>VZRW01003874.1:29317-65278 GCA_013398125.1 Aegotheles bennettii | reverse complement strand
CCACCCCCAAAAAAAAAAGAATGTTCTCTTCTTGTATATGTTTCACAGACAAAATAATATCCAGAATCAGTGCAGAAAATTACAATAGGGAGCTGTGAGTCATCTCACACAGCATTGTTCTGTGTGTTGGCAACATATAAACATATGTACATTCATCGCATAACAGAATACTTTAAACCACCCGCCAGCACAACATTAAGTCACCACAAGTTTTCTATAATTGTTCATTAACTGTACATTTGAAGACATTCACACAGTACTTCCAAATAAAGTAACAGGGATTACTACAATATAAGCATAAAATTACTTTCTTAGTCACAAAAATTGGTTTCCTAATACTCTTGTAGAGATCAGATGTTTCTAGGGTTCTTTGCTATACTCAAAAAAACCCCACCAACATAAACCTGACCAATACTCAGAGCACAGAAGCTGTCTGTTCGGTAGATTCAAATCCATGATACAACAAAAGAGCTTGTATGTATGTATATATTCACCCCATCCTTCTCATCATATATCCTCCAAAAGCCTTGGGATAAGAGTTGATGGAAAGAATAATACCAGAAATATTTCCTTTTTAATGTGTTTTCCTTGCATTTTTGCTGGTATTTGTATATAAATACATCCACATAAGTTCCCATTTCATTTCCATTGTCACTGTAAAATATACTCCATACACTATATTACAGTGAACTATCAAGTGCGAAAAAGAGCAGAAATAAACAGAAATACATGAAATGAATGTATCTGTACTTATCTGAATCTCAGTACTTGCTAGTGATCTGCAAATACATAGTAGAGGAGCAATCTTTAGTCCTTGTTGTTCACCAACTGTCTAAAAATTGTCATGGTAATTCTCAAGCCGTACAAAAGCATCAGAGTTTATGTGGTAGAAGACTGTCTGTTATTTGCAATGTATATTACTTGAAATCTCTGAATACTTAATTTCTGCCCCAAAATAAGACTCACTAAAGTAATTGGAAAATATACTGCAGCCAAGCAACCTATTTCAGAACTACAGTGTATATTGTCTCATTCTCCCTCATATGGAAAAAAATAGATGAGAAGCAACATAATCTAATATTGCCAGGGAGACTGATCGGTTCAGAAATGTTAACAATAAAAACACAGCAGAATAGTCGCAGCTTTCCATGGGTGAAGTCTTTCTCTAGTGACAAGAGCACCATCTATAGACTTACAACGTTGTCCTTTCTTTGTGTTTGACCTTAGCAGCAGCTTAGTTTCTAGTCTTGAAAACTGTATAATGTTTCACCTGTCATAACCTCATACTTAACAATAGGTGCAGTAATTGTAAAGAACTTATATCTGTTAAAGGTCTGGCCCTATTTCCTTAAAAACAGTTACATTTTTAGAATATGAGCTCTGGCAAAAAAAAAAAACATGCTGATGAAAACTACAATGTTTTGCTTGAAAGGGACATTTGCTCCTTCAAAGACAAACAGATATATAACATTAACGCATACTAAGACAGAGTTATCTGTATGAGTGGATGTGACAACAATGAAAAAGCTGAGTGCTATTAAGTTAGCTTTAGCATCACTGTCTTGTTTTGTTAGCTACACATGCCCTCACAATACAGTAAGGAGTAGATAGTAAATACATTATTTGCTTGACAAGGGCTCATCCATTCCACCAGTTTCACTGGAATCAATGAGGCTGGCACTGGTCACACAAGAAGTTCTGTCCTAAGGGACTTGTTTCAAGATCTATGCAAACCTTGACCTAATGACAAATTGGCAGTTTGATAACACAGTGTAAAATAACAGTGTTAACATGCTCTACTAATACAGAATTAACCAGTACAATTCAACTCTCTTTCCTTAAAATACCAGTCTTTTCACTTTATGAAAGCAAATCTAGAATTTTCTGTTTCTACAGAATCACCAAGAGATTGGGTGGCTATAAAAGTCAATTTAGATTAAAGGAGGACAGTGAATTAAGGGGAAGAAAATCAAGCAAACTGCTTTTTCAATAATATACTGAGTGGACACACATTAATGACATCAACTTTCTCCTAATTACTGCTAGTAATTCTCTACTTCAGAAAAAGGTTAAACTGAATCAGAACAGAGCACCCTTTCAAGAAAAAGTTTTTAGAAAAAACCACAGAGAATAATTTTTCTGAAGACTTAGTCACAACTAACACTAGACATAGGCAAGCTCCAGTTTCTGGCTGTGCCTGTTTACACAGAGTGAGTAACATCCATTGTAATACGTTTCACATTTACATCTAACCCCTTAGCACAGCATGACATTTTCCCCATGTCAGCTACATATCATGACAGGAGTTAACAGGCAAAACTCACATCTTCTATCTTATTTCTGTCAAAATAGTGTGATATTAATATCACAGAAAGCCTAATGCCTTTCTTAGCCAGTAAGAAGAAACACATGTAAAATACTCTAGTGTTTTTCTCTGAACAGCAAATTTATTAAAAAAAGCTAAATTTGCTCAATTTTTTATCATCAGTCATCAAAGTGACCTTATTAAGAAAAAATCAGGCTCCTTATGTGTAAATTTTAAGACAAGAGACTTACAAAAATGCAGAGATTAGCACCACAGTTACCAGGTCTTTATCTGAAGTTATTTTAAAAAAAAATATTGGCATTTACTAGGCCTAAGTTTGACCCTGCAGCGATGTAAATCCATTTTCCCTGGTTTATTCCACTAGAATAAAAAGGTTCACTGTTTCTTGTACTATGAATAAATTCCTCTGTTTAAATCACCAGTTTCTAGCTCTGTTCATTCACTGCTCTTCAAGACTGTACACAACAAAAAGGAACCATACTGAGCTACAAAACTCTCCTTTGAAGCCTGAGCTAGTGAGTCAATTAGCAACTAGCTGGCCAACAAAGCCTAGGAAAACTGCCTGCGCTCCTAAAGGATCTAATAGTAATATTTATAGTAAGGAGGACAACCTGCTACTGGGGAACATAAGGAATACTTAGAAGTGAATAATTATAAAAGTTTTTATTTTCACACAACCCTGTGAACAAAATTCAGTGGTCCAGCCACAAATAAACCTTCAAAATCAAGATTATTTTTCACCCATAAGTATCTCAAGATGCTTTTACAAACATACAGCTGTTAAATTTTGGTCACTGCCATTTCTTTTTTCCACATATATATTATTTATTATTTATTTTTTTAATAGTGTCCCAAGTTGTAGACCATGAGTCCACTATGTGGAAACGGCAAGAAAGCAAAATAAAAGGAGAGTTGTCATGCATGCAAGTCATAACCCCTGGTTTTATTATATTTGTAGAAGACAGAAGACTTCAGACTCCATAACCAGACCGACAGAGGAATACCAAAAAAGCAGCTCTCCTGGTCAACTTGATAGTGTCAGCACACCAGGTGCATATCCAAGTATTGTGAAGTTAAAAGTAATTTTTCAGATACTTTGCGGGACTCCTGCAATCTTCTGAGAATGGAAGCTAATATCACTGGCAAGTGAAAGCAGTAATGAACTTTGAGTTATGCAGACTTCTACCAGTATAGCAACTTACAGTTTATGCAGTAGAAAACAGAAAGGTTTTTAATTTGAAAATATGGAAGTTGAACAGCAGATGATGTAGACAAAGGAGACACATTCAGAATAATTACCCTGGCAGCAGCAGTCTTGACAGAGATGAGCAGGAAAGCGTAAATTTGTCAAGGGTAGAACTACGGAGTTTTGAAATGATGGGATCCTGACTGAGAGTACCAATTATGTGGATTGATAAAGTTAGGGTATGTCAGAGGCGTTATGCAGAGTGTGAAAGACCTACAGATGGTCTGACAGTGAAATGCTACAAAAGTTCTTGTCAAAGAGCCATGATTCCTACACAGAATATAGTACTAAGCTGCTGCATCACCTCCATGCAGCGTAAGAATTCAGTGAATTCAAACAGGTCTTGTATAATACTGTATTAGACTCCCAACTGATTTAAAATGGTTTTTTATTAAACAGCAATTTAACTTTTCATTCTCAAAAGAGAATTAATTTAAGGACATAACTATACTACTTAAATTAAGTACTAAAAAATTCACTAACAATGAGAGGCCACTGGAGAATGCATTGGGAGTACAGTTTGAGTAAAAAAACAGCAGTTTTCTGATTTGTTCATAATAACTGGCAATAAGCTTATAATAAATTTAGACAATTAATACTAAATTCATGAAAATAACTCTGGCAAAGAAAATTACTGTCTAATGAGAGCTCAATATAAAGGACTGCAAAGTAATGTCAGAAGCTAATACTTTTAGAGCTCCTACAACCAGGAAAGCCAGAGTGAAAGAAAGGATTTAAATTATTTTACTCTTTTACAAGATAGACATTTCTGATGACTAAAATTACCATGAGAGAGGCAAAACCCACACACTTCACCCCATTAATTTTGGGAATTGCGTCCCTAGCTTTTGAAACAAAAATACCATTTCTAGTCTAAGCAGGAAACACATTGTTTTTTCCCTAAACCAGACTCACACCAAGGATCACTATTAGATTTTCTAATTTATTTAATCCACGAAGGGTTAATAGGATACTTGCAGGAAGTACATTTACCATCAATCAAGTTGTGATTATTACAATCATGACTTTTTGCTTTTGCCTGCCCAGGCAGCAAACAGAAAATATTGAATCTGGACCACTGTGCAGCAGGCTCCCAAAAAACACTGCAAGACACATGTGTGTGCTTGTATTCATAAGGATTTTAAAAATTATGATAGAATTTCTTTTTAATACAATGCCATAGACATGATCTTGTTTTTGGCACCATTGGAAACAAATTGCTAGCAATGTCAGAGATCGGAAAGAGCAACCGATTCACTCTAGTTACCAAGTCAATGAAAAGCATTTCAAGCTTTCTAACTGTCCAGGTTTTTCATTACCACTTGTCACCATATTAAGCAGCTCTGTATTTTAGAGACATCACGACTCTGGATTTTTACCTGTCTTTTGTGAAATTATACTTTGCTGGTGTGAAAACTTTCTCTATTCTCTCCCAGTTCCAAATAATCATTTTTAGAATCTAGTAGATAGCTTCAGATAGAAGCAGAAATTGCTGTTTGGATCTTGGTGTTTGCTCCACCTGTATTCAGAAATATACCTACTTTGTAAATAGAACTAAGAGGATAATCCTTCCGTTCTCTTCTTTCCCAAGTCAAAGCCCTTCACCGAGTCTACAGAGAGCCCACAGCTGCTTCCCTATGACTTTGGGGCATTCAAGCTCTTTTATGGGCTATAGGCTGTGCTAACACCTGACCCCAGCTGTTTTCACGTGCAGTCTGACAAATCCAGCTCTGCTTATCCAGCCCCAATTTATCGCCTTCTCCTTCTTAGTAATTTTTTCCCCCTCAGAATATGAAACATTCAAACCTTTTCATTTAAATTCTTCATTACAATAACCTCCAATCTTCAGAGGGGATGCAAAACCAGTAGAAAACTGGGCATATTCCCATTGATAAACATACCAAAATTATATAATTATTTTTAAATGTTCTATACTTCCCTAAATCAGAATGTTTTCTATATCTTTTTGAGTACTCTCATTGTTCAAAAGTGCCCTTTCACTAGGATCCCTTACAAAATAAAATATTGTTGAAGTTCTTCTTAGATGAATATGTCCTCATTTAGTATTTAAAAAAAGTTCTCTTTAAAAGTCCATCCAGACTTGCAAATCAAGGCGATCTCAAGCTCAACAAAAAGAAATACGAAAATTTACTGATATAACTCCAAAGTAAAATAAAAAATTCACAGCACCTTTTGAAGCATTTGTTCTGTATTAGAACACAACCAAAAGTCTGCTAATACCCTGGTTTTGCAAAAAGTCAATTAAAAAAAAAAATCTACAAAACATCCATTCTGAATCAAGTACTTTTTCTGTTGAAGAAGCCTTCCTGGCTAAGCTTTGTGGTAATCCATATGGCCCCATGGACTCTCTTCAATAGGAGGGGCTGTAACAGAAGCCAGAGTTTTGCCAAGTTGTTCTAACCATAGTAAAACCATCTCTCAAGCATTTTGACAAAGTTACTAAGTTCTTTTTACAGAAGCACTAAAAGTTTGGATAGCCATAGTATCATTGTGAGACAGATATAACAACAAGTGCTATAATTTAGAACAATGTGAATCTCACATACAAAAAAAAAAATCAGTTTTACACTAGACTGGCTGAGACATCCGACAAAGAATTCCTATGTACTGCAACTCAGAGTGCCATAAAATTGAAGAAAAATTAAATAATGTCTTGGTGTTTCAAGTAACAAAAGCCGGTTTAGAATGATAGTTGTCAGAAAAAGTAATTAGCAGTAGAATGTGAAATACATGAAGACTATAAGAATAGAATTAATTTACAATTTAAAAAAGGTATTTCTATCTTTGAGTCCAAGAACAAGTAACTAGTTTGAAATTTTTCTTCAAATAAAGGAAATATTTCTTCTTTGCTCGATTTAAACCAGAGAAATACTAAAAAAAAAAAAATAGGTAATGTTTTTCATGAAGCTTAAAAATTTAGTTATTCTGAAACAAGTTCAGGCTTCATAGAAAGGTAACAACAAATCTGACAGAATCACAGAATGGTTTGGCTTGGAAGGGACCTTAAAGCTCATCCAGTCCCAACGCCCTGCCATGGGCAGGGACACCTCCCACCAGACCAGGTTGCTCCAAGCCCCATCCAACCTGGCCTTCAACACTGCCAGGGAGGGGCAGCCACAGCTTCTCTGAGCAACCTGGGCCAGGGTCTCACCACATTCACAGCAAAGAATTTCCTTCTAATATCCAGTCTAAATCTACTGTCTTTCTGTTTGAACTCATTCCACCTCGTCCTATCCCCCCATACCCTTGTCTAAAGTCCCTCTCCAGCTTTCCTGTAGCCCCTTCATGTACCGGAAGGTGCTCTAAGGTCTCCCTGGAGCCTTCTCTTCTCCAGGCTGAAGAACCCCAACTCTCTCAGCCTGTCTCCATAGCAGAGGAGCTCCAGCCCACCAGTCATCTTCATGACCCTCCCAAGGACTTGCTCCAACAGCTCCGTCCTTCTTGTGCTGGGGACTCCAGAACTGGACACAGTATCAAGTGGGGTCTCAAGAGAGCAGAGCACAGTGGGAAAGTCACCTCCCTCACCCTGCTGGTCACCCTCCTTTTGATGTAGCCCAGGACACCGTTGGCTTTCCAGACTGCAAGCGCACAATGTTGGCTCATGTTGAGCTTCTCATCAACCAGCACCCCCACGTCCTTCTCCTCAGGGCTGTTCTCAATCCATTCTCCACCCAGCCTGTATTTGTGCTTGGGATTGCCCCAACACAGGTGCAGGACCTTGCACTCGATCTTGTTGAACTTCATGCAGTTTGCACGGACCCACCTCTCAAGCCTGTCCAGGTTCCTCTGGATGCCATCCCTTCCCTCCAGTGCATTGACTGCACCACACAGCTTGGTGTCATTGGCAAACTTGCTGAAAGGTGCACTCAATCCTATTGTCCATGTCACTGACAAAGATATTAAACAACATTAGTCCCTTGGACATTTTAGAATTTAAGCAGATTCTAAGGAGAGGCCTTCTTGTTGGGTGGGGGTTTTTTGTTTGAGGTGGGTTTTTTTGAGTTTTTCTAAGCTTTTTTGAATAAATTCAGCTCAGTAGAGTTAGATCAAATCAAACTGCTGACCACAATGCATCAAGTTGTGCTGAACCTAATCTTGAAATAAAATTCAATTAAGCTTTACATTTGAGGTCTATATCTAATAATTTTTGAATATGAAAACAGTAAAACTGTGTCAAATAATTTTTTTTATCATGACTATTTCAGCTGGATGCATTTTAAATTAAATGTCTGGCTTAAAGAGTATTTGCAAACCAAAAAAATCAGGTAGCTGAACTTTGAGCTGTAAAATACAATACTGGCTGAAATTATTATTAAAATAGAGCACTGTACAAGAGTATCTTATCTGTAGTTGCAGAATAAATACTTATGCAAACAGGCTATTTTCCTCCTGATACTTGTAGACAGTGTACAAAGGATGGAAGTAAATTGGCAAAAAACGCTGAATCCAGGCAAACTGACCTTTGTATGAGTGGATGTGTTCTAACAGATATGCACACTGCTTCTTCCCAATCAACATCCTATTTTCAGGCCTCAGTCATTAAGCATGCAGAAAGTCACTGTTGTAACTAACAAAGCTAGAGGAATGGCTTCTAAGTT
Organism: Aegotheles bennettii; assembly: GCA_013398125.1. NCBI lineage: Eukaryota > Metazoa > Chordata > Aves > Caprimulgiformes > Aegothelidae > Aegotheles > Aegotheles bennettii. The sequence continues at coordinate 57,087 of VZRW01003874.1, read as the reverse complement.
GAGTTAAATTCTTTTTGAACAATATTCTTTCCCATGTGATTATCCAGTCTCCACTGGAAATTATTCACTTGCAATAAGTGGAACCATGAGACTAGATAAACTCAGCTTTATTTTGTTTTTTAATCTAACATCCTCAGACAGTCAGCTTTTCCATTACTGCTGTCAATCAAGCTGAGGGAGCTGTAGATATTCTCCAATGAAAATATTAAATATCTCAACATAAAAACATGCAACACATCACATGTGTCTAGCACTGTATTACTAACATGATGCTTTGACATAACAGATGAAAGTACTACAATAAATAAAGTCTATCTGCTGCTGTATATTATCAGCAGGGACACACTACTACCTGTCTCAGTAAAAACAGGTCATTTTCTAATAATATAAATAGAACTAATAAATGCTTATTACTAGACAAGAGCTTTTTTTTAAACAATTATAAACAAGTTTACTTATAAAAAGCAATAATAATCTTGAAGGACACATAATTTCCATTTACCCACTAGCCATGTATCCATTAGACTTCAACTAAACTCACATTTTAAGCTAACCTTTGATATTCATGATAATTGTGGGCTACTGAAACAGCAGACTATTACACTAAGCTTGGTGTATAAAAATAAATCAACTGTTTGTCAGAAAAAAATAGGACTAATTTAGAATCTCTGTATTTAAGGCATAAGGAAAAATGAAGCTGATAAAATCTGTTTAAGCTACCCTACAAAAATACATGGAATGATACAATATCCTAATCAGAGTGCAGTAAAAAATAGTAATTTCACTTGGGTAATAATCCTTTTTCAAGTACATCTCTTGCTTGGTGGCAACTAAGTAAACAGACTCCTCCATAACAACGTGAGATTTTTTGCAAATGCATAGAAAAAGTAGATTATAACTAAACAAACAGGAAAAAAAATAAAATTCAGTTAAACTGGTGTAACTGTCCATTTCATCCCTTCAGCTGTCAGCCAGAAAAAAATCTGGAACATGTTCAAGCAACAGGCACTAAACCTGTGAGCATGTTTGACTTGTCCTATGAGTGTGCACAAACCTATGGTGTGCTTACAGGTGAGAGCTAAATTCTCTTCTCTCCTGAGGTACATCTGAAGAACATTTGACTGTCCTAAAAACATACAGTATTTATATGGGAATTGATGGAAGCACCACTTCATCCTACTTTGCCTCCTCCTTACTAGGACTGATTTCACATCAGGTTGCCTGGATGAGGTGCACATGAGCTCTGATCAGGCAAGACAGTTTTTAGAGGGGGAAGCACTGGCTTAAAAGCTCAGACCTGTTTAAAGGACAGAATTCGACTGAAGTCAACAGAATTATCACCTTTCATCATACAGATATTAAACAAGAGGAAAGAATGAAACTCATTTCCGCTATCTTTGTTGAGTTTTGTTATGATGGTCAGGTTTAGGAAAAGAAAGATGCTTGGACAATTAAGAAGAAAAACCAAACTGTTGGAAGGAACAATATGGCCTTGTCTCTAAGGGTTGTGGGGAACACACAACACTGTGGTTCACAAAGGGTAGAAAAACACATCTTTGTCCTGGGTACTTCAAAAAAAAGGAGTGTATGGACTAAAACTAACACAAGTTAGCAGCCTGAAGTCCTATCTGGGTCCGCGACATCACCTTGCAAAAGGTGTACAGAAATACTATCACTTTGGACATTTGAAGATAAAATTGAGCAAAGAGAAAATCAAGAATTCAAGTATTTTTGAATAACGGATAAATGAAAGATTTCACTTCACCTCAGGAATTTGTGCACCTGATTGAACTTCTGTGACAGATGCTTAAGAATAGAAACCGCTAGCACGATAACAGACAGCTCAAACAGATGCCTGTGCATGATGAGGGCACACGTAGCACCAAGACAACAGAACTCAGGCAGAGTCATTAGGTGTATGAGTCACTTAAAAGACATTTACCTCTTGAAGTTGCCATGCTCAATAAGATCCTAAGCAAGACAACAAAACACAATTGAACCCTCTCACTCAGACACACCAGCCATTAGATCACACAACAGGAAAAATCAATAAACTTGGATCCTGATCCATTTCCTCAAAACATTGAGATTTCAAATAAATACAAATTCATAATTTACCTTTTATTATATTTTCTAAATCATTCTGGAACAGTCCTAGCCTCTATCTCTCAGTGAAAAAAAATGAAGCTCAGATCATGGAAAGAGGAAAGCTTTTTCATTTAGCTCAGTGAGGAAGTGAAATTTTTTGGAATTCTGAAAATAATCAACCTCTGAATGTCTGTGCAAAATCCCAGAGCATAACCTCCAGCTGCTTTGCAGCATCATCTGGCTACAAACCTCAGCCTCAAACAAATGAAGTACAGCTCAGCTATGATGATTTTTCTGTAACCATCTTCATAAGATAATAGATAATTAAGAACAAATTATGTTGTCTAGTGTCATAAAATGGATAAAACCAAATACACGCAAGTAACTGCTTTACACTTTTTTCTTTTAAAAACAGCTCTAAAGTGTAATGCATAAAGCATTTTTTAAAAAACAAGCCTTGCAAGGTAGTTTTAATGAATTTTTCATGGTTCAATAGTCTATTGTATTAGGTCATTCTCCTGATGAAGCAATATTCAAATCTCATTATATTTACTCAAAAAGGAATAAGGTACTAGTGTTATTGGATTTCTTATAATTAGTTAAAAAGCAGTTTGTTTGGATTTCCCTTGCTTATCTTGTAGGGTTTAAAAAAGAAAAGGGGTTGTGGCAAGTAATATTGTGCTGTATGTAAGCAGAACATAATGCATCACACACTAACAATTCTCTGGCATCCTACAGCCGGGATGTGCTTTAAGCTTTGGGGTAAGACAGCCTCTTTCTACTACATCCTTCCTCCTCCTGTCATCTCTACTTTTCAGAACAACAGACTTGAGAATGGCTTTAATGGCTGAACACTCTGAAGGAAAAACACCAGGCAGTCCCCATAACTGTTGCATAATTAATAGAAAGTAAATCAGTTGCTTTGTATAGTGGATAAAGTAAAAACCCAGTCAAAATAACCAGACTCATCGTGACATTCTGTTTACAACAGAAATTAATTCTGTAAGCGGCAGGAGTTTAAAATAAACACATGAGTGTTAAAAAGACTATTGCCATCATCTCAGCATGGAGAGAAAGATTGAAAAGTACCTGCAAGAACACAGGTTACAGTCTCAGGACTAGTCTGTGTATGGACAATATTTTCCCCTTGTGATCTTTAGGTAAAAAAGGAGTAGAATAGTACCACATGTCTTCACAGCTGGAAAACCTGTGACTGAGAAGTAGGCACAAATTTATATTTTTAGAGGACCACATGAATCTAACCATAATTGACGGGCATGGCTGTAATGGCAGTTTTATAGATTTTCACTGGGATCAGGGCTCCTCAGGCTTTAAGTACCAAATTGTGTGAGATTTCTCAAGTATTCACTGGGAAAAACATTCCCACATTTTGTAATCTATAACTTTTTTTCATACAAGCCCAAAGGCAGCCTGAACAAGGTAATATAAAAGGAATCTGTTGAAGGTTACTAAATACACATAAATTCCTAAAGTCCCTGCTCTGAGAATAGCTGGAGCCTGGAAAAGCATTAAGAAATATCAGATACACTTATCCTGCTCCTGTGTAGGAATCTGCTTGTGAGCACTGCTAGAAATGGGCTCACTGAGCCCAGTAGACCTCTTAAATTCTTGTTTCAGATGAGATAATCTATGTAATTGCTACTCTTTGTAGGTAGGTGATAAAGCAGTGTGTCAATAGCACACTAAGTGCCATTTTATAAAAAAGCAGCTTTTTGTTAAACACACTGGCAGCATTTAAGAGTCTTTGAGTGAAGCACAAATTATGTCATCCAAAGTAAACAGCATGAACACACAATTGGTGGGTGCCAAAAACCCCTCAGATTTTAAAAGTCTCTCCTCCTCTCACCACATTCAAGGTGCTTCTCTAAACTCGAGATCATTCCAGTATAACAAATTTTGTTCTATCCTATTACCTGCCAGCATTTTTTATTCCCTCTAAAATATGTTTTCAAAACAATATTTCCCCGTAGAAAATTCTAAACAGCAACTCCAAATGATTTCACAAACATACTTTATCTAGAAATAATTGGCTTGCTAAGAAATTAAGAAGCCTGTAACACATATCTGCAATCCTCTTTCAGCTGTGATCAAGACATCTGTGTTGATAAATCTTAAAATTTAAAGTTTCTTATATGCTGGATAGAAGTCTTGGTTTTTGTTTGGGTTTTTTTGTTTTCTTTTTTAAATAAAACCAAGAAAAATACTTCTCATAGGAAGAGAAGATGAATCTTTATTTCCATAATTTTATTTCTTTTGCGTGGGGGAACACGGCCTTTGTATTGTAGTTCAAGAGATTCGGGGACTTGCACTCATACACGTACTGAAATACTAAGAGAGATACAGAAGGAGCCACCTTTTCTGTGTCCTGGACTTTTGCGTTTGATTCCTACTCTTATAAACACTTTTGAAATAGAGTTTTTAGGTTGAATATTTTTCAGCACTTCTTGATAAAACCACTGCTAAATTCTGACATTAACAAACATTACACAACTGAGCTAGATTTATATCTGAAAGAAACTGGGCACTAAATTGTGGAAAGGTAAAAAGGTACAGAAGCAGCCATGCTTTTGCAATGTATGAATGAAGGCAGTCACACAAATATTTTCAGGAAGGCTGAACGTAGATAGGAACTTGTTAGAGATGGCAGAATTTCTGATTGTCTCACTTTCCTCTGACCCTTTCCCACACTCAACAATCTCCCAACACCACATCAGTCTCAAAATGGAGCTAAAGCTTCTCCAAGTAACCATTCTAGGACAGTATTTTGCACTACTCTTTTGCACTACTACATACTCCTTTTTCAGAAGTCTGTAAAAGTAGTATCGGTTATCTACTACACTACATTCATTGATTGAAAAGTAAAGGTTTATTAATGCAAAAAAAACCCAAAACAACATTTGTTCCATTTATCTGGCCCTTTCAAACCTGATAGGAGCTATATAACTATGATTTTATTATTTTTTTTAATTATCCAAATATTCATCACAAGTAAATCTCTTCCTCTCTCACTCTGCTCCCCCCTAAAACTTCTCAAAACATTGTCTGAATTTGAATGCATTAGAAATAATTTCAACTCAAGTACTTGAAAATATCCTGTTCAGCTTCATCAGATCTGAGAGTCTCAGGCACGATTCAACACACTGAGAAACGTGTGATTGATTTCTTGGCAGATTCTAGAAATTTGCTACTTTGAATCAACCTTAGCCTTCACAGTCACTGAGCAAGTGTTCTCCTGTAACTGGCACAAGCCTCATTTGATTTTAATCTAAGTAATAATGGATACACTGGGCTGAATCCCTGCAGAGCAGCACATGCAAACACTGCAGCTGCCCACTGCTCCCATAACCTGTGCTGGAACATGCCATACCATGCCATACACAGCACAGCCATCTTCACCGTGAGCTTATTTCAGTTCAATAGCGTGCTAGAGTCAACCATCTACCATCAGTTTTAACATTCTCTTCTAAGGTTTTGGATGGTTTGAGGCTTATGTCAATACTGTCCAACTCCACTGGCACCAAAACAAATGGGAGTCCAGCCACTGACACCAGTGGGAATGGAACCAGGTCAACAAGATGTTCAATTTAAAACTAATTAAAATAACAACCACTATTTAGAAGAGAGGTCTAGAATATAAGGCCCATGAACAGCTACAACAGCTTTTACAGTATTATTTGTTAGCTTTGATTATCACAGTACTCAATGGCATGAAACAGCTCCAAAGACCTGGAAACAGCCAACAGTATTGAAGTCTTTAATCATTGCAGCCTTATTTCACTGTCCACTTCTGTGCTAATTACACCTTTTGATAAGGAGCTAGCTTGGATGCTCTCATGCAAAGCATCTGCTTCTTCTGCTCAGATGATTGCATAATATTTGACAAAATATTAGCAGTTTCTCTTTTCATCTTTGTTGTTGGAAAAGCAGTTTGTAAACTCACCCTGTCCTTACTATCATCTTAACCTTTTTCTTTTTATATAGTGTTGTGCAAATTTAGCACCTTCACAGTAGGATTTTCTTCTTGTGGGTGTGTTGGAGTTCATTACTAAATATATTTGTTTGATCATCTGAGTCTTCAGCTAAGTCTTTTCTTATAGCTGTTTTATTAATGTCTCTTTCTAGTCATCTACATTAATGAGTCTAATTAAACTTTTTAATTTTAAAAGAATTAAGCTTTTTCATGTGAAAAGCATTGAATTGTGTTTCACAGCTCTTCCATGTCTCACATATTGAGAAGTCCAGAAATGGTACTTCACTTGCATGACTAAATATGTACTTTCTGCATTTATCAAAATAGACATTCATCGGTGACTTCTGCACCTTCTAACACTGACCATAACTTCAGAATCCGTAACTCAAAGAGTTTCACATGTCTCTACTATTTCCCATGGATGCAAACTGTGACATATGCTGATTAGACACATACATGATTTCCAAACAAATGCAAACTAATGAAGACTTAAAATACAGGGAGAAATTCTGGATTAATATAGAAAATCCTTCTAATCTGTCTTCAGGGAACTTTTTCTGGAGGGGATATTTAAAAAAAACCCCAACATTTCCGAGGAATCCTAGATTTTGGTAGCAGTACCTCATTTTTGCTGAAGTACAGAATGCACAAGAGCACTCCCGTTCAGTGCACCCTGAGAGATCAGTTGTGATTGCCTCATCCTCAAACAGGAGAATAGAACTAGGAAAAAAAACTCAGAGCAACCAGTTTAACTACAGGTGTTGAACAACTTCCACAAAGGAAGGGTTAAGCAGAGAAGGGTACTTCAGGTTTGGAGAAGAGATGACTGAAGAGAAGGTAAAAACCAGACAGCTATCAATTCAGGAACCCCACAAAAAAGGTGAACAGGAAGAAATTGTTCACTGTCTTTTATACAGGAAAACGGGAACATCAAGCTAAACTAGCAGGTAGGAGCTTCAAAATTGACTTGGATTCTTCACAATGTGCAATGGGGTAACCTTTCCACAATCTTACATCCCAGGTGCATGGTTATGGACACTGCCAGAGGCCAGATACTTAACTAAAAATATCTTTAACTTGATTTAGTACAACCTTGCAGCTTTGTGTTCAGAGACAAACTCACCACACAGGGAAAATCCACCAGCAGAAAGTCACACACATCACGCCACAAAACAACTGATTTCATCTTAGCTCTTTTTAGCTGCTCTGCAAAGACCTGAGCAGCAGTATGACAGTATGTTTTGGGGTTTTTTCCTGATATATGTAATCTTTCTTGAGATTTGATGTATTTCCAAATCTTTTTACTGGATCTTTTTACAGAGGGGATTTTAATGATTGTTTCTAGCATTGTTTAAACAAACAAAAAAAACAAAAAAAAACAAAAAACAAAAAACAAAAGCAAACCTCAAAACAAAGTCACCTATGACAGTTAAGATCCACTTCAGATTGAAATAAAATTGTTTCAACCATTTCACTAACAACCATTGCAGCAAGGTTCTCTTCAAATTAAGCAGGAGCTAGCAAAAATTATTTCAGCTAAAAGGATTTATTTGTTCATGAATGTAACTATTAGTATATATATGTAATTTTATGTAGAAGACCAATCATAATTCAAATTTCATCTTAAAATTATTCAGAAATCATGCTATAGGATGGTTACTTCGCTAAGTATTGTTCTGTTGCATAGACTCTGCATGGACTACAATTGTAAACCACAAACGCTTAGTGAGAACAGCCCTTGAGAGACCACAGTTGTTTTCACATGTAGTTCAGCACGTTCACTTGTCCCTAAAGCCAACCACCGCACTGTAACTATGCTGAATGACAGGCACGGGGATTATTTGATATCACAGAATCACAGAATTCTAGGGGTTGGAAGGGACCTCGAAGGATCATCTAGTCCAACCCTCCCTGCCAGAGCAGGGTCACCTAGAGTACATCACACAGGAACGCATCCAGGCGGGGTTTGAATGTCTCCAGTGAAGGAGACTCCACAACCTCTCTGGGCAGCCTGTTCCAGTGCTCTCTCACTCTCACAGTAAAGAAGTTTCTCCTGATATTCACATGGAACCTCCTATGCTCCAGTTTGCATCCATTGCCCCTTGTCCTATCATTGGTCATTACCGAAAAGACCTTTGCTCCATCATCCTGACCCTCACCCTTTACATATTTGTAAACATGGATGAGGTCACCCCTCAGTCTCCTTTTCTCCAAGCTAAAGACACCCAGCTCCCTCAGCCTTTCCTCATAAGGGAGATGTTCCACTCCCTTAATCATCTTTGTGACTCTAATCATCTTTGTGGCTCTCATATACATGGGTGCTTGACCTCATCACACACATCCCTCACATTTCCAAGCTGCTACAATTAAACAGTAGAATTATTACAAGTTTGCTCAAGATCCAAAATTCACTCAGTGATTTACCTGCGTCAGCAGAAGCAATGATTTTAACTGCTCTCTGGCAGCGTAGTTCTGCATATTCCTGTTAAGCGATTCAGAACACACACAGCCTTGCTATTCACACAGATAAGGCAGTGATTTGGCAACTTTCCAGCAAACAGTTCTTAAGATTGTTTCATAAGAAGTCCATTTGGAAAAAGCTTTATTTCTTGTTTGTGAATTTGATAAGATACTGCAATAACTGCTTAGGGATATGTATGCAGTCCATCAAATAAGTTAAATTCCATTTCCACAAACACTATCACTGCTTCTGCAATTTAAAATACTATAAACTAGTTCTTGCACACATACAAGATGCAATTAGAGTGCTTTTACAGAATCACAGAATCACAGAATTCTAGGGTTGGAAGGGACCTCGAAGGATCATCTAGTCCAACCCCCCTGCCAGAGCAGGGTCACCTAGAGTACATCACACAGGAACGCATCCAGGCGGGTTTTGAATGTCTCCAGGGAAGGAGACTCCACAACATCTCTGGGCAGCCTGTTCCAGTGCTCCGTCACTCTCACAGTGAAAAAGTTTTTCCTGATATTCACATGGAGCCTCCTATGCTCCAGTTTGCATCCATTTTTATATTCTTTTTATAAAGAAACTCTTATAACATACTAAAAACATGCAACAAAAGAGGTGAAAATATTCAGAAAACAGCCAACTAAAGAGACAACTTCCCATGTAGAAACTCAGTGACATTATCCAAATTAAATTGCCCAAACAAAAAATTAGTCTCTAAATGCAAGAATTAAACTCTTGTTAATGTAGAAAACAGAATCAGAACCTATATCTTTTTTTGAAGTTCTACCCTAGCTAACACTGTTAAGCTAAATACAAAGCTTCCAGAAAAAAACAGAAGCAGCCTGACTAATAGATTAAAAATAAGAAAATCAGTTAAGCAAATCCTAAATTTTAAGCGTAGTAATTCTTAAACTTATTGCACCACTTTATTATCTGCAAATGAAGAAAAGTATTTAGCTTGTGATAACAGCACCCTATAAAAGACAGTATTTAATTGGACCTTTTATTTTTTAAAGTTGTTTTGGTCAAAACAAAAAAAAACCCAATTATTTCCTGTAAAAAGCAACAGAAAACAAAACTCAAAGCAATCTTGCATGTGTTTAGCCTCAAATTTTATTTTTTTTTTCTTTTTAGAAAAGGCTCTATGACTCCTTCATTGAATCCTCTTTAAAAATCTAAATGCATTAAGCTGCATAAATTTCAGTTATATAAGACATCTCAAATTGGGAAAAAATCCTTTAAACTAATGTGCAAAGGGGTAACATCTAATGTCAAATGAAAAGGAAAAAAATTGGGATGATGAAGTAGTATTGAAAGCCTTAGTACAAAGTGCATGAGAAGTTAAAATAAAAGGAGAATATTTTTGCCTTAATATTTAGGACATGTAATCCAATATCCTCTTTGAAAAAAAATAAAAATCAATCTTCTTTATAAATGGATCCAACTAACTGTAGCAAAAGTGGCAAAAATTGTGTTTTGAAATGGTCTATACATATGCACTAATCCACCTCTAGTATATTATATAAATCTTGTATTCCATAACATTTTACATGCTTATAGAACAACTATCATTCAAAATACTGCAATCTATTTTCCTAAGATAAATTAAGTAAATTATAATATACACAGTTACAGAAACTATGGCATTATAGCAATTGAGACAGCTAGCAGTTTCACAATCAAAAGCTACTTCACTTTATTTGGCTGAAGGAGGGCATCTTAGCCCTTCCTACCATTACAGCTGGGGTCTCTTGTTCAGCATGAGAATTTCAGATGGTCATAATTCTACACTTAGCATTCCTAAAAAGCCCAGAGTAATTAAAAAAACAGAGAATGCTATACTGTTTTTATAAATTAAGTGCATAGAGCCATGGGTGTTTCTTGGTAGCAGTGAACATGGAAGAGGGAATAACCCAACCTTCTGGTCTATAGTATGAGACTGCTTGTTATAAAGCATATTTTTATAGTGTTATACACAGCAGAACAGATCAATATTCAATAAATAGATCCTTAAGTCACAGACACACTTGCTTATTGATCAACATTCCACAAATATATTGCAAAAAACCTAAGCCAACCACCTAGGAGAGAAAATGAGGACTCAATAGGAGCTTAAAGATACAGTCAAAATAATGCAAATTGATTTTAAAGTGAGGTTAGCTATTTAAATGTTAGGAGCATAAAATCAAAGAATTAATTTACTGTCAGTTGAACATTGTTAATGTAAATTATAGATAACTATAGCAGGTCACTCTTGACTGAATTAATGTTATCTATCATTATGACACTAATAAAGGCTTTTAAAAAATCTGTTGTTAAAGGCAATAAATTTTAAATTAAACTATATGTATTCAGTAAGTAAGGCAAATATGTCTTAAGGTGATAGCAGAGACTTCTACTTCCAACACTTTTGATGTAGAATTTAAACAGGTTCAAAATTGTAAAGCAAAAGTTTTTCTGCATTTTGCCTGAAAACCTCCTCCTTCCCTTTTGATTTATTTCTGGTCATCACTTGTTAGATTGAAGCTTGCTGAAAGCATTAATCCCTTTTGTGACCCACCAGCATTTTCAACCTGATTTAAAATCCACTGAAGACAGAAAAAGATCTGTAAAATCCAGTAAGTACTTCTGGGATCTGTAAGTGCTTGGCAACTACAAGGAGCAGGACTGAGGCTCTGAATAAGTTTCATGTGTTCAGCATACGATTTAGCAATCAAACATCTTTTAAAAACAGACCAGAGATGAATACTTCTAGCGCTTCAGTATGGAAGTCTCTGCTCTGAGAAAACTGACAGTACAATGGGAATGGCAAAATCTATAAAATTAAGAACAATATATAGTTATAAAATATGGAAAAGAAGAAAAAATCTTAAATTGTATTTATGTATGTGAAAATACATATGTGTCTACATCTACACACAGACACACAAATATTCATATACATAAAAAATACCCTACAACAACTCCTCAAAACTCTCACTGGGGAACACCAGGCAATATATTCCTTGCAGCCAAAGTGGTGCTTAGACATACTCCAGCTGTGAGCATTCTGGGTCGCATTTACAATTTTTCCTGTTGGGGAAGTGAAAATGACATTGTCATTTGTTCTTTGGCAAAGTTACTGTTATCCACCTTGTTGACAGAATTACCCTGTCACAGATGATATTCTGTGTTTAATTTTTTAAGCAGTTGTCAGTAACAGCATCTATTCTGTATACATAGACATCACATTGGAACAGCATGATCCTAAATGAAAATTCCTTTCTAAACTCTCGAAAAGATATTCTTGAATACACTCGGTAGAACTGGAAAGGGTCACCTATTAGCAGTAAGGATTTACCTCCGCAATTTAGTCCCAGTACATCATTTCACCTCATAGCCAGAAGGATTTAAAAATTGAGAAGTCTGCTCTTTTCCAATTCTATTCGTCCTTGACCAGGTAATTGCCATTGGTTGGATACTCCATCAACAACTCTTCAACATGAAGTGTGTTAAGCAATCATTGACTCAGAGACTGTTGAACACCGTAATTAAATATCAGCATGAATTATTTTCCCCAGGGGCAGGGAATGTTCCTTAACATATTCCCCCTTCACATTTTAAGTGTGTAAGTAGTTATTTTGACAGATTTGAATTTGCTTCCATCACGAACCAAACATACAGCAAATTCCTTCAATTGCATCCTACAGCAAAGGGTTCACAGCTACGCTTCTGGATTTTGGGGAAGGAGGAAGTTGATAAAGCACAAGTGCTGTTCCTAATGATGCAGAGACACACTGTACACAATCATCGTATGTGCATATTATTCCTGTGAACAGCTCTCAAATCCTGTGAAATCCTGGATCTCAAGGCCCAGTTCACTAGTAATGTTTATGGGTTTGGCAATATTTGCTTGAGGCTGTACGTACCACTGGCTTCTACAGGAGAAACTGTCAGACCTCTTATGTGCTCATCAGTTCACAATTTTCACACCTTCCAGTAGCTGATCTGGAAAATGGCTGTAAGCCACTAATATTCACAGACTGCACAAAACATTTGTCATGCAGTTCCTTCAATACAATTTTGTACCAAAGGACATGAGCAGTCTGGGATAGATACCCTACAGAATCATGATAATTTCAGCACTGAAGTGACATTTAAAGAGTACAATAGCTTTTGCAGTGCAGACTTTTTAATGTTTTTTCTCTATTATTTTGTTAGATCAAATGTCTGATCTATCCAAATCAAATACAGAAATGCTTTTGAAAGATTGCATTTCTCTCCAGAGTTATGTTAGGACCAGATCAACTACAAAGTTATTGGTATTCATATCAAACTTCTCAGCTGAAGATGACCCTTGTCTTTCACTTTAACAAAACAAATTAAGTGCGCCAAGTCTGATATGCCCCCACAAGCTTGGCGATACCCTCCAGTATCATTCTGATGAAACCTATGCCAAACAAATGCCTCCCTCCTTTGTCCTTCTGACTTGCTTTCTTCACTCATCAGTTGTAGGAGAAAAGGAAATCACCTTTTTCGCCTGCTTGCTAAAGAACATACCTATGCGTGCCTGCCAATAGACTTGGCTTTGCTAACAGAAATACTTTATAAAATGTTCCTACTTGGGTATTAAAAGGAAAATAACATCATCTAACAGGATCTTAGACATGCTCTTAATCAGTTCAGGAGATAATTTAGAGACAATAGCAGTTAAATCATTGTATGCATTCAAATGTTATCTTTTTGTTCCTTGGTACATCCCTATGCTGCAGATTGCTGCAAACCAGGAGAACACAGTGGAGGAGGGATGCTAAAAATCTTTGCCTTATCCCAAACGTTTTTCTGTTCCAAATATATTCAGGTTACTAGATATAACACTTGAATCTTGGCTCTAACTATTCATGTCTCCTCTTTTTCTTTTTTTTCTTTACTAAAAAAATAATTAGTTAGCTAAATATGGACAAATAAATACCCGAAATACATGAAGATACACAAAAATGCCAATTTATGCTTGGGGAGGTTTCATTGGAAATTCTTTTCTTCCTTCCTCCTGCCCCCCTTCCTTTCATTATTCAAAAACCTAGATCCTAGAAAGACAACAGATACTCACTTCAGGAAATATTTCAGCACACATTCAATAAAATTACATTCCAGAGGCTTAAATTATCTATTTTTGCAGTCTCATGTAAAGACCTTTACAGGAAAGAACACAGCTAGAAGTATTTGAGATTACACTTTTAGGAACTTCTTCATTAAAGGGAACTATTAGACCAAAGAGGACTTTTTTCAGTAACAAAAATGTGTAGTGATGTCAATTCAGTCCCACTTAGTCCCTTTAAATTCACATTCAAAAATATTTAAAACACAGACAAAAATATTTTAAATGCAAAGATACACAAAAATATACAAGAACTTCAAGAAAAGGAGAAAGGGTCCACAGTTTTCCATACAGACATGCAGTATCTTTCTTTTTCTTAGCTTATCTGCCACTTAATGCCAGTTTTGGGTTTATTTAGGACATTGTGTGTGAATGCTCTTGAAACTTAGGGGCCACAGCGAATAGATCTAAGTGAAATAAAGCAATAAACAAAATAGGAAATATTAAAAGGAAATAAACTTTAAAAAATTATTTAAAAATTCCTAACACAGTTGCTATTGGTAAGAGAGAAATTAACAGCTCTGTTTTTAAGGAACTATCTAATGTTTTAGCAATGGATACATCAGGAATACAGAGACAAGAAAGGGGGGTAGGGGGGATGATGAAAACACCTTAATCTATCTTGGTAATGTTGGAAGATGGAAATCAATGTGTAAAACAACAAAACAAAAACCCCACAGCAAAAGTTTGAGAAATAATATTAACATTTTATATATTAATTACATATATATTTTCAGTAGGAACATAAGCGTACTGTCAGGCAATTGCTTAATTCCATCCAAACAGAAAATAAACCTAATTTTTAACAAATTTCTAAATAATACTTGAATTATCAAACACTGAACCTGTCTCTGAGCGCAAATGAACTGACTATGAGCAACACAACATTGTGTTCATGATAGCATTCAGAAGTTGAATAAAAAGCTGAGACAAACCTCTATCAACTTGCAGGCATGGTTCCGAGATGTGGACATCACTGGGATTGATAGGAGGCAGTCTCAGACTAAGTCTAAACTGCAAAGTTCATGGAGCTTTGCTCACCAAATAATCGGCTAACTCTCTAAAACATCTCATTTTTTAATTTATTCATAGATTCACAGAAAATACAACTCCCATAGACATTTCCTTTTTAAAAAAGAGATACATAAATATGTGAAAAAACAAATACACAGATCCACATATGCAACCACGGTAATATCAATATTGGTCTGGGTATAGAAACAACCCGTGATTTTAGAATACATCCAAGTTAGACTGAAAATTAGCATGATACAATTCACAAAATCTTGCCAAATTTCCAGCATTCCTAGAACATTAGAGGAGTGAACTATTTTCCAACCAAAGATTATCTGCTGTATGAAAATAGAGAGTGACATCCCTCCTAGCTAAAAGAAAATGTGTTTATATTTAGTTTCCACAAAACTGCAAATGTCGAAAGCACATTTGTTCCCCCAAACATGAAATAGCTTCCTACCTTGAACAATCTATTCAGCGTGTTGCTTTTCAAATCAATATTTGCTAATCTTTTTTGATAGACCACTAAATAATATGGAAAAGTCAGTGAGTCAGCAATACAGAACTGTTATTGTCTCCGACACCTGACTCCAGCAGAGACATTCTTTATAATTTAATCAACAGTAACTAACCCACACTTTCTATTGACTACAGCTGACATTCAGCAGTGCCAGCCAGATACATCATTTTCATACATCTTCGAGATATAACTGTGGCATCACATCAGAAAGAATATTAGCAGTATAATGACACTGCATTCATATAGCTAGAGGAACATAGGTGCCAAGATACTAACCACATCAATTAGAGAACATAAATTGCTGTAGAAAAAGTAATAACTGAGACTACAAAATTCAGGGGCTTTGGAGACAAAGATGGGTTTCACACAGCTATCTTGAAAAGCTATCCTGCTACCTGATTATAGGTCTCGTGAGGCATTCTACCTGTCAGAAAGGCATACAGCGATAAGATCACATAACAAGAGTCTTCTGTTTATAAGTACTTTCAGCACTGAAATAATTTGGATTGTACAAACTATTTGATTTTTTTAATTCAGAAAATGTGCTATGAAAATAGTTTTCTAGTATTTCAGTCACTAGAACAAAGAGTTACAGTGTATTATAAATTTATTTAGAAATGTATTCTAAAACAAATTTAAGTCTAAATAACACATGAAGAAAGCATTCCTTGATAGGCAAGGCATTCTGGCAACATTGTGGCTCTTTTGTCATCTTACCAGTTATTTCCTGTGACAGTACAAACTCCTCAGAATTACCCCAGCAGATCCCTGGACTACCACACATGTGGAAGGACAGATCTACAAGGTGATGTGCGAATGTGACACCATGCAAACATTACTATATTGCCCCTTGGACTACCATATCCCTGGAAAGAAAACAGTCATAAGTTACTGCTGTATCTCTGTATCCATTCTTTTAGCATCCTGATTTCCTCTTTCCCCCCCCTATTACCTGGGGTATCCTCTGGACCATTATCCTAGACAAACAAGACCAAACACACTTGACAGAAAGAGAGTATGCCTCTGCAATGCTTTTAATGGAACTATGGGGAAAAATTATTGCAAATTTCATTGCAAGCTACATTCTACTACCCCTAGGCTCCTGAGCTGGTTTATTAATTTAGGCATCATTCAGTCTACATAAAACTGGAAACCAATATAGTTTCTAATACAGTTACAGAATCACAGAATCACAGAATTCTAGGGTTGGAAGGGACCTCGAAGGATCATCTAGTCCAACCCCCCTGCCAGAGCAGGGTCACCTAGAGTACATCACACAGGAACGCATCCAGGCGGGGTTTGAATGTCTCCAGGGAAGGAGACTCCACAACCTCTCTGGGCAGCCTGTTCCAGTGCTCCGTCACTCTCACAGTGAAAAAGTTTTTCCTGATATTCACATGGAACCTCCTATGCTCCAGTTTACAACCATTGCCCCTTGTCCTATCATTGGTCGTCACTGTAAAAAGCTTGGCTCTATCGTCCTGACACTCACCCTTTACATATTTGTAAACATGGATGAGGTCACCCCTCAGTTTCCTTTTCTCCAAGCTAAAGAGACCCAGCTCCCTCAGCCTCTCCTCATAAGGGAGATGTTCCATTCCCTTAATCATCTTAGTGGCTCTGCGCTGGACTCTCTCAAGCAGTTCCATGTCCTTCCTGAACTGTGGGGCCCAGAACTGGACACAATACTCCAGGTGTGGCCTCACTAAGGCAGAATAGAGGGGGAGGAGAACCTCTCTCGACCCACTAACCACCCCCCTTCTAATGCACCCCAGGATGCCATTGGCCTTCTTGGCCACAAGGGCACATTGCTGGCTCATGGTCATCCTCCTGTCCACCAGGACCCCCAGGTCCCTTTCTCCTACACTGCTCTCCAGCAGGTCAGCCCCCAGCCTGTACTGGTGCATGGTGTTGTTCTTCCCCAGATGCAAAACTCTGCACTTGCTCTTGTTGAATTTCATTAAGTTTCTCCCCGCCCAACTCTCCAGCCTATCAAGGTCTCTTTGAATGGCAGCACAACCTTCTGGTGTGTAAAAGTTAAAGAAAGAATTAGACATCCCCAGCATGAAAATCCTAGGACTCCAGTTAGTCACCTAAAATCAGACTGTTATGAATACTCTCCACAGATATCTCCTATTGCAGAGAGGAAAAAGACTTGTCAAATACGCGGATGGGATCAGAATATGCAACACTAAGGGACAGAGTTGCCTTCAGTGGAGCTTCTCCACATAAACATTGAATAATATGAAAACTGAATTCAGAGCCTGGGTGCCACTACTGTCATTTTAAACATCTAACCTGATTTATATCACGTAGAGAACACATTTCTGGCAGATACTGGTTGAAGACAAATTAATAAAAATAAAGAAACAATATCATACTATTGTATTTATATCTAATGCCTAACTGACACGGCTGGTGACATAAGGGTTATCAAGAAGAAAAGGACATTAACTTTTTCTGCAATGAAAAGAGACAAACAAACTGATTAACAGTCCATTACAAATGAGAAAAAAACTCAGCTAAAAATTAGGAAAACCTCTCCAGAAGTATGCAAAATGTTGTATCTTCTTTGTAGAAGCATCTGGCTTTCACTACCACTGACACCTATGAAAAGCCATCTTTGTACCACGATAGCAAGCAACATCACAGGCTCCAAGCAACAGACACTGGAGTTGGAGCAATGTGATTAGACAATCAAAAACATCAAAGAGAGTTGAAGTTAAAAGGGTGCCAGTCACAGTTAAATGATGATAGCTAACCATTAAGTAAGAAATTGCTCCATAAGCATTTGGAATCCTATAATGGCTCACAGGGGGAATTAACAGAACAAGAGAATAAAGATATCAAGTTGTAGGTCTCTCTGATTTACTGGACTTTCCAGTAAGGTTCACAAGAAAATTGTTTTGTGCAGAAGATCACAGAGCAACTTAAGCCAAGATAAAAGGAAAGCCAGACAGAACATTTCCTTTTTGAAGACAGAGATGTATGTGGCAAGTGGAGCATGAGTCTGGGTATAATACTGTAATCATACCAGTTGGTGGGTGCAGGAAGCCTTTTCATAGGTGCAACTATTTTCCCCTCTACATTCTTACCTTCAATCTTTACAATTTGTCACCATATGTAATTAATTAGATTGCAGTAGGGAAACAGTGAAGACATGAAAAGACTTTAGGAAATCTAAACATTTAGAAAAAGTCCACAGGAAACACCACATGCTATGTATTCAGCATAGTTATTTACAAAATACACATAAATACAACATAAACTAATTATCAAATAAGATTCCAGTAAATCATTGAATTTAACATTAAAAAAATTTTTTTGGTACAAGAAAGGGATGCATTCATTGTGCTTCAGGATTTTTACACCAGTATTCTTTTTTATTTAAATATCTTCTCATTATTTAAGCCTAAAATAAAGATTACAAACAAGATATAAAATATTTAGATAGTATATTAAATAGTGTAATTAAAGGGAAATTGCTGCAGACCAGAAGTGTACTGTACTGGGTAATGGTAGCTAGAAGTCACCTATACCCAAATGTGAAGTCACTGACACAACCAAAGTCCAGGTGGGTTCACTAAATTTCCACAAACCTGTTATAAGAAATGCAAAATGAACTTCTGACACAACTAAATCTGTCAATTTTAGCCTGTGGAATTGAAGCCGATACTGATGGGCAGCACAGCAGCTGAGAGCACGCCTGTTCCAGCTAGCAATGACATGCAATCCAAACAGGACATAGTAGCAACCAGAACCAAAAACCCTGAAAATTGTTCCATTGCTTTTGCATGGGCCAAAAGCAAATCTGTTGAATTTTACTCTGGTAAGGGTTGTATACAGGAAATGTTATTATACCCTGGAAATTTAAGTTATACCACTTGACGGTGAATTGGCACTCTTAAAGAGTGACATTGAGAAACAAAATTAAAATTATATGTATTCAATATATTTATATCCACCTTACTTTTAATTTCATCAACACAGTTTTGCACTCATGCCTCCCAGTACTAATAAGTAAACAAAGAACCAGTATATGCTTCATTCAACACTTTCTTCTGAGCTGCAGAAGATAAGCTGTCACTGTAACAGTAAGGACTAAAATGCATTCTGACATACTGGGGTTCTTAAAAGCCTATTTTAAAGGACAACTGAAAATATGGTGTATTATATAAGTACGAGAGCATCATCTGACTCTGACACAGGAGACAAAAACCTACCCTCAGACTACAGAAGTTTTCTTCGATGCTTTAAGCAGAATTAAAACACGCTTCAAAGGTTTTGGAAAACACAAGTGTTTGTAAACTATTGCTTAGTATGGTTAAATTACAGCATTTTAAATTTCTTCCAGTTTTCTCAGTTACAAATTCATTTTTCTGAATCAGAAAAGACACTTACTGCATCTTGACTTGGTCTTTTTACCGTGCCTAGTTTTTATCTTTAATATTTTCTATTAAAGTTCCCTGATTCTCAATATAAACAACTCTAATCTTTTTAATAAGTCACCATGTATTCTTAAGTTAATTCTGTGTTTTTCCAGCTCCCTATGACATTTTCCTGTAGGCTACGGAATACTGAATGTTATATAAGTACAGCAGTAATCGAATCTTCATCTGTATGCTCATGGGCAGGGTTCTTAGAGACATGGAAAAAATATTTTATCTACAAGTGAAAAATGAAAAATGTGTTAACATTGTGTAAGAGCCAGTAAGAAAATCTTAAACTGGCTACTAAAGCAAAAGGTTGGGTTTTTTTAGTGCAATTACTTAAATTGGATTTCCATCATCCCAAATACTGCCCTGCCAGTGTAGATTCTTCAGTTTTCCAACCAAAAGCAACAAGAGGACAGCTCACAGACACTTCACTTCAGGATAGGTGCGGAAAATTCACCAAGTCCTAGACTCAGTCCTTTAGTAAGGTACATTTAGGAAAACCTAACGCTCAGGCGAAGCCTGTGACAGTTAACAAATCTCCTCAAACTTATTTACTAGTATGACTTTTGAAGTACTAATTTCACACTAGACTGAAAGTTTGGCACAGTGCTCCAAGATTTAATTCCATATTCAAAAGCATTTTTTAATAAACTAAATATTACTCTCTCCTTTCAAAACATTGGTAACTAATTAATGTTCACAGTTTGGATTCAGCCAGCAGGGAAATGAACATAGCTAAATGCAATCTCTCAAATTAACAGGCTCTCTCTATAAACTATAAAATTGTTCTTTAAACAGAACTACTGTTTTATTACTACTGGGATCTTAGGTTCATTATGTTCTCAATGCTCTCAAATATATCTATTAATCTGCATAATCAAAAATGGCAAGTATTCATTTCAACAGATGCAGTTAGTTGCTTATTCATTCTTGACTTCAGTAACAATTTTCATTACAAATATTTATGTTTCAAAGAATGTTTCCAATATTTAATGAAAAACTATGTCTTATTCCTAATATCATGAGTGAAGTTCCTTACACACATATAGCTATTTTTTAAGTGACCTAATTACATCTCCCAAGTCCCAAAGCCCACAAAACAGATTTTCCACTGAATTCAGCAGAATTTAAATAAAATCCTTGGCTTATTTTTATTTATATATAAGCAACTAAATGAGTCTTAAAATTCCCTAAACTTGGAGTTTTAAGCCTTCAGAGAAGTTTTCTTCTGAATTTTCCGTGGTATTTCCACACCCACACATACACTAGCACATACTCTAAAGGTGAAATACAGGTGAAGCATCCTCTACACTAACAGCAAAAGACATGATTTTAAATTACGATCTGTTAGCTTGACAACAAATGAAATTCTACTATTCTAACAAGGAACTTTTATAGTCTAGTTCACAGCTGGGATAAGATGTTTATTCAGGGGGGGGAGCCATTTAGTATTTTTCCAATCCTGAAATCAGTTTACCTAAGCCAAAGTCAGAAACAGCTGTAGGGAACTGTGAAAAGGTAGGTAGGCACTGCCTGAAGTCCTTTGCATCTGAACTGCAAAATATTTTGTGTCCAGGCTCTACTTAAACACATTATTCCCCAACTTCCTCCTCAAACAACAGACAAATACTAGGAGTGGAGCAGCTTTTACTACAACCTTCTTGTCCCTTGCCTCTCTCCCCACTTTTAGAAATATATATTTACATATGTATCATATATTTTAATATCTATTTACATTTGTGCAGGAGCTGAATCACAATAATGCTTAGATGTAAGGTGCTTTGATACATACCCTTGAGATCCATGTATGTATAAAGGGGTTTTGAATTTTTTTTATATTTACAGGGAAATATAGTGGACAAGGGAAATCTTTTGGCACTGACTGTATCCAAATGAAACTTGGGTTATTTGTGCCCTAGATCCAATTCACTTCTGCCAGCTTTGATAGGGCTTCTTACATGGTGAAATACTTGTAGTAGGAAATGAGGAAATAACATGAGGAAATAACATTGCAGAAATAGTGAATTTGGCAGGAAATGCAATATAAACTACTCCCTGGCTGAAACCTGGACAGAGCACAGAAGGAAGGCAGACAGCAGAATAGTTTTAGTCCATACAAGTATTCCCATTAATCAAAAGACCAAACCATACACTGTCTTTCACGGACAAAAAAAAAAATAAATCTAAATTACATATAAGTTTGAGGAAAAGGTGAATGGTAAGTTGGAAAAGGATCACACCTGACAGCTCCTTTGCCTGAACTGTCTCCCATCATTCTGAGTACTCCAAGCAAATAATTTCTGTCTTCCCATTATTTACGCTTCAGTTTCTGTGCTGAGAAAGCTCCTGGTGTTTTATATGATCTTTTTTTCTAAAGGTGAACTGAATTAGGTCCTTTTAACAGCAATGTTTCCTTGATGTGAACTGCTGTTGGGAGTTAATCAAGACATCATAATGAGAATATTTCTTCTATGTGATCTACTTGCTTAGTTATTATTTCAGCATGTCAGGTTGTATTGAGAAGAAAATATAAAGAAATATGATACACGAACAATGAACCAAGTAACAGGAGGGGAAAGAAGTTAGAACTGAAAATTGAACCTGTATTTATTGACTGAGAAGGATTAAGAAGGGATTATTTTTCTTCTCCCTCCTCCCTCATTTTCATTCATGATCTCTAAAGGTGCTGTGTCTGCATGAGGGATAGACTAATCCTTCAGTTAATCCTTGCCATCACCTGCAAATAGTTTAATGAATTGATAAAACAATAATAAAATTTCTAGAGCATCTTCCATAACAGACTTCAGATGTAGCTTATAAGTGCTAAAAAGTTTCACATTTACATTGATAGCTGGGAACAATAAATCAAACTATTCAGAGTCAGTCCAGAGGATCAAAATACAGATTCTTGCCCTCCTGCAATAAACATTGATATAAAGCAGAATTGTTTGCGACTGATCTAAACAATGGTGAAAATCCAGGTTTTCCTTTCAAACAGTATCACTATCGTGTGATGCTGTCTATTGTTGCCCACCCTGACCCCAAGGGCTATATCTGCAGTCTATCATTCAACTACTGCTTTTTTGAAATACATAACAATAGAAAAGTTTGACCACAAAGTTCAAAGCCATCTATAGAAAGATGTCCTTCTAATTATCCCGAGTCTAATGTACATCATTTGTGCTATTTATAAAATTCAGTTCCAAAATTTTAAGGATCTTTGTCTTAGCTGTTGCCTCCACCTCAGTTTTACAGTTCATGTTTTTCTAAACAAACACAGCTAAGCACTTGAATATGTACATACTTAACAAATATTTTTCTTATCTCTTTATTCAGCAGTCCTTTTGAATAACACCCTTGTATACGCTTGTTTTTCCACTCTACAGCCATAGTATATATTTTACATTGTTTTCTTGCCTATTAAATATAATTGTGTTACGTATATTTAAGACTATCACTATTTTGTTACAGAAAACACAGCATGTCAGAGAAGCCATGCATTACATACATAAGAGTGTTCTAATTTAACAATGATTCACTAATAAATTTATGTCTCTTTCTTACAAAAAACCCAGCACTATGTTATACATTCCAAACCACTTCTCTTCCTTTATCTTCTCCAGCCTTTACGTGGACACAGCTGTAGCTATAACAAATGATTACATGGTACTGGCAGAGGTTTATTTCAAACCTCACATAAAGCAGTCAGCTCTAGCTCTCCTAGAAAATCACTGTGTTCAATGCAAAATACACCAAGGTCAGAGAGGAGGTGACACTTCCACTAAAATAAATAAATCATTACTCTTATTTGGCTTCTTTTTACAGGAGGAAAAAAAAAAATCATATATCACCCAGCATATTCTTTGTATGTTTTACCAAGAGGCCTTCCAAGTTGTCAGTCATGGTACAACATATCTCAAACACTGCACTCCAGAGACATAATAGAAGGTAAATTATTTAATAATTTATCAGCTACTGTTGATATGAGGCACTCCAACACACAGACTTTTTATTACTCTTTATTGAGAAGCTTTTATCTATTCTCAAACTGGAAGTTTAATTAAACTGTATTGCAAAGTCTTCATCTGTCACCACCAACATGATTAACTAAACATGATTATCTCGCTCTCTTAAACAAGGGCCTGAAATTTAACAACATAATGTCAAAGATACAAACAGACCAACAGGTAAGTGGCTATTTGGTTAGTTTTGGTAGTGATAAGATAAACTCCTCTTGAACAAGTAAGCTCAGGAAGCCCACTCCTTAAATTAATGAGTTGCCCAGAGAGGTGGTGGATGCCCTGTCCCTGGAGACATTCAGGGCCAGGTTGGATAGGGCCCTGAGCAACCTGGTCTAGTGGGGGATGTCCCTGCCCATGGCAGGGGGGTTGGAATAGATAATATTTAAGGTCCCTTCCAACTCAAGCTATTCTGCGATTCTGTGATAGTTATGAACACTAACGAGTGTTCATTTAACTAAAACTTTCAACTTTTCAAGAAATATCTTTCAGCAGCATTTCAGACTGCATTAAGCACTCAGACATTGTTATCTTGCTCTGCATCATGTTTATTCTCATAATAAGAATCAGCAGGAGCAGCTGAACTCCCCTCTTGGGAGCAAGACAAATAGCACAAAAAAACCAATGTTGAAAACAAGCCTGTTCCATCTCTAACTTCTCTTACAGAAGTGCTCCCAAGTCTCATTGCCCTGACCTGGACAACTGCCTTACGCTTTATGAGTAATAAGGATACCACTATGTCCAGCAATGCAAAATTTCATGGACTCATTTCAAATTCAGTGTCTTTAATCTGAGTTCTCATCTGCTGTAACATTGCGTACAAAAGGAGACAAAGATTGAAGTAAAGAAACTGTAACAAATTAGGCTTACGATTCCATCTATAGAAGTTAAGATCATCATTAAGTAATAGTTATATAAACAGAATCGAAAGTGTTTTCTTTGGCCACATTTGGACCTTTACTTCCAAAGTTTCCATACAAATTACTCATACAGCACAACTGGATAACAAATCTAAATAAACACTGTACTGATAACATTTTTAAAAATGTAAAAGCAGGTATAGAAGAATTGATTTAATTAAACAACTTCTAGTTAGAGAAACAACAAACATACTGTGTCTGTCCTCTCCCATATTTCAGTTGCTATTTCTTGTCTATGCCATGCCTTTCTTTGCCCAGATAGGAATATTATTTGAATTCAGGTCAGTGTAAAAAGTTATTCATGAATATGAGAAAGTACATCTGTTGTCTGGGTCATTGTTATAATTTGAAAGATTACAAAGACTGAATTTCATATTTACTTCACTTTAAGAATGTAGACTGCCAATAAGCTGTTTCTTCTAGAAAGTCTAAGTTCTCCTTTAGTTCTTAAATACTGCAGTCCCTCTAATAATAAAACTTTGCTACCACAGACTTTGAGGAAAAAGTCTTTCTTCGCCTAGGTATAATGTTTAGGTTTGCCACACACAATAAATCCCAAAGCAGGACTGTATGCCTCCAAAGATGACTCGACTTGAAAAGAATTAAGTAGTTTTCATGCCAGTCATACAATTAAGGGTTACAAGATACTATGGGTCCCGCAGGAAATATCTGGTTAGTTTTATATACTTTCATTGTCAATGCTTCCTAAAGAGAAGAGTGTTGCCAAAGGCCCTTGACTCCAGAGCCCCTCAAGAACAGAATATTTCTGTGAGAATAATCTAACTCATAAGTGAGGAAACTGAAAGACAACATTGTACTTTTGAAATCACTTGACATGTAGTCTGAGACATGGAAAAGTGTTTACTAGCAAAAAACCAAAACAATTTTGTATGTCTCTTAGCTGGATCAAAGGGGAAGCAAAACAACCCAAAAGCGACAATCTAGAGTGAAAGGACAGACACCAAATTAGTGCTAGTCTGTGTCAGACTTGAGCATTTTAACATCTCAAAAATACACCAGCCTTCTGCTCACCACTTTCGCTCTGTACTACCAGCAAAAACATCTAAAATTGAGTTGTAGGTAGGTGACAACGTTCATCTTCTACTCCTGTGCTACTCCTTCCAAGGAGAACTACAGATATGACTATCACTAGGCCATGGTGCAACTGGCTTGCAGACAATCTAAGTGAACAAGGAAATCCACCGGCCCTACTGGTAACCTGCCAAAGGTGTAGCTATTTAGCTCCCTTGCTTTATCCCCTTCCTTCACTTAATTTTCCTTGTTTTATGGTCTTTCTACCTTCACTCCTTCATGAAAATAGTTACTGCATTGTCAAGTCTTCCTCAATCCCTTTTCAGTTTCAACCTCAGACATGAACCACCTGTTTTTGTCAATAGCTTTCAACTGCCCAACTCAACTTGTCTCATAGGTAACTCCAACTTTCTCTCACAATTTCCTTTCCCTAAAAAATTCTGCTGCTATATTAAATGGGAAGACTGTGCATTTGAGTGTGTAAAAACAGTCATGGAGTTACTGACCAATACTCAAAAAGTGACTAAAAGCAACACCACAAAAACTGAAAGAATTCAAGACTTCAAAATTTGTGCCTCTACTTCCCAGCTTAACTTTCCGTTAGAAGTGTTTTGCATTTCAGTTGCATTTTAAAACAATTATGTATGAGATAAAATAGTTTTGTTCAGTTTCAAATAAGAACTTTAATGCATAACATGTGACTTTCATTTAATTTTAAAGACTATCCTCCACATAAACAAACAAAAGAATCTATTAGATACCTCTATTTTGCATTCAAGAAATTAGTTCAGAAATTAACCATCCTGAAATTTCTGATATTTTAAGGACCGAGGTTTTTCACTATATATTAGTGTAACTCCTCAGCCCCTAGCTTTGCTGCTAAATAAATACTCCTGCCTATTAAAACTACTTCACCATCGATCCTCAGCTTTTGCTTCTCAGACAGTTAGATTTCAGTACGTTTGAAGTGTGATTTTTGAAAACACAAGTCAGTATGGATGTGTTTAAACTACTTGAAAACATTCAAGAAGTTGCCAGAGTTCACACTACTCAAATGTCATCTAAAGCATTAATTAAATTTCCTTTCCAGAGGGGCTGAAGAAACACTGTTATACAGCAGCATCTAGCCCTACTTGCAAAAAGTAGAGTTTCAACCTCTACAGTTTGAAGCTGACAGTGAATTTATACAACAATCTCTACTGCTAAAATAGTGAAGGTAAAATGGGTAAAGATCATAAAATTGATGAAGTTCAGACTAGGTAAGTCAGATTGAAAACTGGCTGAACAGCTAGGTTCAAAGGGTTGCTGTCAGTAGCACAAAGTCAAGTTAGTGGTGTAACCCAAGAGTCAAGATGAGGGCCAATATTGTTCATCTTCACTCAAGTCCTCAAAGATAGGATCAAATACACCTTAACCAGTTTGGAAATACTAAACTAGGAAAAGTGGCCAATAGATCAGGTGGTTGCGTTGCCTTTCAAAGTCACATTTACCGGTTCAAAAAGTGGACAGACAGAAACCTCATGAACTCCCAGATATGGAAATGATAAGCTCTGTAGCTGAGAAAGAAAAAACTGATCATCCAATTCTGAACCTTTGAGATACTCAAAACCCAGCTGGACAGTGTTGAACAACTTGCTCCAGTTGACCTGTTCTGAGCAGGGTGGCTGGACTGAACAGTCTCCAGAGGTGCCTTCTATCCACAACCACTGTAATTATGGAGTCATCTTTATACTTTTGGAAAGGAACTGTGGGCAATAATACAATTATTTTTCATTGTAGTCCAATTGGATATAAAACAATGATTTCGTATCTGTCACCAAAGCCCGAAAAGAATCAGACTAACCAGTTGTCACATATTGTCTGATATAGCAGATCAAAGTTTAGCAACCTGTTCAAACACTTATTATAGTAATACATTATGTGCCAGTGAGACTTTTTCTCTTCATGCTTTGTAGAGAATATAAATATGAAAGCATTCTACTGTCTGACCATTTTTTCAGGGCTAAGCAGAGAACTTTGTGAGAACAAAATGCACCTCTCCTTTGTTACCTGCTCTCATGGCTCTTGGGGAATTTCTTTGCTTAGAAGCCCTGAGGCACATCATTCTGTAAAGCCCCGGTCACCTGCATACAAGTCACTACCT
>VZRW01003874.1:0-29264 GCA_013398125.1 Aegotheles bennettii | reverse complement strand
CCCCCCCCCCCCCCCCCCCCCCCCAAGAAAAAAACAACTAAAGCAAAATACTTCTCTTGAAAGAATACCCATTGCTTTTCATGACTGTCAACATCCATCTAATGATGGCAATGACTGACAGCTGCTGAAGATACAGGTAGGAATCTTTTCTCCTTCATAACCTACAATTTTGCTCATTACCTGTGCCACATTTGCAAGTTATCTTCTCTCCCCTCTCAATTTTTTTCCTCACAGCCCTAATCACAGATGACCTCTTCTACATTGACTATCTAGCAATGCTCACACAATATATAATCCTTCTAACCATGCTGAAAAGCTGGGATGTCCTGGTGTAATTATGTGTGAGAGTAAACTATAGGAAGAACAGTGGCTGAAGAGGTATAACTTCCCTTAAAAACATTCTTCATAAAAACACAGACTTCTAAGCCATTAAATATGCACATGAATGAGACAAAACAGACTAATGAGATTAGGCAATGAAATTTTCATAATAGTACATTCTGACTTAATTGAATGTACTGGTTAATGTTGCAACCTAAATTTATACATTATGTCAACTTTGCAGTGAATTAATGGCTTGAACAACAAATATTTTTCATGTTTTCTATGGTATGTTTCCAAAACGCAGGCTTTAAAGTCAGCAGTGACTTTGGATAAGGGTAAACTTAAAAAACTGACTGCCTCCACCCTGTCCCTGTATTTCTTGGCCATCTCATTTCCCTTCCCAGTACTGCTCCTTTTTAAGACTGTCATGTTCAAACTAAGGGGGACTATCCCATTGGTGACACACACAAGCATGGGATTGATAATAATCTGAATGTATTTGCACATGTGCAGTTTGCCACAGTGTTAGACTGACAAGAGTTTGACACCAATATGGGTGAAAAAAGCAATTTTATGCCATCACACAGAATTCTTGACAAGCTCTCAATGTCTTCACTTGTACTTGACCATATACCTTTTGCTTATTTCTGTTGCATTGGGTATTCATGTGAAGCTCCGAATTCCAGCAACCTGTGTTTGACAGAAAGAACAAACTTTCACAACTACTCAGGGTTGGTTTTACTGGGAGGAGGCAGTTTGATGCACTTTCTCAAAAGCCAGAAGAGTGCTTTAACGGACAATTTACTTTAAATGACTGCAGCTATTGCAGAATAAAGGACCAGAGCCAATGATTAAAAATGGTTTTACTCAGGTCAATTTAATTCTTAATGATTAACAAATGAAATATAACCTTTTCTATTTCCTCTTTTTATCCAAGAGCAATGAAAGTAATTAAAAACGTTTCTATTTCTGTGGTTTGCTACATCTGATATTCAACTGAAGCACAACTGCTTGGGGAAATTTCAACAGGTGTTGTTAAATAGGTACACATACATATTTAGAAGTTATTGCTGAAGTCTTAGAAGTAAAACCAGACACTTTTTACTTCAGTCATAGTTTAAAAAAAAGGAGTTGAAATTTTATCTGCAATTTCACAGAATTTGTAAAAGAGAAAAACAAGAAATACACAACCAAAAAAACCATACCAAGACGCCAAATTGATCCCAGCAGAGATTTTAGTCACTGCAAATAATCTCACATGTTATACTTCACTATCGTACAATATTATAGTACAGTTGGATCATACAAAATAGATAAAATTATATAGTACATCTATATACTATATATATAAAATTATATAGTATATCTAACTGCACAGTTAAAGAAAGTTCACATCATTAGTTTTGAAGACCTTTCCTTGCCTCTATTTTTTTCGTTGTTGAAATGTTGAGAATGAAAATATCACTGTAGCTATTTAACAGCAAAAGTGGGTAAGTTAGAACTGGAGCATTCCATTGTAGTACAGGGAGTATTTTATCATTCTAGTGAAGGAAGCAAACATGGCTGAACACCACAACTATTAAAAGACATGGGTAACCACAGGATTTGGAAGTTACTTCACACAAGCACCGAACCATGCAATCCCACTCTTCAATCCCCTATTTAATGTTCAAGCATATTCATCTATAAACATAGGAAAGAATTTACACACCTTGATCTTCTCTTTGAAGGTTCCAAGCATAGTTTTCTCTATTTCTACTTGTAGCATGTGCAAACCATTTAATTTCCTTGAATTTTGTCTTCACCTGATCGCATTCCTGCCCAACATTTAATAGAGAATACTTCCATAGAATCATTTGTTTTGTGTGGAGAATGATTGGCCACAGAACTACTTCTCACTTTTATCCACAAACATATTGCCAATGTTCCCAATATTGCTGTGTAGCAAGTAGAAAGTGCATGGTAGTGTCACTAAAAACACATGAGCTGTGAGTCTAACCTGTCATTTTAGTTGATCAGTGTCACTTTTTATGAAACAGAGCTTCCAGTGAGCTTATGAATTTATTTGAAGCTTTTACATTATGCTCATTGCTGAATTCCCACCAGGACATCTACTTAAAATTCCAAAAATAATACACCTCAATGTGCTCAGCAGACACATTTATTTGCAAATGCATTAAGTAAAGCAAAATGTTATAGATCCATATACAAAGTATAAAGATGTAATTTGGCCCCAGGCATACAGGAAATTGTTGCCCAAGTTAGCACCACCTCTGAAGCTCAGTGCTCTGGCCATCTGTTCAGAGCACTGGATTAAACTCAAAATTCACAATGGCCACATAGTTAAAAGTGGCCATTTAACATTGTTGTTTCAAGTGAAAAGCAACCTTCAATGTGAAATTCAATGCTACAACAACAAAAAGCCATAGTAAATAAACCCTGTTCTGTGTGGAGGACTTTGGGTAACGTAGTCAAGCAGAATGTTAATGGCATCTGTGGAAATATACTTGTGTCCATCTAATTGTGTAACTGAGTAAGAGCCACTAGCAATACAAACAGATCAAATTCTCACCAGAGTAAGGCTTTTCTTATTTTTTTTTATAAACACAAATTTGTTGGTCTAAAAGCATCTCTATTTACACAAAACAAAATACCTTAAATGCAAGATACATGAAGCATCAGAATGCATCGATACACACCTTCAGAATCTACTCGCAGTTATAGAAAGAGATATTTGCTGTCTATTTCATAAGTTAGTTTCCAGGTTATTTAACAACTTTTAAATTAATTTTAGCTATGTTATAACATTAAAGTTCATCTTCTATTTAAAGATATTCCTAGTTGTGATCCATTGGTTGAAGTGGTTGAAAAACACTTTGCTTGAAGTTTAAAAAAGGAATTATTTCACCATCTTGCACTACTTCTAGAAATTGAAGGCATTTACAAAGCACAATAATCTCATTATCCAATAAAAGAAACAAAATTCCTTATTCAGCAAGTCTTTCTCCCAAAGTTCTATGGTTTAGTAGATTTGTTGTTCTGAATGATTACAGATGAGTAAGTTGGACCAGTTGTATTTATTGCAAACTCTGGTGAAAAACTAATTAATATTGATGTACAGCCATCTTGCAATTAAGTTCTTGGCAAGATCACCACATCCTGTACAATCTCATCATGCCCTGCAAGAGCAGTATATACCCGAGAACTATTGGTGTTACACATGTAACAATTAATTTGTCGCATCTATACCCTCCGCTGTGTATAGGATTTATATCTTCATAATTATCAGCAGCTCGATTTTTGGTCCTATTTCCAAAGGAAGCATCACCTATCTCCTATCATCACCCTATCTGTGCATCTCTCCTGCCTATCAAATGCTGAATTTGTTGGTCAACTCCAAAATTTGTGACATGGACAGAGGTATTAGGGACATGAAATCCTTCAAGTCTTGTGAAAAACAGATACTTTGAAAGGGCTTTATAGCTTGCCAGCCATCAGTAAACCCACAGCTCAGAGTATTCCCACAGTTTAAGGGAGCAAGATTAGGATCCAATTGTCAGAACTCAAGTATAATTTCTTTCCTTACTCTTTGAAGGGGCAGTTTTGCCATTGAGTTTATTCATTTCCTCTTTTCAGCATTTTAGCTACAAGGAAATTGACTGGTGCAGCAGGAATTGGATGAAAGCAAAAGAACCTCTTGAGAAACCACGATCACATGAGATCTTCAGAAAAATCTCTTGTCTGGACAAGACAATTTCAACCTGCATGAGGAAGCAACATTTACTTGTACAATATTGTGGTTTTATTTCTGAAACATAAAAAATAATATTAAAATATCACTGGCTGTGAACCGAATTATTTGCTTTGACCCACTCATTAAAATAAAGACTGAGTAAAAGAGTGTAATTATTAACTGAATTATATTCAAAGACTTGAAGACAGGTCTGATGCTTCAGTTCTGAGAGTAGATAAATATATGTATTTACACATGTTCTCAATCTCCACACAGTTAATGTACAAAATAGTATTTTTACTACCAAATTGAAACTCCAGAAGTTTAATTTAGCCTTTCATCCTGTCACAACAATCAAGTAGAATTTCTCACCTAAAATTCACTCTTACTAGCCAAACTAAATGCCTATTTGCCTCAGTATTACCTTTAACAGAACCTTTTAATAGCTAGTAGGCAAATCCAAAATTCAGTTTAAGATGCTCTGTAGATTGAGTAAAAAAGCAATTGATAGAAGTTGATAAAAACAGTTGATCAACAACAGTGTAGGAAGCACAGTGGTTTTCTTGCACTTCCAATAGTAAGTCTCTACATAACTTTTTAAAAAAAAAATTGTGGCATAAAAACTGGCTACAAATTAAATCAAAACCATATGGCAGAGGATAAAGGGTAGAGCGTAACATGAATTTTATTATACAGAACCATATGCTGCACTTAATGTCTGTGATGGCTTTCTATTTCACCACAGATGATGACTATAAATTAGCACTGTAAAGGTGAGAGCTCCATTAAATTCCATAATCAAATGATCTTGAACATAGTAATATAATATTTTCTTTTTTCACATAATATCAGAGAACACTGTATTATCTGTGTTATGGATCACTTTTGTACTGTTATGGATAGTAATTTCTAAAACTGCCAGTTATTCAAGTAGCAGTTTGGCCATACCTAAAGCAAAAATTACTAAAGCATTTAAAGACTAGGGCTCTTATAGTTGTCTGCCTAGGTTGCATAGTATTTATTATATAATACTGTCTCAAGTAAAATTTGGTATCAAACAATTCAGCTGTAATCTGTAGGGTTTTTAAAAATTATTCCAGCAAATTACTCTGGCATAAGGATCATGCAGCACTGCTCAGGTTATCACTGGGCTCTCCATCTGGGGACACACTGCTCATCTGCCACTAACCTCACCATGCCTCCAGAGCCTGCGGAGAAACTTTCCAATATAAATGAGAGTTGTGTTGACCTACTTTTTGAAAAGCAAGAATTGTGCACATACATACATTTAAGGTAGATTTCCAGTTATTTTATTGATGACCTATTCAAAGAACTTTATAGAGTCTGAGGGAAAGAAACTAAAATTGAGTTGGCAGAAATACTCAGAAAAGGAGGAAACTAACCATGAGGCTGTGAAGGTAATCTATTCAATAATTCTTCAGTTTTAAAAGAGCGCTATGCAGAAACAGTCTAAAATACCACCCATTTTTATTACTGCAAATAGGAGTAAGTAGTTGTAAATAGGTCTTTGTAAAAAAAAAAGCAGCTCTGCCTTTAATAGTTTTTTGCAGATAATTATTCCACATTAGTTCATCATATGTGTGTTAGCTTCTATATAGTAGAACAGGCTCAAGCTGCGACACAAGAGGTTTAGACTGGATGTTAGGAAAAATTTCTCTAACTGAAAGAATCAGGCATTGGAACAGGCTTCCCAGGGAAATGTTGGAGTCACTATCCCTGGAAGTGTTCGAAAAAACCATATAAACGAGGCCCTCAGTGACATGGTTTAGTGGGAGACTTAGCAGTCCTGGGGAAACAGTTGGACTTGATGATCTTGAAGGTTTTTTCCAACCTGGTTGATTCTGTGATTCTGTCATTATTCCATACTATTACCAAACATTGAAGAAATTATAGAACACTTGAGTAGCCATCTAAATTTTTCATAATTATTTAATAGTAGATAATTAAGTAATTGACTTTAACATTGTCACAAAACCATTGTGAAAATTCATTATAAATATTGCATGCAGCATCTTTGGCAATTAGACCCTTACTGGTCTTTATAAATACAAAGCCTTCTCTTTGATGTGACTCACAGAAAATAGTTTTCTGAGAATTACCTTATAGGTTCATACAATGGTTCGGGTTGGAAGGGACTTCTAAAGATCATCTAGTCCAACCCCTCTGTAGTGAGTGGGGACATCTTCAACTAGATCAGGTTGCTCAGAGCCCCATCCAATCTGACCTTGAAAGTTTCCAGGGGTGAAGCTTCTACCACCTCTCTGAGCAACCTGGGCCAGTGTTTCAGCACCCTCATTGTAAAAAATTTCTTTCTAATATCTAGTCTAAATCTACCCTCTTTTAGGTTAAAACCATCATCCCTTGTCCTATCACTACAGGCTCTTCTTCACTGAACTCAAATCATCTAGACACTAACCGCCTACCCCTGGAACAAATGTCTGACACACTAAAGAATTATGTGTGGGTTTGAGATACTGTTATTGAATTTATTTTCATACTTTTTAGTTTCAAGTTTATTTCACTGTATTCTTAAGAGATATCGATTAATTTTAATATTATTTGAAGGCTATAGACCTGAAACCTGGGAACAGACAGCTAAATATATTAGATATTACTTCTTTTACTAAAGAAGTTTTCTTAAAAACAAGTGCTTAACTAAGCATAAAAATAAACTTTCATATTACCCATCTCTATAATGGTGTTAAATTTAACTTTATTTTAGAAAAAGATCTTTCTATAAAGGCCTTAACTTTATGTCATATCTTTACTATAAATATTCAGAATACACCCACAGAATCAATGTTTCCTAGTGAAAGGAGCTGAAGTTGTGTACACATGTGTATGTCTATATGAACAGGATTCAATCCTTGATTGCAAAGCGGTTCACTTTCTGTGGCTGACGCACAGCTTGGTACCCCACATATTTTTAAAAAATGAAAAGCCAAAATACTAGAATTTTGAGTTTTGATGCTAGGCAGCCAGGTTACCTCTAAACAAGAAAGGAGCTTGACCACAGTAGCCTGACAACACCTAAGGCAGCAGCTGCACAAGTCAGCAGCAGGAGAGGAAAAATTAGCAAAGTATGTGAAGGACACTTACAGAGTTAGGGAGATAAATCCATTGTTATTTATTAGACTAGTTATCTGCAGCTAAGCTGTTTCTTTTCTTGCTTCCTACACAAGGACTATGAGGAATACTGACAATTATTGAACAATATATAATGCTTTCAAATTGATTTTCATCATAAAGAAATAAAAAGACTAAGCGGGAACCGCACTGCAGTACTATTGACTGTTAAAATTGGACAATTATGTTGAAGAGAAGTAAAATTCTTTCAAAGTAGTATTTTAGCAGTTTCTATTTTATAGTATTTTAAAACACATTTTACTACCATTGCTAGTGTCACTGAGCACATGTTATAAGAAATGTTTCAGGAAACTTCTCACAGTCATATGTAAAGGTAAAGCATTTGCATTATCCATGAAAAAGACACTTTTTTAAAGGAACATAGGACCTAATTTATTCCCTTCCCTCTGTCTGCTTTTATTGAGCCAGAACAATTTACCATTTTTTACTTCACTTTAGCAAGTTTTCACCATTGTTAGAAATAGCTTTCAGGGGAACAGCTAATTTTATATAGCTGAAGCAAACACCTGGGAGTAGCAAAACCTACATAGCAAAACCTTAACTGATTTTGGCGAGATCAAAGGGGACAAATGGCAAGCATTTGTATTTCAGCCTGTGTATTATTTCCAGTCCCATTCCCTCAACTTGAGAATTTTTCTGAGCTTCTGACACGGCTACAGATGTGCCCAAGCTGCCTCCCCAGTACCACATTGGCGTTACTAAATTCAATTTTATCATTTCATCTTAATCAGAATAAAATACAAGTAATTTACCAAGAAAATTCACTTAGAATATTTTACAAGCAATGAAATTCCTATGTTAAAGATGGTTCTGTTGCTGGCTACACAATTAGTAATGCAAATAGTGAAGTTAATATCTAATTTTATACCAAAACACAACCACATACACCAGGGGAAAGGTGTGGAAATTCAGCTTTCTGACCTCTTCAAGGCACCGCCAAGTGTGCAAAAACATCTGCAATGGGCAGAAACAGGAATTGAACTTTAACTTTTAGTTCCTGTAATTCTTCACTGTGGATCTGAAGTAGACAGTGTTGTCAGTACTTCGTAAGTACAGCAACCAATATCATTCAGCACTTGGGATCCTCAGCCTAATTGTTCTAACCAGAGAGGATTAACAAAGTTAAACACATCTGACAACATAAACTTCCCAGATCCTAGAAAAAGACTAAGGAAATCAATTGTATGGAAAAAACATTTAACCCCCTAGAACTTCCCCATGACTCCCAATGCACTTTGGGTAAGACTCTTTCCCATGAGCCAGCACCTTTCACACAGGTCACCAAGAAAGCAGCACTGGCAGTAATTGCTTTATTTTATATGTTAGAGCTGCATGTATCATCACTTACAAAAAGATATAACTTATAAAACACATGAAGCTGAAGGCAGCATAGGAGCTAAAATTAAAAATGAGAAGAAATACAGAGTTGTTATAGCAGATTAACAATGAAAATACCCTTTCAAATTTTATATTACCCAAGGTACCCAAACGGATACTACAAAGATACAGTTTTCTATGGTAATCTAATTTGAGTAATAATTACTGGCAAATCTCAGCAAAAGCATTTTCTAAACATTCAAAGTACACTGATACAAAGAGAATTACTAAAAACACAAGCAAATTCCTCTAACACCAATTAACACTCACCAGTAGCAAATAATCCAGCTATGACCTATGGAAAAAATAATCAAGGAACCATCCAAAATCACAACTTTTACCCCCTTTCTTCTGTTGACAAAGTTATATAAAAAAAAGATATTTAACTGTTACAGTGTACTAAAACCAATGAAGATGCACAAGATCCTATGTTTTATCACTGCTATTTCCTCATCCAACAAGGGGAGGATGGATTGGAAAAAGCGAACTCTGGGCTACTACGGATTCATGCTCAAAGGAAAATCAGTCTGAAGACTGAATTCATGTGATAACAAATTTGTGCCTTTATTTTTCAACAGCCTTATTATATACTTTTCCCCATGATTTATAAAATGATTTCTCCGTCACTTCCATCCTCCCTTGAAATAACAATCGTTTTGTTCAGGCTGCATTTCCACTTCCTATGTGTTAATCACTTCCAAAATAACTTTGAATACGTAAGCAGTTAAAGTTGTTGAATACTGAAGCTATGAGGAAAATATAAATTAAACAAATTTCGTTAAGTCCAGTGGGCTTATAAAAATATTTCCTTTGGATTTCCACAGCTCTATCTGCATGCAGATCTCTGTAGACTCACATACAGATTTAAACATGCCATTATCTAATGTGTCTTGGGAAAATTCCTGCCCAGCAAATTGAATTTTAAAAGATGGGCATTGCATTCAATAAGGAACTAATACATTATATTTACTTGAATTGCAGCAGAACAACATTAAGGATAATAAACTCATTTCAAATTTATATTCTTTAGCCTACATTTGAATACATATTTTCAATTTACATCCTACAGTGTTGGATTTTTTTTCTAATTTCTAGGGGG
This sequence comes from Aegotheles bennettii, assembly GCA_013398125.1. NCBI lineage: Eukaryota > Metazoa > Chordata > Aves > Caprimulgiformes > Aegothelidae > Aegotheles > Aegotheles bennettii. The sequence continues at coordinate 19,563 of VZRW01003874.1, read as the reverse complement.
TTTTTTATGCATAAACAAACAATTCTGGTATGTTTGGAGAGTGAGGGGGAAAACAGAAAAAGCCTCTATACACATACTGGATACAGCCTAAGTCTCATTAAATTTTAGTAGAGGTCATTGCTTTCATTGAAAATAATAAATTCAAACCTAGTTAAATATGAGTACATATGACTTTTAGTTAGAATTTGCCACTTTAACTCAGCCCTTGCTTCCACTTTGTGATATGCAAATATGTCTCATCTGAGCCCCTATGGCCAATACAGAGTTTGAAAATAATCAAACAGAACAGTGTGCAATTTAAGGTCCTGACAAAAAGTACAGAAATGTTGTTTTATGCTCGAGGGAACTGTGCACAGACCATCTGCTGCCTTTGTGACTCCCCGATGTTGTCAAAGTGAGTATGTATGAAAAGGCAGGGAAGGGAAGCAGAGATATTGTTGTGTAGTTTGGTACAAGAACCTGAAAAACCCCAACATCTCTGCTAGACATCATTTTGATAATCAGGTCTGTGTCGAGTATTGCAAGCTCACCTGCTGGTACACAGTCCCTTTGGGAACACCACCATTGTGTATTTTCTATTATTATAGTATCATTATGTACTACATGCAGAGCGATTTAGGTCAATATGCTCAAATAGCACTGCATCATGGAAAATGATAGAAATTAGTGAAAAATATAGTATCTAGAAACATAGGCTTGGTTTTGATTTTTTTTTGGGGGGGGGGGAGGGAGTGGGCAGGGGGTAGTTTTGATTTTTTTCGCTTTTTAAGCAAGCCTACATAAGGATGAGCTTAATCTGCTTTATAACCTCATGCCTTGACCCTTTCCCTCGAGGAAAGAAAATGACACTGTCTACATGATCCAAGAACTGCATTATCAAGTTTCCTCAAAGATCTCCATGTTTTATCAGAGAAACGGACAAGTGAAATTTAAATCAAAGCATAAAAAAAGAAAATAAATTCCTTCAAGACTATACTTCACATGAGAGATAAATAAAATAGTCAGATTCCTTTAAAGTATCCACACTTCAACAGATTACATTATTATTTCTACATGAAACATAGTTGACACCAGCATGTTTTACTGATACCTGAACTTTCTACTTGTAAGAAAGAAGCCAATGTCCCCCTGTGCACATGCTATGGTAAGGATTTTTAAGCTTTTGCCTATTTTATTATTTGGATTGGGGATTTTAATGAGTGATCCAGTGTTAGGTTAACCCAGATTTGTCTAGGAAACCTGCTGTATTTAGATTAGACTGTCATGGAGACAAACAGGACCGGCATCTTGGAGTCAAAAACCCTCTCCCTTTCTCCCATTTTCCATCTTCCATCCAAAACAACAATAGATATATTCAAGGAAGGGAACAATTTTTCATTTTTACCTCTTCTTGATTTTACAGGAAGAATAGTTTTTTCCAAGCTATTTTTGGAAAAAATAAGTCCCTTTCCATTAATATTTTCTCTTACATATGACAGTGAAGCAGACATGATGAAACAAGAAAAAAATCTGGTTTGAACTATTCAGATTTGGAGATGAAGTGTTACAAGAAGTGGAAAGCAGCTGTAAGAAAAACACAGGCTTCCAGCCTACTTTATACACACCAGGATCAGAGTAAAATTCATAGTTTTGTCTCTTCCATAATAAGTGTGAAAACAGGTGGTCCAGTTGCCACAATAAGGTTGTCTCCTGCTCCCAAATGAAAACTCTGAACAGAAGTAAATAAGGAAGGAAAAGGAGCAGGTGGACAACCTAACTTCTGACACTTCAGAAGAGCCACCAGGGCACTTTCGTCAAATGGCTGCTAGAGAATCCCCAACTAAACTATGGATTCCTAAATTAGGAGAACAGTAGCTTCAGAACCTTACACAGATCATATTTAAATGAAGATATCTACAAGTAAATCCCTCTTAGTTAGTGCCTCTTTGATAGGTGGATTTATGCCTCCAAGATATTCTAAGCAACAAGTTGCAGCTGCTCTCTCACTTGATCATGTCATTCCTGTATCAGAATGACAGACTCTGTGCTGTTTCTTCACTTTCAATTTTATTGTAAATGTCACATTCATGACACTAAAATTTGTGATCCAGAATGAAACTATCTTTTCAGAACTATTACAAATATTATTTTCTTGAACTAAAAACACCAGGCCTTTAAATACAGTACTATCGGGGAATTTTTTTTCTAAACCTTTAACAGCTATAAAACTTAACTAAATAGTATATTTCAGCCTGGGAGAAAAACCAACAACAGCAACCTTGTCAAACCTACCATTTAGCTGTCAATCTCACATTTGATTTATGGACTGCAGTGTTGCCAGCTCCCCATCTTATAACAACCTGTTTTCCTTTGCACTGAAACCGAACTTTGAACTTGCAAAGCATTGTGCTCCTTGACTACTTCATGTCCTGAAAACTTCCTATACTCTGCATGCAGAGTGGAATCCCAATACCTCTTCCTTTGGTATACAATGTAGCAACCACTGAAACTCTGAATTTACTTCACTTCTAATTTTAGTTCCAGTGTGTAGAATTTTTCAGTCATATAATAGCATGTTAATCCTCCCCCAAATACCCAAAAGCATAAAGGATTTTAAGAAAAACAGCAAGTATGATGGGTTTTGGTGTGGTTTTTCGTTTTTGTTTTTGTTTTAAAAAATAGTAGAAAGTATTTTAATAATTTTCACAACTAAGCAAAATATTTCACATTATTCATTGCCACTCTTCACCTTTTCTAAGTTCATAGTGAAATCAAAGGTGATTCATCTAACTTCAAAACCAAGGGGTTATCATCTAGATAATGTATTAGATCACATATCTAACAATTATTCAAAGCTGGAGAGATCAATATCACAGCTCAAGTGTCTACCTCACAGGGCATTAAAATATCCTGTTACAGTGTACCTGAAGAATTACATCTGAGTTACAGTGGAGATCAATACAAAGACAGAAAAAAAAAGGAAAATTCTGAGTCAACAGAAGCTACAAACAAAACACTCTAGGTAGCTTCCACCTTTTGTGGAAACTGCTTTACTCAAATTTGGCATTTGTATGTTAAAACACAGGTTTGTGCCATGGAAGAGAACCCTTTCATAACCATCCACCATTCTTTTAAGATTTCATGAATGTCTACACATTATACACACAAATAACTGCAGGTAAATACTGAGTACACAACCACAATTCAGCACCTGCAGAAAATCCACTTGTTAGGTGAAGAGTAGTAAACCTACTCTGACAAAAAACTGAATGAATACATCAGCATTACGTTACTATTTCTAAAAAAAATGTAATGATTTTTTTCCACCTTATCTTTCTCCAAAGGGTGATTTCTGCCAATCAAGGACCTTCTTTCTTGTTCAGTAGAAAGTGAGACTACTACAGGCACATTCAAACATTTCAATGGGATATTTCATTCAAAACAAGCATAAAGTTTCACACACCACCAATGCACTTGATTGCAGACAAGCATCAAACATACATTGTGCCTGCACAACAGCATCAAATTCGTAAGCAGTTCCAGGGAGAGCTTTACATGCAAAACTCATTCTACATCCTGCCCTGTGATTGACACCATACACAGGTCACCAAATGTAAAATGCAATGAAATTTTACCAAAAGTCTTAAATAGTCTTTTCCAGTAGTCAAGAATAGAAGTTCCTGTGCAGTACATGAGTGAAGCTGGATGATTTCCATGTGCAAGACAATGACAGTAATAAATCCCACCTTGTTGCTTTCCTCTACTATAGAAAAAACACTATTGTAAATTTTAGCTTATTTAGAGCCCGACTTTCTCTGCCTTCAAACCTATTACAGAAACTTTCCAAGAACAATTACAATTCTCTGATGGTTGCCCAAGTATTACAAGTTTCTTACATTTCATTGCATGTCTTTCTAAATTATGTGGAACAAAGCAGCCATTCTGACAGACATGCCTAAGTTCAGTGCAAGGGTGGCAAGTGAATTACTCTGATCAGTAACAGTTATTCCCGAAGTCAAAAGTAGGACAACTTGCTACAAAATAAACTTATTTTGTATCTCTGCCATAGGTCACTGACCAAAGTGAAAAATTCAATAACAGTGTGGCAGTCCTGCAATTCTGAATCCCTGTTTGCAGATAGACATACAAGCTTTGAGTATGAACACCACAGGGTAAGGACTTCTAAAGTATTGGTGCATCTTTTTCTTTACTCTAGGCCCTTCTCAGCAATTTACTTCAATCCATTGATGTAATCAAGTCAAGCATTACAGATAGATGGTGACTCCATAATGAAGGTGGATAGTGAGCAAGCTAACACTACGAGGCAAACAAGAACACCATAACACCTTGCAGTTGTCTGGACCTGCTGCATTGAAGAGCTATCAGAGTTCTCACAGAGCTTGCCTCTGTGTTCCCAATTCCTACAAGCCTTTGAACCCTTCCACATCCTGCATGTTTCGAGCAGAGTAACAACCACCACACCAGCCTTGCAGAGATCATGAATTTTGGTCAAACTGACAGGACAACAGACAAAACATGAACGTTGTCTATACCCTAAGCCAGTCAGGAGTCACATGAACACTGAAAGCACAAAGCTGATTCTGAGCTTGTAAGAACTGTTGAGATGTCAACTTAAGCTTGGTATTGCACTAATTAACTACATACAAATAACATCTGTTTGGTTTGGAACACATGTAGGAGAAAATTTCTATCAAGCTTCAAACACTGGAAAGACACAATAGCTCTACTATTCCTGGTGTTGAACTGTTCCTGAAAATTGCATATTCTTATGACCTCTAGCACAAAAGTGTACCACAAAAGTTCTTTGAACATACTCCATTCAAATAAGTAAACATCCCTCTCCCTAAAGTTAGAACAGAAACAACAAGTTTACTAGAAATTTAGGGAAAAATAAAAATTGTGAAACACCCTTGTTTTGCAAAACAAAGAAATTATTGAGTTTTATTCTGAAAATATTAAATGTTTCCTTTGAAGTCATAACAAATTAAAATGTAAGTGTTAAACAATTTTGGAAACATGTAGCAAAAGTTCTAAAGTGTTCCTGAACTTTTGACAGAGCTGTTTTATCATTCTATATTTTTTTTCCAGTTTTCATCTTCTCCAAATTTGTATGGGATGCAACTGACAAAGTACAGGGCCCGCTTTAAAGGCAGAGAAAGTCCCACTCTAAAATAGCCAGGAGTTTGTAGGCTCAGTTGCTCCTGGTGTATATTCGGGAATAAATTTCAAGAGTCTAGTTCACTAAGTCAGAAGATTAACTGCAGGTCTGACATTCAAGGCTTTTTATCTCTTCCCCTTTCATTCTTCATTCTAAGTTTGAGAGCTTGTTTGAAGTTTCACTGAAAGAGAGCATTCAAAATGGAAGCCTGTTTTGATGAAATCCCATTTCCCCACCCCAGTAAATCCAGTTTAATCAGAAATCTCCTGATCAGCTCTTTTATTATCCCAGTTCTGTGGAACATCTGCTCCCATGCTTTTTCTAGTGCAGAAGCACTTTAAGTTGATGAAATACAACGTGTAAGAGAACCTGAAGATTAACTAGAGCAGGACCACCCCCAACAATCCACCTGGATGAGCTCAACATAACTCACAGCAGCTTCAACATGAGCATCACCTAAACAGTGACAAAGGACTAGTCCATGAGAAAAATTGTCTACAGCAGCCTTTGCCTCTTAACCCATCAGTCTCATTGACACAAGTTTTCATCATAATGGTGTTTTGTGCTAAAGTTTGCTTACTGAACTCAATCTGAACTGTCTGACCTGCAAATGTGCTTGTTTTGTTGTTATCACCAGCTGCATCAACTATCCTCTTGGAATGATAAGCTTCCAAGGAGAACAAACAAGTTTCTGAATGCTTTGTGTTCTACATGCATGGAAGTGGGAAAAGAAAATATGCTGTATAAAAAAAACCCACAACAGATAATGTAGATTTTCCTTGGGCTTTCAAAAAGAATAATTGTAAAAAAAGAAAAGATTGCAAGCACTCAAAATGCCAACAAAAGTTATGCTTCAGAAAAATTACAAAGTCTTACATACAGTGTTATTCTGGCTTTCTGTTTTAGAGCTAAATATAGACTTAAATGGGTCAAAGAATCAACTTGATATATCCAACATACTTCCATTAAATTACACTATGTGCCATTTTACAGTAACCAAGTATCCAGAAAAAGAATTGCCTGATGTGGGATATTCAGGAATCTCTCCTTAACTTTGAATCCATTCCATAGTCTATGTTTTATTTAGTCATGCAATATATTATATACACTTAAGTGTAATTGGCAGTCGTAAGAGAAATATTTCTGAAAAGATCTGAGGGGAGAAGGGAAGAATCCTTTCTACTTTGAAGCAAAACATTTTCATCTAAAATGAAAACAAAAAGAATGTCTCCCTCAGGTGTTCCTAAAGAGGGACCAACTCATGACAGACACTGCAGCTGGCTGCCTTGAAGACAAAAATGTGCAAGGGAAGAGATCCTGAAGCTCTCAGGAGTCAGTCAGCAGGTGTTAAATGACTGAAAGTGTAACCATGAAACCTGAGAGTAAGGTATTTTTCAGCTTGCCTACCACAGAAAAAAAACGCTTCAAGCCATCTTAACTCGAACAGGGTAAAAATGAAGCATTGTACCCAGAAAAGCCAAAGGAATAAGTACTCTAGACTTTCAATCACTATCAAGCTAAGTACAATAAAATACTTTTTAACATATGATCCCTGCTCTTTCAAATGCATCTTGCTGTAAAAATCTTGATTGCTACAGGGTTATAGTTGATATTTGTGAAGTTTTTACCTTATGACTAACAAATTAATCTTGAAATTATTTGCCCTACTGACACATATAGGATTACAGACAGCAATAAAACTCAAGATTTGACTGCATACAACAGCTCCAACTGTCCTAACAGTTTTGTTATTTCTAGTTATCAGCAGTTTGTTTAGCTTGATAAAAACATATTATAATGTTGGTTTAAGCACCTTGACAAACTAGCTGTCAAAAACAATTCCTTTTGATATTTTCTTGTATTAGACAACATAATTAGTGTTTTCTGGTAATTTCTATTAACAAGGTACCTAGAGATACCCTGTTTACTGCCCTGACCACAGAAATACCCACCTTATCCTATCATCTAGATACTGATCAGTCACAGCTTTTGTAACCCACACAGAGCATGAGGTCATGTCTGCACTCAGGATGAGGGAAAGTTTCCACAAAATCCAATTATACCTCTGGTTTTGAGAAGCAGCACCCTACTGGACTTGGCTTCCTACTCTGCTCTTTTGCCACCATCTCCCTCACCTCCTCCCCCAGCAAAAAAGCTGATCACATTGAATTTCTTACAACCTATATATATTCAACCTCTGCGAATAAGATAGCATTTCAGTTTTTCTCAGAAGCATTTTTTTCAATTAAGACTATTTAAAAGCATTTGATCACTTTAAAAGAAAGCAATAATTTGTCTTAGATTACTATTTAGTAACTACTTTTTTTCTTAGCATGAGACCCGATTTTTCCCCCTGGTTCCCAAAAGATACACCTTTAGTACTGCTGAAAAACCCACTGCCTACTGATGTTTTCCTCAGTGAGAAGATCCCTGCCCACTCAACAAAGTTTGTATTACCTCCCAGCAGTGAGAGGGCAATATTTTTTTGACATGGAGAGCACTGAAAAACCAGACAGGTAAAACCAGGCTCCCTTCAGATCATGAAAGCTATCAGCCACACTTATTTACCTTAATATTTCCTTCAGTAGCATTCCAGACATACCATAGTACCCACAGCATTAACTTTTGACACAAGGTACAAAAACCTATTGAAAGTTAGGTGGAGTTTTTGTAACCCAAAATAAAAACCAGGAGTTTATTCCAGACCAAAAAGTTATACTCTTATTTTCTTCCCTAACATCTCCTAAATTAGGGCTCCTACAATTTCTGAAACATATTTAAATGTAGTATCTATACCAAAGATCTTTTTGTAAGTGACAGACTTATGAGACCCTTAGAGAAAATCTCCAGACTACAGACCATTCTGTGTGCAACAGCTTGATTTAAGAGGAAACAATACACAGCAGGTGTCTCCACAGCCATTCTTCTCTGCACTGGGTTTCATTTTTAAGCAGATATACTCCTCCTAGCTCTTCACTTTCCCCTTCAAGTTCTAACTTGTTTTTTCCATTAATGAACAGGAGATGATTTTTATGGAAATCAAAGGCTTGAAGGAGTCTTTTAATCACCAATACTTCCATTTGTAGACCAGGTATAAAGAGAGCAAGACATCCCCCTAAATGTGTTATTAAGGTATCATGCTGTGCTGTTGTTCAATGAATCTTTCTCTAGTTTTGCCTCTAAAATAAAGCAAGGGAGATAATTCCCATCAAGTTCAACTTTATCATCAAGTAAAGTTGTCCTATTCCTTCCAATAATGAACTCTGGATCCCTGATGAGTAACTTACATTTAACCGGCAACATTCTGAGCTACTTACATTAACTGCAACAGCCTGAACAGCTTGAACCTCAGTAAAATGTGCAGTAAATGACTGAGCTAATTTAACCTCATTAATCCTCAAACCAATAGAAGAATTTGATGTTCACACAGCAGCTTGTGTACAGTCTCCAGCATAAACATGCCTCTGTAGGAAATAGACATCAAAAATGTGCCGCAGCCCCACTGTCAGGGGTATCCCTGTCGGTCAAAGAGCTATGTAACTACTGAGACTAGCAGTCAGCTGTATTGCAGGAGTCACACACTTGATTTGGTCTTGTGAACACTCAAAGTGTTGTTTCCAAACTGGATCTATGCCAGGATCTCCCCACTGCAGTAATTTTATCTGTAAAATATTTACCTCTAGTTTCAACAGTAACACAGAAAGCATTAATAGGAAAGGAAGACACAGAAAACCAAGCACTATTAGCACTGTAAGGCAGAAAATTAAATTTACCTCCATAATAACCCTTCATTAAAGCAGCATTTGAATAATTTAGTTTTCATAATAGTTTAAAAACTACTTAGTTACAAAGAATGTAAGGTCCCCCAAAATATTTATGAACATCTAGAGTTACTTAAAAATATATACTTTGTTCTTGAAATTACTGCTGAAAACCAGATGCTTTATTTCATTAAGTATAACATTTAAAACAATAACATGAGAGTCTAATAGCAAAAGCATAGGTACTGTGTTGTGTGGGCTAAGACAATGGAATGAGAACAGTTTCCAAAATACAGGAAAACAAATCAAAAAGGGGAACATATTTAAACATACAAATGCTAATTTCAGTACCACCTATGAGAAGTTAGCTTACAAAGGAACTTGGTTTTGCTACAGCTTCAGGTCCTGTGACTTTTGATTAGACTTGGGCTCCCTGGTGTTTAAGCCACTTAAAATGGGACTGGGCACTTAGAGGGAAAAAACAACACATTACAAATCATAAAAGCTATGAACCAAGCCTGTTTACTTTCAGTGGCATTCCAGACATACCATGGTTCCCACAGCTTTGCCTATTTACGTGACCAGGTACAGAAACCCACTGAGCTATTGTAAGTTAGATGGAATAGTCAAGTAATGAGTATTAGGTACTTACACCAATCAAATTCACTTTTACCTCAGCCTATTAAAATTTGAAGTAATGACTGCTAAAAACGAATATATAGTTGTTTCTTTCACAGCTGCATTGCAACATATACACAAAGATGCAAAGTAAGGCCCCATAGCAACAATGTGGCTGGTCTTTTCAATGTCTTAACTATAGCACAAGTATTCCATCAGCAACAGAACAAGAACAGTGCACATTGTATCATACCACATTCACCCGCTTAAGGAGTGTGACTGCAACAGAAGTGGTCATGGGGGCTTTCAGGAGTGTAAGGCAAAACCAACTCCTTAGCTGAACAAAGTAACAGCTAGAAGCCTGTTTAAGCACCATTCTCATACAAGCAATTGTCAGTTTATATAGGTAGAAACTGATGTTCATTGTAAAGAAAAAGTTTTAGAAATATTTCTTATAAAGAAGGCTCTGCTTTAGGACTAACATACATCAAGCTTAGCAAATATTTCTGAATCAAAATTACTGAACTTGACAATGCTTAGAAAAAATTAACCAGCAAAGCTATTCTAAAACTATTAAGGTTTCAGATTGCTTCCTCAAAATTCAGTTTAAGTGCATTCCCTATAAAAGCTAAATAACAGAGAAAATTATGTAATTAAATAATGTTATAAGTGTTTTAGTATTCTGCTTCCTTCCTATCATTATACTGGTGTATTTATAGGCCACTATTACAGACAGAAACAAAGTGCATTTACTTGACTAATTTGCTTTTGGACATGCATTTCCCAGAACATGCAATCTAACATGTTCAGTCCAACTTCTATCAGTGAATATCAAAACCAAACCAAAACAATACAAATACAAAAACCCAATACAATGTATCCACTGTTTTCTTCCTTGGCTGTATAATATTTAATAGACAAAAATATTTCTATATTCTCTTCTAATACTTTGACAATGCAGGTTAAGTGTTTTGAAGAGAATTCAGATGACTCCGTATCTTCTGCAAGCACGAGAAAGAACACACATCCAAGAAATGGAATAATGAAATTGAGATCTAAATGGAAGTGAAAAAAGTCTTGCTCCACCAGCTTAATCTCTAGCGAAGTTGTTTTGTGGCAAATAGTTTTAAGTAATTATTTCACTCACAAATTCTTCTGTAACAAGTTTTCCTTGCAAATTAAACAAGTGATTTCTAGTACAAACATAACTCTCCCCGACTGTGAACAAACAAAAAAGTATTACGTTTTTAATTGTTATTATTCTATGATACTATAGAAAAAGTCAATTTTATTAGAAATATGATCAATATGAAAACAATTTGTAAAGTAGCTTCACTCAGGATAGACTTAGCCATATATACTGTGAATAAGGAATTCCCAAAATGCAAGTTGGAGAGGAACGAAACGGAATAATTTACATTTCCCAACCACAATGCATGCTCTCTTTTGAAGCTCATCCAAGAAAGTAGTAGTATAAAATTTGGCCCAGATTTGTTTCTCACATCTACCTGATCACCTAAGAGATTTCATCACACCTCTGTGTTGCATTCACCGGCTTTCACAAATATTCATTTCCTTCACATCTATCTTCTACATCTACTTATAGGGTATTCTGGGGATTTTGTTTTGGTTTTAATTTGTTGGTATGTCTTTAAACAATGCTATAGGGCATTCATACAGGGTATTCAGGAAAGACTGGTTTTGATGCCATTTTTAGATTAGAACCCAAGTCTTTTAATACCCTTCACCTGCTTGTCCATTAATTGTCAATATAACAAGAGACACTAAAAGCCATAGATCAGTTATTTCAATAGCTTTGTGGAGGTGTAATTCAAGAAATTCCTGCAAAATAAAATACCAGCTTACAAAAAAAATTAAGAAAATGTGTCTTTACTGGAATAATCATCACAGCAGAACAGATGTGACAACCATATATTTGATTAGTCTTTCTACACATTCAAAGAGAATAAAACATGTTAGACAGTAATACAAGCCACCACCACTACTTATATTCTTAAACTATGAACTCAAATATACTTGTGTGCTAAAATTAATTACTCTATGGGAAAAATCAGGTCACTTGCTAATGAAGCTAAATGACCAGGAAAATAAAGTTAAGTAGTATACTCTTGTTTGAGTTTCAGGATCAAACAGCACTAACAACATATAAGCTGAGGCAGAATTATTACACATCTTCTTCATCAAAGTCATGCTGCTGCAGAAAACTCATATTTCAAGTGACTGGGCTAGCTACAGACTGTTAAACATCTCAAGGAGACTAAAGTACAGTGGTTGGAAGCATAGCAACACCTTCAAGGAAGGTGAAAGGGGGCTGAGGGAAGCAGGTTACCTAGTCAATGAGAAGATTCAGTTATACAGTTGACGGATAATTAAACAGCTAACCTAATAGGACACTGTTAGGATCTGTGTATTAAGAGATGTCTCTGCCCAAATTAAAGTGCAAATGAGACCATACGCCAAAGTCAATAGTACAGATTTTATTTATCAGTAAACATGTGTGAGAGAGAGATGGAAACAGCAGGGGAGAGAACCAGATCTGGTTTCCCATTGTTGCCATCTGCACAAGTGCCACAGTCTGCACAGCAAAAGTTTTTGCCCACTGAGCTAACTGCAAACCTACACCTCTGTTCAGGCCTGAAATTAAACTTTCCTGTTTGCCATCTGTGCTTATCCTAAGTTCCTGTTGCAGTGGCTTGTCTTACAGGGACTTCCTTCTCTGACAGTGACAGTTCATTGTGCTCTATTTCCTTACAGACACCTGCAAAACAGAAAGGAGTGCCCACACCGGGCTACTGTTCCCTTGCAGGTAAAGCCACATAAATACTGTGCTTTTGTTAAAGAAATTGTGTCTACTGGACAAGCAAGTTCCCCTGTAATAAGCAGTTTTGAAAGTCAAACACTTGAAGACAAAGTATGGTTGTCATGATAAGGGGTCTTTTCTAAATCCATTTTACAAATATTTGTTATTTCAAAGAACAAGGTGCAACACCTAAGTAATGTTGAGTTAATGGCTGGACTTGATGATCTTAGAGGTCTTTTCCAACCAAAACAGTTCTACGATATTGTTACTAGTGGTTGGACAGTAAAGCACAGACTCAGATACAGAACAAATTCTGCAGCGGAATTTGTAGTCACTTGGAAGGAGCTTATTTATAATTTCATCTTCTTATCAGGTCTGAGAACTGCAGGTAATGTTAAGCAGACTTAAATGCTGCAGTAAAAACTGTTCACCTTCAGTTATATGACAGCCATGTACTCTAATTCACGCAGTCTGTCCTGCCTCTCTTCTATGTTCATTAACGAGCACTTTCTATGTGGTGTCACGGATACAACTTAAGAACAACACACTCAAGTATTAAATGATAATTAATAACTAGTGACAAAGCTAACTGCCCTCTTTTGGAGATATTCATTTACTAGCACATGACATTGACTTAGCTATTTCATACCTCAGCTAAAATGTTTCTCTGTCTCAAAGAACAAACATTCCTTACTCTTAAATGGGAAAGTTAATTTATGTTTTTAATTCTAAAATCAGAATATATTACTGCAATATGACAATCTGGGCACTGAACTGCCCCATACACGAACAAGCACTGTTTATTTTTCAAACTGCTTTGATGATTACAGAAGACATTGCCTAAGGAGACACTGCATGTGCAAATTCTACACATTACTTTGAGCTTGCTGCATGTCTTCTATATATACAAGTTACATTATTAGCAAAACATTTCTCTCAAATTTCTGACAGGTTCTTTGTGAGAGTTATTTTTCTTTACAAATATAGAACCAATTTTTAATCACCATAATCTCTTTTAAAGGTCTGTAAAGTCCTCCTGACTAAACTTCATGAAATTCAAAGTTTTATATTGATTTTCAAATCTTAATGTGTTTTTAAAACTGAAAGTTGAGCCAATAGGTTCCTCAAGCCTCAATGCAGGTGTGATCAACATTTGTTCCAACTAGTCCAACAGAGATTCAAATTAACCTAATAATGAACCCTCACAGCATATGCTAGGTATTAAATATGAGTTTTTTAAAAGGCACTCTGAATATAGGCATTTTCATAGGTTCAGTTTCAACTCCCCAAGACCAGGTAACAATAAACAGGTTCTCATGATAATTAATAAGCTTGAGGAAAAAACACCCGTCCTCTTAAAATACCTCACTGTGGTTAGTGTCTGCTTTGATTACAGGTACAATTCTGGTCCTTTTGCAGTGAGTAGGAACACTTAATCACTCATGTGAAGTTCTCTTTTAGCACAAGTCTCAGAAAAGAGTTTGCTATCATTTCCTATTAAACTTCCAAACACCCTGCCAAGCTGTCTCAAGCTTCTTTAGGCTTTCTGACAACTGTTCAGGGTTTGATGGCACAATTGTCAAAGCTTCTTCAACTTATTGTGCCTGATTTCTCAACTCCTGTTGAATTGCTTAGCTTAGAGAAAAAAAAATGTATTGTGAAGTTTTAGTTTTGGGATTTCCACTCTACTCTCCCTCCCAAGCCCCATGAAGAGTGGACTCAATCTGGTTTATTTATACAAATCTGTCAGCCAGCAATTATCCAAGTATCTGGATCATTAGAGCTGCTGTTCATTTCCAACAATCAGACATATGGTTGCAAAGTCTGACAGTCACATGTGGCAAGTTTTGTATTTTACATATTGTAGAAAAGCAAGATAGAAAATTTACTGCTGAACTGTCTATATTGATGCATCTGAATATGTATTACATTTGACTTGACATTGGCAGTTTGGTAGTTGGAAGTCATTTCTGGATGTTCAGTGTACTCTACATAGCTTCCTTATCAAGATGTTAATTTTATCTCTTCTAAATGTAGGATAGCACTAATGTTTAAAATCAGTTGTGCCACAGCTTTAAGTTATTTCTGTAACCCAAGTAAACACTAGGTCCAGGTTTGTAAAATTCAAAACATTTCAGAGAAAACTAGACAAGTGCATCTGCACATCAGCAGCTCTGCAGCACAGAAACTCCTGGTAACAAAGGTTAATGGCATGTCATTGACCCTTCCCATGAGGCAACAGATGCACAGTTAACTTGTCTGTGTAGGATTCAACTTGATTTATCCAGTAAGTATTTTACATGCCTGTACTGTTTGATATCTGCATCCTTTTTAAGAGGAAAAAAATCAGTAGCAAAATCCCTAATGGATTTAATGCAGAATTGCAGATCCCTCTGGGTGTAGAATATTCTGTCTTTGGTAAGGTGATTAACTTGTAATTTTCATGCTCGATTTCACTGTTCCTCCTACATTCAGTATGTTGTCAGAAAGGGTAGAAAGCAGTTTCTTCTGGAAGTACTACTGCTATATCAGACAATGATTTTAAATGCAGGTTCTGTGGAGGCTTGGGGACTGGCTTTACCCTCTCTGAAAGTGTTTTCCCCTTTAAGCTTTAAGAACTATTTACTTGTTAGTAATTAAGAATCTTTTGCCTCTGGCTAGTTCCATTGGTGGGCATCAGCAATTTGAGACGTTTTATTACTATTAACGTTTTTTGAGTTCTAGCTTTGTTTTCTGCACTATCTGAGGAACTTGCATTTAGCTTTAGTTTGCAGAAGGTTTAAATCTGTCACTCACCATACAGTGATTTAAATAAACACCTGAAACAGTCAAGGAACTCATGAAAGGTTATAAAGGCAGCTCCAGAGCTGTAAGGAACAAGAAACAGTGCCTCAAGTAGTTTCTCAAGTATTCCCCCCTTTCTGGCCAGGGACATTTGATGCTGCTTGCTCAAGGCTAGTTATTTCTAAAGGGCATATCTATATTGATAGTCACTGCACTGCTGAGAATAAATATACAATCGAGTGTCATTAATATACTGATTTGTAAACAACTAAGGCATATATCAATCCACTGTCTGGCTCAAGAATAAAGCACTTAGTAACTAAGACTTTTTTAGTAAATGTTGTGGATACAAATAAAAATTGAAAGTTTTGGTTAAATTAATTTTAGTGTAATTCTTCAAAGGTGAAGAAAAAGCCTCTTTGTTCATTTGAAAACATAGGGCTAAGTGTGCTATCATTAAAAGTGCTTCCCTAGGATCACAATAAAAGTTGCCAAAAGCAGTAAGAAAATAATAGCTCAACACACCAAGGACAAAACTACACAAATCTTAAGTCCAAGACACTAGCAGAAATGATTTAACTAGTTCCGCTACAGAAGGCTCATTTGCAAAAATAGAGCACAAAATTATATACAAATTGGTTTTGAACATCATTACTACTGGTTGCTAGGTAACATGATATTAATGCTACCTCATGAAATTCTGCTTTTTCTCAAGGTGTATAAATCATTGTAAACTCACTATCTTATTCTCCAAAAATACAGAAAGCCAGTATTCATGCTTTTGAAATTAAAACCTTTCCATTACACTTTGTTTTAATACAAGTAACACACTCATTAGAACATTTCTGCCTACTGATGAAAAAACAGATGAACTCTCCAAAGAGACAACCGATTCCCAAATTCTGTACCTGAAGTACTTTGACAACTTATGTATGGGTGAAACCAGTTTGTACCTTAGCCCTTTGTAAGGGCTTCTGACACATCTCAATGAATCTAAAAGAAAGCAAACCAACTTTTCTAAAACAATTGATTTTCATGGAAGCTATTTGTTTATGCAGAAATACAAATAATATTACAAACAGGCAATGGAATGAATGCTACCAATACAGCGTGCATGGTTTGGTGTAATCTGCATGATTTTATAGCATCAGGTGCCAATAATGCCTTAGATGTCTGGCTTTAGCAACTCTTACTTTGAACACGGTCAAAGTGTTTGCCTTCACTAAACATCCCAGTCTTCAAAAGAATAAAAGTTACATGGATCATTTTCTTAGAGTTCTCAAGAAAATCTTACCTAAAAAAGGTCAGCAATTGAAGTTATATTGCTATCAGCATCTGGACCACAAGAACCCGTTTTACTGAACATGGAATAGATCTTTGAGATAAACTCCTCAGCTAGAGAAGAGACTGGTTTAGCCACACCATAAACGGTTTTCCCTTTTCTTTCCTTAATATAGTCACACATGGAACCGAATGCAGTTTTTACTCAATGTAAATAATCCCCTGACCTACCCAAAGAAATATCTTCTATAATGAAGGAATATGTGTAAAACTTCTCTCACCATATACTAGAAGGGAGAAGAAACACCAGTACAGACCCCTACAAGCTGCTCTGACCTCCAAACAGATGGTGTAGGAAATATCTACTAGCTCAGTCTTTTTGCAGCCTTCAGTGCCCAAAGGGAATGGGGCAGAAACACCATACCTAGACAGAGTGATACCTGATCTCTTCATACGGAGAAGACAAACTTTGTGAACGAGAGGTAGAGATGTTCAGACAGACCTTTTGAACAAGAAGTCAAAATTTTACAATAAATATGGCTCTACACATACTTTCAGATTAGGATACTCATTGGGACAATTTGAAAGAAAAACATATTTGAAATACTATTAACCATAATCTTTTGCTCTAAACAAACTGCCCAGACTATCGAGACACAGCTCAATTCAAGTGATTTTGAGTAGAAAACTCCTTTGAATGAAACAAAGGTTTGACCTCAATTTTCCATTTCACAAGGCAGGTTATTTTTCAGAACATGAAATACTGAACCAAAATACTCAGTGGCCATACTATATTTACTGAATGAAACCCAACAGCTCCATTACAGTTTAGTAAACTCAAACCATTTAGTTCTACAAATCTTAAGTCATGGTGGACATACACAATTTACAATACTGCAGAAGATCAAGAACCCTCTTCTGACCCTAGGCCATTTGCAAGAAGAAAGGAATTACAGAAAGCAGCTGCTGAAAAGTAAAAAATATGAACACTTTTCCTTTATAAACATGTCATTGTCTCTCCTGTCTCACTGATAGGAGTAAATTTAAAGTGCTTTGATCAACGTTTTTTTGAAACACTAGAGAAGGTGAAAAAAAATTATTCAATACTATAAAGACATTTTAAATCATTACTGAGACAAGACAACCTTAGTGTCAATTTAATCATTAACGGAGCAGTCAGCTTGCTCAGAGAATGGATTTTAGAATAGTGAAAGGATTCAAAAAGGAAAAAAATCAGCATAATTAGTTATAGGGGCAGATTAGGGAGCAGAGAGAAGCAGGTACTAATTTGAGCCTGACTGTTCTCACTTATCATATTAGTCATTCATGGATTTTGTCAGTCCACAAAAGTTTGAGTAAATTAGAATTAGTGAGTCAGCAGGCAGGAGTAGAACGGTGTGTATCAAGAATTTGTCTCAGAGAGCTCTGAGCTTGTATACAAAGCAGAACAGAGTCATTGACTTCAACTAGCTACATGCCATCTAACCAGAATACTGCAAGAGCATGTGAACAAGTCAGAATAGGCAGAAACTCACATTTTCTAATGACAATCACATTTCTCTTAACCTGCATAGCTCTAAATAAGCAAAGAATTAATTTTCCCTTATTGACTGTTCTACCTGCAGCTCAATTATATTTTCTTTAAAAGAAAACCAGGAACAGAAGAAAATAAAGAAATTTTATCACAATTTTGTAAGTTTTACTCTGCCTGGTATCTGTCTGGTAATTAAATCTATAATGAAATTTCCACCTACTTCCACTATTTTAGAACAATAAGTGTTTAGATCTGCCAAGTTGCTGTCATATTTCTATTCATAGCACTCAGAATAATAGTAGCCACTTTCTTTTTACATTTATTGTAAAAAGTAAATGGGTAGAGGTGGTAGCAAGTCATAGTAACTTTGACAGGGTCTGGTCATTAAACTTACTGCTGTACCCAATGTATTAAAAAAAGCTCTAAAGTTTTCATCAGTTAGACATATGAAATGTCAGATTTTATTCATTTAAAGGCATAACCATCCCAACCCAAAGAACGACCAAACACAATTTGGTAAAGATACTATTACAACTATTAAGTTCAACTGAGTAACCTGTTGCCATAAAGTATAGTTCTTAACTAATGATATTCTTTTTTCCTCTCCCTATGTATGAATAAGTACTCACCACCAGTACATCTATGAGCAAAATGTGGTTGGTAATAGAAAATAATGCAAAGCCTGTACCTAACTAAATAAGGATACTGAAATTGTACTGATATTGAAAACTACTATTCCACTGGGAAGAAGATTATTGGAAACAATTCTGAGCATCACTGCAACAAAAGACAAAAAAAGGACAAAAAGGAGAGGGGCAGATTAGCATAATTGAACAATTCTTCACCACCACTAATTCTTACACTAGAATTCTTACACTTACTTATTCTACAGCACAAAGACTAACTAATGAACTTGAAAGTACTTTATAATTGAGAAGTGATAAAGAATAGTGCGATGACAGATGACATGGACTCCTGTTGTGGGGTGAAGACCCATTATTGTGATACAACTCTGGTTTTTACAGCCCATGTCCCAGCCCTGCAAAGTGCTACTTAGCAGTACTTGATTCCCCTATTCTCATATAAAATATAGTTCTTTCCCAGCACAAGCTTATCACGTGCTAGCCTTATAAATATATTTTTGTAAAAAGCAGTGTCCGCACACCTGTTTTCTTCCAGGTCAGTTCCTTATACTTTCCTCCGGGCTCCTTGCTTTCTTCTTGTGTTTATCTTTCCCATGCCTTGTGTTCAACCAGCTGTATAATGTCCATATTGCCATCCATGGTGGGAACTTCACTGCATCCATCTTCCATAGAATAGTGGTTACTAAAATCCACTAAGCCAAGATTTTAAACACAGGAAAATAGCCCATGTACTGTTAAGTTTAACAACTTTTTAATATAACTGAAAGGAACTATTTAGCCCTTCCATTTTGTCTTGCATCAGAAAGAGTAAGAAGAGCAAAGGAGAACTTTCCAGAACAACTGCTACAGCTCTGTTTCTCCTGCAAAAAACCTGTATGATTCAAGTCCCTCCAAACTATTTCAAAGCTATAAATCTGTGGCATTTTGTTGAGGATTCTCTGACTCAAGTGGAAAAAAAGAAT
>VZRW01003871.1:111478-130835 GCA_013398125.1 Aegotheles bennettii | reverse complement strand
AAGCAAACATAAGATAAAATCAATTATCTGTTTCTGCCAAATCTTATATTTGCAATTCAAAGTGCATTACAATTACCTATCAATGTGAAATTTAGGGTTACTTTTATTAATAATTTTTTTAGCATAGTCATGCAATATAACCCTGACAGAATCCCATTAATGAATCCCTCAAATGAAACCCACTAGATAATTTTCTGAACACTATTCTGTTTTATACATAGCAATTATTCTGTATAACAAGTCTATTTAAAATGCATTCATTTGCACTTTAATTATGTGAAAATTTTTGTAACGGCTATTGGGGTTGATGTCATGGTTTAACACCAGCTGGCAACTAAGTGCCACACAGCCATTTGTTCATTTCTTTCCCTCCTGTGGGACTGGACGGAGAATCAAGAATAAAAACTCATGGGTTGATATAAGACAGTTTAATCGGCCAGAAAAGGAAAATATTATTATTTTTATTTATTTATTTATTTATTTATTTATTTATTTTAAATATACAAAATAAGTTAACTGTTGGATTTGATGACCTCAAAGGTTTTCCAACCAAACCGATTCTATGATTCTAAGTGATGCACAACACAAGTGCTCACCACCCACTGAGTGATGCCCGGCTAGTTAGCAGCTAGTGATCCTGGAGGAGAGAAATCCTGAAACTGCAATCCTGGGAGAGAGTGTGTGCTATCCAGCCAACTCTAATCTATATACCGAGCATGACGTTGCATGATATGGAATATTCCACTGGCCAACTTGGATCCATTGCTCTGGCTATGCTCCTTTTCAAATTCTTGTGCACCTGCACACCAGCAAAGCATGGGAAATTTAAAAGTCCTTGATTTCTTAGCAACAACAACAAACTTCAGTATACTATCAGCATTCTTCTCATACCAAATCCCATACCAAATCCAAAACACAGGGTTGTTCTAGCTACTAAGAAGCAATTCAGCTCTATCCTAGAGGAACCCAGGACAGATGAAGTTGCTTACTCTGTCTGGAAAGGAAATTATATTCACTAATGTTTCCTCCTGTACATCACACACGCAAAGTTGCCATTTTAAAACAGTAAAAACATAAGTGTGTGTATATATACCTGTGTACACACAAACAATACATATCTAGAAAATGAGAATACAAAGTATATACATTGTAGTTGCATTAAAATAGCTTGTTTTTTTTTTTTCTTTTTTTTATTTTTCTTAATTGTAATCATATAAAAAATGCTCAGATAGCTATTTGGTATTCTTCAAGTATGAAATATGTATTTTTTAATTCTGTTGAGAATCAGAGTACCCCATCATTGTAAAATAATATCCTGTATTTTTGTATCTTTTCTTCTTTTCCCAAAGGTACCACCTAAGCCCAGCCTCAGGTTTTCAGAGCCTGCAGTTTCGCTTGCTAGAGAACAAAATTGGTGTTCCCCAAAGTCTGAGAGTCCCCTATAACAGACGGCATTATCGTGATAACTTCAAGGGACAGGATTATGAACTACTGCTTAAATCAGAGCAAGAACCAACGCTACTGCAGCTTGTGGAGGTAACAACATTTGTCTTAGACCTTGCTTTGTTTTCCCTCCTTTTCCAAGGATGTCCTTCATTGGTGTCACTGACAAATTCTCCTTTGAGAAAAGCAAACATGCTGGCAGTCAGTTGTGTTTTGGATTCTTACCAAATCGTGTATGAAAGGGAGTTAGTCATTAGTAAACCACTGATTTTTTTTCACAGCTTTTCCTCTTGTCTGAAAAGTCTGACTGTTAAACTAGTAAATTGGATTGTGGAAGTATGAGCCAAGAACATAAATGTACTGTTTCATTTGCATTGTTTTTCACTACCATAAGCTCTTTCTAAAATAACATTTTAAAAATATTTCCACTGTTAGTGATGGCTACTACAGAGGTTAAAAAAGGAAAAATGACACCCCAAAATGGAAAGGAAAAAAGATGTTTAACAAAAGTTCCATTATCACTTACCTTGATTTAAGGACTTTTTCTCAAAGTTATGAATGACTCACAGCAATCTCTAACTCCCTTGTAATTTTCTTACACAAAATTGACATCACTTGAACAATGAAGTATAAACCTCAATAATACGCATCCACTCTTATTAGCCCTATCCATTTCTCTAATGACACCTGATACAGAATATAAAAGAAATTCCTCTAGCTTTTCTACATTTTAGACTTCATGCTCTTGCATCTTTCAGATGAGAAGCTAAATTAAGTGATTTCTAAAGGTAGTTTGACCATAAAGATTCCTAATTTTTACCACTCCTAATTTCATTTGCATTATTAAAAGGAAATCAAAGAGAAAGCTTTGCTAACTGCCTAGTAAATGTGTGTCTTGTATAATCACATATAGTGGTGCAAGTTAATGACAGACTGTTTGATCGGTATTCAGCTTGTCAAAAATTGCTTGTAGAGTTGGTTCTGTATCTTCCGAGATTTATCCTTACAATTATCATATATACGTGGAATAAGATTGTTTTCCTGTATCCACAAGGCAGCTGGTTTTAAAGACACTCATAGAATAAGACAGCTTTTGTCTCCCAGCAATGGTCATTTAACCTGGAACCTGTGGGTGTGTTTGCACGGCACCATTATGCAGGCATAAATCATCTAAGTGGACAGGCTTGCTCCAGCAACAAGCACCTCTATGAGATATTAAACCAGAACAACTGGAGCAATATAATTTATGTTGCTATAACTTGTAATTCTAGGGTAATGAGTCTGCATTGTTAATATTTGTATACATTATTATTATTTTTAAAGGCATGGCTGGAAAGAACTCCAGGACTTGATGCAGAAGGATTTGATTTCTGGGGACAATTTGAAGTGAACGTTTTAAAAGGTCTAGAAGAGGAATTTGCCTTGGTGCAGGTATATAATGTACTCTCCATCTGGCTATAAGCAAAGACAGCTGGCAAAATGACATCCTGACATAAATTTGACTTTCGGCCCACTCACACTTTTTCACTGACTTAACTTGATCTTCAGCAGCATCTGTCTGCAAGAAGCAGAAAAATGTGCAAACTTTTCCAGGAAACCTGAGTAAGTTTGTAATTTGACATCTGTGATGGTTTAAAGCATGTGACAGACACATGGATGATTGTGATCGCAAAGGAAAGGGATGGTATCAAAGGAAGGATTGAAATTGATTTTACTGAAATTACAACTTCACCTTTAGTTAGAACTTGCATTTACAGTTCAAAGTAAAACTCTGCAAAAAAACTCCACTATAAACAGCCTATTTCTATTTAACAGTATGTGTCAATTTGCTGCTTTGTGATCATTTGAATTACACTGGCAAATAAGCACAAGAAAATCCCCTAATGTTGGAAGAACTATAGCTTTAAGTACATTTTTAATGGAAAAACCACCATAACAATTAATACATTTCCTGAGCATATCTGTTTACAAGTTTCTAACTTATCTAAACTTTTTTGTTTACAATGTTCTTATCCATAGCTGTGCAAGGATGTCTTTTTGCCTTGAAAAAAAGAATTAAAAAAATCAGACTTTAAACAAATGAAGATTAAGTGGTTTTAAGTCCTCTAGACCTAAAGAAAATGACAAACTGTCAGTTTGTTTGAACATTCATTCATCTGAATTGTGATGACAGTTATTTAATTGTACATTTTGTGGTAATTGTGTTTTTTAAAGGACAGTGACTCAGTGACACATCTGTCTTGCTTGAAAAAACAATTCCTACATTTAAGATGTAAACTTACAGAGTATTTATGATGAAAACAGAAGTTACATCACGGGTCATTCAAGCACTTAAATTTTCCCTATTGACTTCTAAATCCTGTTTTTGTTTTAAATGTCAAAGGCCAAACCAGAATCTGAAGAAAAAGATGACTTACTATCTGAATTTCAAAAACAGAAAGATGTATTACTTTCACTATTTGATGAAAAACGCCATGAACACCTGCTTAGTAAAGGTACATTGCATTACTGTATGGCAATATGCACTTTTTATTTTTTATATCTGATACATATAATCACATAAAAGCGTTAAATTTGCAGGAGAACCAGTAACAAACTGAGGACACTTGTATTTTGCAGGAGAAAGACGACTGTCTTATAAAGCACTGAAGGGTGCCTTAATGATCTACTTCTACAGGTAATGTAAGAAGGTTATAGGACAGCAGCATAGGTTTATTCATGTTGGAACAGACCTTGGAAAGTAATCTAGTTCAGCCCTCCATGAAAACCCAGATTAGTTAGATCCAACTTGAAGGTCAGATTGGGCTGCTCACAGCTGTGTCCAGTTGAGTTTTGAGTTATCTTCAAGGATGGAGGTTACACAGCCTCAGCAGCTGCTTCATGTCTGACCAGATGCTGCTCCTCAGATTGAAACTAGAAAAAGCCTTGCTCAAACTGTTCTACAGTGTCCTGGAAAGGCTTGTTTTTCCAGGTGTAAGGGAAAAGGCACAGATTGAGACTTGCATGGCAGAAGCATTTGTTAGAGTATCTACTGACATTTCAATACCAATTTAGGAAAAATATACATTGTCACTGTTATGCATCAGTAAAGCAGTACTTTGAAAAATACAGCATATCATAAGAGGTCTCATTGTCTTCTCTCCCATTTTCCAAGGGAGGAACCACGTTTTCAGGTTCCCTTCCAGCTTCTTACCTCCCTTATGGATATTGACGTGCTCATGACCAAATGGAGATGTGAGTTTCAGATTTTGACTGTGGCACTCCCTCTTTTAGGTGCAAGTAAACTGTTCTCTTTCACCCTCTTTTAGACAAGTTAGAGTTTTAGAATTGAGCTCCTGAGTTCATCCCTTAGCAATGACTTTTTTTGTTTGTACTTTGGCCAAGAGGAAAGATGAACTTCTTGTGTGATCATTACATACATAGGTACAGCTATCACTTCTATTACATGTTTTAAGTTAGGTGAACAATTTTATTTAAGGGATAGGTATATGTTTTCCAATTCCTGCCCAAATGTATTGACAACTCTTCATATGTAAACAGTCCTTCTGCTCTTTCCCTATCTAGACATCCACAAATGAATGTATTAATTCTGTATTAATAGAGCATAAAAATGTATAATAATTAGCATACTCATTCTGTATTAACAATAATTTTATTTTAGTTGACTGAAAAGGGACATAATTAACTCCTGCATTGCTGAAGACCTAGTAGTTCTGTATCTCTGTAAAGACTTCTGCATGATCTTTAGTATTTCAGTGATGAACCTTAATGTGACCCTTTGGTTTTTTAACACTGAACACATGCCACGTCCTTCTCTTGTATTACTTAGATAACCATGTCTGCATGGTGCACAGAATGATTGGCAGCAAGGCTGGCACCGGAGGCTCATCAGGCTACCAGTACTTGCGCTCAACAGTGAGGTAAGAATGTGTTTCTCCCATTACCTGCAATAATGCAGTTCCTAGATACTCTAATGCCAGGAGACAGATTTCAGACGGCTCACTGGAGGCCAGAGCATTCAGCTAGTTAAGACAATTCAAGCCTTTTAGCTGCAACTGTGTCCTGACAGTCCTGAACAACATTATGTCAAAAAGCACATGGATATTTAAAACATCTTCTAAGAGGACCTTCTTTGAGGTTTGTTTTCAAAGAGAAACTGTCTGTAGCTGATGACTGCCATGCATGGCTGCAGGTAAGAATTCCCATCACAACCATCATAACAGAGGGTGGAACAGAAAGCAGTTAGATTGAATTTGATGATTAAAGGATCATTGTCTTTTCTCAGCAAGCCTTTACACTCTTCCTTAACTTCAGGGTAATATTCTTCCTAGATAATTTCTACTTCTTATCTAACCCAGCAGTGGAGGTCTGGAGATTATAGCCTACATACTCTGCATTTACAGAAGAAAGATGTGACCATAGCAACCATATTTCCTTTTAAGTCTAATCTGCTATGCCCTAGAAACAGCCAGGATTGGATTTTTACTTTGGAATATCCAGGAGGAGGAGGGTCAGTGCAGAAACTTTACGAAATAAGTGAGAGAGATGGAATGATTCCTGAAGATTTTGAAGTTATGGCCTTCTATGATGATATTGCAGTATTAATTGTTCCAATTGTCTTTTTCAGTGACAGATACAAGGTGTTTGTGGATTTGTTCAATCTTTCAACGTTTCTAGTTCCAAGACACTGGGTACCAAAGATGAACCCAACCATTCATAAATTCCTTTACACAGCAGAATACTGCGACAGCTCCTACTTCAGCAGCGATGACTCTGACTAGCCTGGCCTGGGGGCTGTAAAGAACTTCAGGACTTTCACCTTGTGTGGTACTGTCCCTCAAATGTAACAGCTATTCTAATGCAGTGTGGGTGTGTAAATATGTATTTATGTATGACAGCTATGTGAATAGTATGATCGGCTTATGGAAGAAACTTAATTGTTTGTAGAAAAATAATCTGTATTGAGTTAGCCTATATTAAGACTAATAAATTACTAATTGATACCCCAATTTAACTCAGTGACCAGTTTAACTCTCAGCTGGCTTCTCAAAATCTACAATTTTGAGAGGGGAGATAGGAGGCAAATGATACAGAATTATCATGATTGTGTCTTACTTGTACATATTTTTGTATATGTTTATTTGCCTAATGGCTGTTATTAATTCAACTCTAGCTGAGGATGTAATTAGTCTTGTCACCTTCAGAAGAATTTTAGTTTCTGAGGTCTAGTGGAATTTCAAAAGGAATTTAGGGTTAAGAGTTTCAAAAGTTAAATTTAAAAAAATAAGTCCTCAATCTATAGAAACCCAAGCATCTTAAACTTTTACATACATGAAGAATCATGTTGCTGTCTATGCATTACATGTGAATGTAAATCCCTTCCTTAGAAACACTTACTGTTAAGAATAGCAGATATAAATAAGTACTTACTTTGCCCTTCAAATAAAAGCAGTATTAAAGCTCATCTTCTGTTAAGTCTTCTTCTAAAGAAAGTGTAAAGTTCAAACAACAGTTTGTCAGGCATTTGAAGAGTTTTTTATTCAAAACATCATTGAAATAAGGAAAAAATTGATATACAATAAAAGCAAGGCAAATTTGGCTATAGAATATTGATAAAGCTGTGTTGTTTCCTCATTAGATGGAGTATTGTCTTTTTACATGCTTCCCTTGAAAATACACTGTAGGCCTTAATTTCTGGTGAGTTGCTCTGTATCTTAGCACTTTAGGTACTTATGGCTGGTAGTACCACCTCAAAAACACTGGTGGAGAAGAACCATCTGTGTTTGACACTACTATAACAACATTCCTCTTATCAATGCCAATTAGGAGCTTTGGCTGTTGTTTTCCAGTTATGGAAGTGTGCTACTTGTTGTTTGTAAACTGCTAAGAGAAAGCTATAATACAGGAGACTATAAAACTACAGAAGACTTCCCCTTCTGTTAATCTGAAGTTTTCAGCTGGTAAACTCAGTAAGTAGCAGAACCTGAAGTAGTGAAACATAGCATTTGGTCTTCCTTTCATTTAAAAAAATAACACTAGAAAGACTAAAATGACAATACATACAATAGACCTTTATGATTGCAATTATCATAAAAAGATGATAATACACTGATTATTAACACGGTATAGTAACTGAGTGCAAGAATTACAGAACTGCTTCAGTGCTTTTCATAGTAGTGCTTCAGAAAGGATGCAGGTAAAGCATTTCAGGTGAAAGATTCAGAGCACTTTAGAATTACATGTTTGGTTGTGAACTCTTAGTTACATTTGCCTGCATGTGCAGTTACAGGTCAGCAGGGCTGAAACCACCTTTTGATTCCCAGCAAGTTCCACCTATGAATTCAATTAATGTATGGAAATTTTACATGCACTCTATAAGGAATATTCTTAATTGCTGACTTTCTAAAGGTGGGAAATACATATTAGCAATCCCCACCCTCACATTTTTTCTATAATAAATACATTTTTTAATTTCTGCTTTGCAACTGGCTTCCCTGTTAGTTGTGAAACAGACAAGGCATGGAACCAACACAGCTCTCAAAGCACAGAAGGGCTGATTTCCAAACACACAACATCCTACCAGGACACAGGATGTTAAACCACTAGAACTGCCTTGGTTTGTCTAAATAAAGTTACTTCTTACTTTTTGATCCATCTAACAAATTAATGCACAAGACATATTCCAGGCACTTTCCAAAACACACTCCCTGCTCTGAAGAACTCTGAAGTTCTGTTTACCCAATAAAGGTCTGAAGACTGAAGTTGAAGGACTGCAGCCCTTCAGAGACAGTGGGTACTCAGGAAACAACTTTGACTCTCCATTTCCTTCTTCTGTTATTCTATCTGTAGAAAAAAAGGAGGATCTCACAAAAAGGAGGAAGACAAAACCTGTGTGTCTATCAGAAGAGCCAAACAGGTATCAAAGCAAAACAGAGAGAATATTTTCTTCCAACTGCCCTTCCTCCCCTGCAATAAAAGCAGACCTAATCATGGTTCTTCTAACATTGAAAGCACTTTGATTATATTAATTCATATTATTAATTATTTGACCAAAATTCCTCATCATTTTTCATCACTTCTGTCCTTGTAAGATTTTCTTATGGAGTAGTATTCAACACCTGGATAGAGTTCACATTGACAGTGTCAGGCCCTCTTTGTAACTTCATTTTGCATACTCTGCAGTTGATTCTGAGTCTTCTTATTTCATGAAAGATTTGACATGCAACACACATTGCAAATAAAAACACTTTTAAAAACTCCAGTCAACTCATTCCTGTATGGCCTAAAAGAAGGAATTGCCCTTACAGTCATTTCTTATTTTAGAAAATGTTGCTTTGAAGCAAATCTTCACATAAAGTCTGTCCCAAATGATAATCATGGTCT
Organism: Aegotheles bennettii; assembly: GCA_013398125.1. NCBI lineage: Eukaryota > Metazoa > Chordata > Aves > Caprimulgiformes > Aegothelidae > Aegotheles > Aegotheles bennettii. Next base: position 122,009 of record VZRW01003871.1, on the reverse strand, counting down.
TTGGCCGTAAGTGTCAAACAAACACTGATGAAACTGTGTCTGCTATACCTACAAATGAAACAAAAAAAATATTTTAATAAATACCAGAAGCGGAGAATTGCCAGAAATAAGTTCCCAGAAGTCACAATCAGATAATGTCTTCTTTCCTCCATGACAGGATAATAAGTGAACTGCCTGGGAGAGGGCAGGGAATCAGCTGCAACCCTTCACTGCCAGTCTTCATTGCCTGACACTATAGGTGTGCTCTACACTCCTCCCTCCTCCACTTTCATGTTAAAAAAAATTAGATCCTTTTTGAGGATTCACCATTGGTCCAATCTGGTTTCTGAAAAGCAATCTAAACCTTGATACCACTCTCTTCCTTGTAATCATATCCATTAGCAAGGGACAGACAATATGAAGCTATGTAGCTTTGAAAGTTAACCAAGAGACTAGAAATCATGAATTCCATTGCGAGACACATTTTTGAACACTTATACACAAACACAGTGCAAACTAGGCTTTTATTAATTTTTTTTTGCATATTCTTTTTGCATTGTTGTACTCCTTCCAGCACTATAAGCAATGTCTGACTACAGCCTGTGAAGGTAACAAAGGGTGATGGCTCTTACACCCTCAGAAGTGGTGTCGGAGCACCTCTAAATCAGGAGACAATATCTGTGGGGGAAACAGAGCAACTACTGGCCTTTGCTGGATTGTTCTTGTGTGAGACACTGCAGAAAATGTGAAAGACCCTGCTTTTTGAGAAAAGGGATTTTGAAAATAACACAGCTTTTCTTCTTTACCACTTCTGCAATTGACTTACTTGCTTTAATTATCACTACTTCTAAATTTTCCTTTCCAAACAGTTTGTTTATACAACAAGAACAAAAATTTCAGCAACATGAAAAAACTATGATTGGATACATTGTCCTGATCTTCACTGAGTGCAGGGAAACTGAATATTATCTATTCTTATTCGCAGATGATTTACATCATCTAACACCTTTTACAATGACTGTGAGAGCTCCTTTGAAACACCCATGGAAGGGAAAGCCAACAGAAGACCTACAGTGTTAACTTGACAGACAAAAATTCAATGGACACACGCCACACTTACTATCTAGTAGTCCAATCACAGCAATTCGGCTCAGCAATCTTTGCTGGTAAACAGGAGCCTCATCTGTCTTACCTCCATATCCAGCAACTCAGAAAAATCTAAGTATTTAACACTACACAACCCACTCACAGTCCAAGAAAAACATCATGCAGACAGTAATAGGGCAGGAGATGGACCTAGCAACAAAAGTATACACCTCTATCCTACAAGAAAACCCATAAGCAGGGTACACAGTTCCCAAGCACAGGCAGACCCACTTTCCATATCTGCTAAATCGAACCCAGGGATAACTGCATCCACCAGACAAGGAGGGCAGCTGTTTTACATACCTGGAGTATAGCAACGGCACTAACCTAGTACCATGATACACGGCTGTATACTTTACAGTGACATTACCTCTACACGGCAAGTAGGTATAATAGCACTTTATTTGTTATGTCTTATATAGCTTTACCTTTGCGTGGTGTTTTTCAAGCATTCAACTATATGGCCTTGCTGAACTAGCAACTGCTTTATTTACTTTTCCACCTGTGCTCAGAAGTTAGCCTCTTTTAAAACATAGCAATGATTTGTATTTCCTCCCTGAGGATCCCATTACATCGCTTTACTTGCATCGAGAAATGTGTCCCAGCATGTGGCCTTCACCACTGCATTTTTTGTCAGACTTACCACAGACATTGCTGCCCATCTTAACACGAACATAGCCATCTATTCCCCACGTAGGCCCCCAAGAGTTCTGTACGATCCAGTAAGGGATACTACCTGGAAGAGACATTTTCATAAGAGACAACATGAAATGCAGCAAGCATAAAAAACCTCTAAGACTCTACAGAGTTAATTACCATTTTAATATGTCATAGTTTCTGATGGTTTGATGGTATAGTACAGTGAAATCTACCACAGAGGACAAGGCTAATAGTCCAGGGTTGAACAGACTGGGTATATTCTCTGATAGTGTAAAGACACATATCACCACGTTCTTGACTTTACAAGGACACAAAGTCCCACAGAACTGAAGAAGCACAGATCAGAGTGTTTCTCCTGGGGTAAGGCTGCACTTCCAGAACCAAACCAAACAGCTCTCAACAGACCACCCAGTTCTGAATTTTAATTACCTGCCCCACAGGAGCCAAGCTGCAAGTAAGAGAAAAAACAAAAAACCTATTGGGTTGAAGTTCAGTTGATAGAAACGCACCTGTTCTGTCAAAACCAGTGATAAGAACAGCATGATTTGCTCTTCCACTGGAGCAGTGATATTGTATGATCCCACCAAGATAATCCTGCCAGCTAACAGCATCTACCGTTACTGCCAAAGGGCCCCAGTTAACAAGCATCCTCATCATTTCTTCTTCCTGACCACTGTAGAAGAAGTGAGCGATAATGGCAAGTGACTTCAGTTAGCACACTAAAGCAATTGGAGAGGTGGTAATCTACTTGTTAATTACAACTTAAAAATCAAACAATCAGCTGTTTCCTATGAGTTCTACACACCACATAACATACATCAATAAATACATATTTCACACGCTAGAACACAGTAATGCGAATATAGGGCACACAGACAATGGCTCCAAAGATACAATGCTATTAAAAAGAAGCAGGTTTCTGGGTCAAGTCAGTGGGAAATGATGAGCACTAGGTACCTTTTACACATCACTCTTCTCAATTAAAATTCAGCTTTGGACAAACCATTAATCTATGTTATTACTTCCCACCTGTTCTGCAAACACGCATAAGTACCTCTTATATCATACATAATAATACACTAAAATATGTACCTCAAACATGTAAAACCACAGGACATCATTACCACTATCAGACATTACCACTAGCACCCACATGCAGTTTTATTTATGTAATATACTGGAACAGGAAATCTTTTTCACTACATGATACGTGCAGTAACAAAATTTGGCAAATACAGACTGACAGAGCTGTAATTTATTTTAGCTACTTATATCTGGTAGTAATTAATTTCCTATTCAAAATTTTATTTCTTGTCTTGAGGTTCAGTATGCAGCTGTATTGTACTGATAAAAATAATCTTTCTTGGTATAGAAACAACCTTTCTTGGTATAGAAACCTTAAAAACTACCAGTTGTCTTTACAAAATTCAGTTGACAACACTGCTTGCTAAGTCATAGACTGGATGGAGGATGTAGGTGGCTATGTAAGTAGATAAATACCGAAATAACTGAATACTGCCTAATTTTTTCAACAAATACCAATTACTACTGGTAGGATTTACAGTTTCTAAGCAATGAAATGTTCACTTAGCATGTATTTAAAATTGTTAACTGACTCAAAGTTCCAGGTTAAACACATTCAACTGAAAAGACCTATTTCAAGACACTGACATAAGCTTTTTAATTTGAACAAGCTCAGTGATGGCAGCGTTGAGTGAATTCATTGTGGCAAGTCAGAACCCTAAAAAATGTTACGTATTCTTTTCCAGTACACAACTACAGAACTGACGCAATCAACCTCATAACCTTTGGCTGGTCAATGCACTATTGGCTCTAGCTTACTCCACAGTTAGCGAACAGAGAAGGAAAAGTACAGCAAATAAAAAGAATCAATAGTAGCTACCTGAAGTCATATGCAGCAAATCCTGTTATTGAAACTCCAAAATCTGAGCGACCAAAATAATGGCACAGTCCTGTCTGAGCTTTAAAAGCATATTCTGAATCTCTCACAAGTTTTACTTTTGTCTGCAAGAAGATAAAAGAATGAGAATTTAATGCATTTGACTTTAACACTATGCAGATCAAAACACCTTGAAAATGACTCCAAAACTCACTCAAAATTCATTGTGAGATTAGAAATAAGAATATCATGTTGGGAAATAAGATATTTACTACCTCTAGTTTACTTGTTCATGGAGAAATCTTCAGAAGTCTTTAAAGCATGAACAAAATTTAAAAGGTATCTATGGTCTGAACTAGCCTCATGAGCAATCTCATCAATTTAAAAACACAGAGACTATGCATTCATCTAGTGAATTCATTCTCTTCAAATGCCATCCATACACAAAATTATCCTGTCCTTGGGACAGTTCAAGAACCACAAATATGCAAAGAACAGTTATATGAAACATTGAAATTAAGTCCAATTTTGCTATTAGCATCAAATCCTCATGACAGTACATAAATACAGTGGCTGCCACAGTCAAAGTCCAGCTACAAAAGCTATTGCATTAACCTCATACTTTTCTCATCTTCTCTGGTACAGTATGTTTATGACAGCATTTTCTTCAGCCTAATTAATTTGTAGTCCCTGTTGCCAAGCAGGATGGAATTGTGCTTTAGAAGAATCCAGATTAATATCCTCTTTCTTGAAATGCAAACTTAAAACAAGTTATCCAGACTGTGATTACCTTGGGTTATATGAATCTTCAGGGGTTACAGAGTTTCTTAAAAAGGACAATCAGCTTTTCAAAAAAACCCCAAAACTTAAAAAATCCAAGGAATTCTTTTCATAGTCTCATAACTCAAACTGTTGTCCTAGACAGTACTTTTTATTTCAAAACATTTATTGAAATGTTTCTGCTTATATATATTACTAACATACATTTTGCATTTTTCATGAGTGATATGTGTTAGCTACAACCAAAGTAGAAACTATGTCAGCATTTCCATTGTTTTGGGTTGCAAGTGAAACAAAGGTAAATGCAGCCAATTTTATTCTGAGGTTCTCCACACGCCTCCATGATTTTACATTGTTTGCAAAAGAAATCACAGAAATCTGAAAGCAGAAAATCTCAACATCCCTCCTTTCCCCCAGATGCTGGTGCCTAAACTGGACCTCAAATGCAAAAAATGACACGTAGATAAATGGTTCCTTCTACACTGGTACTGTATGTTTGCCGTTCCAATGCAATTCAGTGGAAGTACTGTAGTTTTCAAGGAATATTATTGGGTTGATCTGTCTATAGGCTGATCTGTTACATTCCCAAGAACATATATAAACTATAAAATTCCAATCAAGTTTCAATTCTTCTTGAACAAACTTTTGATTCCAGATTAAATAAATATACATACATATATGTGTAATACACATACACACACACAAAAAAAGATCAGCTGTACACTCCTTCCCCATCACCTTTTCCTAGTGAAAAAGAATGTTAATATGAAAGCTAAGGAAGGGTTCAAGATGCATGAAAAGTTTCAAACCTGGTTCAGCCAGCTCAAAGCACTAATAGTGGATCCTCCGCTGCAGCCATAATTATTGTATGAACAGTCAATAACCTGCTGTACACTGAGCTCTTCCAGGTTATTTCCTTTAATTGCATAGGCAGACTCTATACCACCCACAACGCTGAAAGCCCAGCAGCCTCCACACTGGTACAAAGAGAAGGGAAACAAGGGAGAAAGAAAAAGTCAGCATTGCTTTCGAAGCTCTTCATTTACTACATGTAATCAGCCATTTAAAGTATCTTTTTTCCCCCTGTACTGCTCTCTGAAACCTAGAAATGCATTATGGGTGTCTTATTTTCAGGATGATTCCTTCCTGATTATTTTTTGCTCTTTAAGGTAGGTCTGAGGACGCTTTTTACTGTGAGATATTAATTTTCTTAAAGAAGGATTTGGGTTCAGGATTAAATTATTTTTAACCACATTAATTAGTACATATTTGAAAAGGATGCACTTAATGAGACAGTCTACAAGTTTCTGCTGTCTGAAGAATTGCTACCTTGGACTTCTGGCAGGCAGACTTTGGCCTATTTTGGAGATTGGTTGACAGAGTCCCTCGGGAGGCAGTTCTGAAGGGCAAAGGAATCCAGGAAGACTGTACATTCTTCAAGAAGAAAGTCTTAAAGGCACAAGAACAGGCTGTCCCCACATGCCAAAAGATAAGCCAGTGGGGAAGAAGACCACCCTGGTTGAATAGAGATCTGGTTGCAACTCAGGGAAAAAAATGAGAGTTTATGGTCCTTGGAAGAGGGTGCAGGCTGCTCAGGCGGACTACAAAGATGTCACGACTCTATGAAGGCAGAAAATTAGAAGGGCCAAAGCCCAATGAGAAATTAATCTGGCCTCAGCTGTTAAAGACAAGAAATGCTTCTACAAATATATTAGCAACAAAAGGAGGACTAAGGAGAATCTACATCCTTTATCGGATGTAGGTGGAAACACAGTGAATCAAGGATGAGGAAAAGGCTGAGGTACTTAATAACTTGTTTGCCTCAGGCTTTAGTAGTAGGACCGGTTGTTCTCCAGGTATCCAGCCCACTGAGCTGGAAGACAGGGAGCAGAATGATGCCCCCATAATCCAAGAGGAAATGGTCCGTGACCTACTGCATCACTTAGATACACACAAGTCTATGGGGCTGGATGGAATCCACCCAAGGGTACCAAGGGAGCTGGCAGAAGTGCTCAACAAGCCACTTTCCATTATTTACCAGCAGTCCTGGCTAAATGTGGAGGTGCCAGTGGACTAGAGGTTGGCAAATGTGACATCAGATCATCCTGAGTACCATTATGCAGCATGTGCAGGACAACCAGGCAATCAGGCCCAATCAGCATGGGTTCATGAAAGGCAGGTCCTGCTTGACAAACCTGATTTTCTATGATGAGGTGACCTGCCTAGTGGATGAGGGAAGGGCAGTGGATGTTGTTTACCTGAACTTTAGTAAAGCCTTTGACATTGTTTTCCACAGTATTCTCCTGGAGAAACTGGCTGCTCATGGCTTGGATGGATGAATGGCCAGGCCCAAAGTGTTGTGGTGAATGGAGTTAAATCCAGTTTAACACCACACAAGTGGTGTTTCCCAGGGCTAAGCAATGGAGCCAGTTACGTTTAATATCTTTATCAATGATCTAGACCAGGGGATTGAGTGCACCCTCAGTAAGTTTGCAGATGACACTAAGTTGGGTGGGCATGTTGATCTGCTTAAGGGTAGGTAGGCTCTGCAGAAGGATCTGGACAGACTGGATCAACGGGCTGAGGCCAATTATATGAGCTTCAACACGGCCAAGTGCTGGGTCCTGCACTTGGGCCAGAACAACCTCACACAACGCTACAGGCTTGGGCAAGAGTGGCTGGAAAGCTGCCTGGCACAGAAAGACCTGAGGGTGTTGATCGACAGCTGGCTGACTATGAACCAGCAGCGTGGCCAGGTGGCCAAGATGGCCAAGAGCATCCTAGTTTGTACCAGCAACAGTGTGGCCAGCTGGACTAGGGAAGTGATTGTCCCCCTGTACTTGGCACTGGTGAGGCTGCACCTCGAGTTCAGTTTTGGGCCCCTCACTATAAGAAGGACATTGAGGTGCTGGAGCATGTCCAAAGGACACGAAGATGAAGAAGGGTTTGGGAACAAGACTTATGAGAAGTATCTAAGAAAACTGGGGTTGTTCAGTCTGAAGAAAAGGAGACCAAGGGGAGACCTTATCACTCTGTACAACTACCTGAAAGGAGGCTGCAGTGAGGTGGGGGTTGGTCTCTTCTCCCTAGTAACAAGTGATAGGATGAGAGAAAATAGCCTTAAGTTGCGCCAGGGGAGGTTTAGATTGGATACTAGAAGAAACTTTTTCACTGAAGGGGTTGTTGTTAAACACTGGAACAGGCTGCCCAGGTGATTGAATCACCATCCCTGCAAGTGTTTAGAAGATGTTTGTATGTGGTGCTTAGGGACATGGTTTAGCATTGGACTTGGTAGAGTTATGTCAATGGTTGGACTCAATGATCTTAAAGGTCTTTTCCACCAAAACAATCCTATGATTCTATAAATTTTATAGAAATATATTACAGTTTAAGAAACAGTAAACTGATATTAAATATAATACAAAAATTCTTAGACAGTAATAGAATCTATACAGCAGTTCTAGGCTCTTTAAACTGTGGCATTTAAATCAGGAAGCAGGATTTCTTCTTAGGAAAGGTCCAGGTTACACTATGTGAAACACAGAAAGGAAAGACACTGGGGATTTATCAGCTTGTTTCTTACCAGTGTTCATAACCACTTTGGGACAAACTATAACCATGTGGGGTGTGGTTATTTTTCTATTGTGAATGCAGGCCCTGCATAGTTCAATGATAAAGATACAGGTGTTGACCAGCCAAGGGCACTCAATCATGAGGGAAAATAACAGCAAAGGATCTATACTCATGAAGGTGAAATCACAGAATCACAAATGGGGGGATGAGGTCAGGTATTCAACTCAAGTCTCTTCAGAAAAGTACAAAATACATATGGTGCAAAATATTTGCAGATTTGGTTAACGAGATTAAAAAAATGTATTATGCACAGTTTATAATAGCACAATTTCTAAATGCACAACTTTTTAATCTCATACTTTTAAATCTAATCTCACTTTGCATAAAACGCTACATGACTTTGGATATGTTCAACTGGCCATACTTGTGCCAGTCCTCTAAGGAGTCTTGAGGCAGTGCTGGTCCTTTCCAAAACCTTCCCTGCGGTCTACCACATACCTGCTGGAACTGCCTCTGAGCAGTGCTTGAGAACCAGGAAAGGAAAACACTAGGACTTACTGTCTGCTGATTTCTCACTTCTGCAATGACCTTCTTGTCTCTCCAGTCAAACTTCTTTGGCAAAGGTTTTTCCTTTCCCTTTGGCACTTTCACGTATCTGGGAAGTTTGTGAGGTATGCTTCTTAAGTAAATAGCTAAACACAGAATACAAACATCTATAAATCTACTAAATAAACACATAAAAATATCCATAAACAACTGCTTTACTAGAAGCCACAGAGGTAACTTTGACCTGTAGTTACAATTATGAGATTACATCTCATTCTTAAATCCATAGAAAATTAATGCATTTTAAAATAATCATTATACTCCAGAATGATTGTAAATATTCCTACAGTTCTAGAAAGAACAAAAATATTCCATGCCGGGAATGTGGGTACAAAGCATAAAGATTTACTAAAGCTAATAAATAACCATTTCATAAAACAAGTTTTGTTTGAAATTTTTTACATTTTGCTTATGGGAAAAATACTGTACTTTATTCAGGCAAAAGGGGAAAAATAAGAGGAGAATAATGCAAAGATTCTGAAACGCGCTCAAATTGCTAAAGCTGCTTAATTATTTAAAATTAAAAGGGTGTGAAATAGCCCAACAAATAGAACATACAACAGCAGACTCTAATGGAACAAAGGGAAGATGAGGTTAGGTATCAGACACATTTTCTTAGTAAAAATTCATATTGCTACTGAAAGTCATAGCTATCATTACACATCCTTGGACCTCTGAGCATTGTTTGGACTTTAGACAATTTTGTCTTGAAGTAGGGAATAGGAACTTTAAGAGTACTCAAGAACCTTGTGTATTTTCCAATTTTACAACTGTTGCAACTGAAGAAGGCTTTAAGGCCCAGTGAGACAGGAGGAAGACGGGTCTATATACTAAATCAAATACAGGCTCTGTTCAATTCAACCTTGCAAGACTAGAGAAACATGAAGCAGGTTACTGTATCCTTCAAAAGTACTTACAGTTTGGTACCAGGCACTGTAAACTAGCTGACTCTCAGCACTGCAAGATTCTGTAAACGTGAAAGATACAAGGATTTGGGAAAGAATAAGAAAAGTGACAGAAAAGGCATTAGCAGCAGCCAGAAAATGTACCTTTGAACTCTTCAGGAAACAGATGAGAAAACCGATTTATTCCATAGAAAGCAGTCGTATTATCTTTTGATGATGAATTCAGTAATCTAATTCTTTTAACACTTTCCTGAAGGAGAAGAAAATAATATTGTGGACATTATTAAGTTAGCTGTAGCGATACAACCGTAAGAGCAGAAAAAGAAAAAGGCTGACAACAGTAAGATGAACATAGATACCAAGACAGCCGTTCACCTCAGCTTCATCCTGGATTCCTACCAAACCAACATGAAAGCCATTAGAATAATTTCAGCTCCAAGAGGCACCAAACAAGCGTTTGTTAAGTGCATACAGAGTAAAGAAGTGATACGAGACAGACCAAACTCACCCGATGATGCCCTTGTTGGACAGCACAACAAACCTTGTGGTTCAGAGACACAGAAAATGTCCTCAGATAAGAGTTAACTCTGCCCTGCTTTGTGTCCTCCTAAAGCAGAAGAGCACTACAACGGCCTACAGACATTTAAAAGCATAGGCTTTAAATCGTGGGGAATGGCAGAGCAGAAAAACACGGTTCTGACGGCCGGTGCGGGGTGCCAGGCTGACACCTGGAGCCAGGAACGGGGAAGGGGAGAAGCCAGGACACCCCAACCCCAGGAACCGGAGGGGGAGCCGCGCAGGCAGGGCCGAGGAAATCGAAACGGCAAAGGATGTCGGAGCGGGCTTCGGTGCCGCGGGCTGAAAAGCGCCTCGCCACGCTCCTCCCCCGGCCGAGCCCGCAGGCAGCGCGCATCGCCCGTGCGGGCAGCGACACCCACCCGGAGCGCGGCCGCTGCCGCCGCTTCTTCCTCCCGGCCGCCTC
>VZRW01003871.1:80033-111407 GCA_013398125.1 Aegotheles bennettii | reverse complement strand
TGCCCCACTCCTCCTCCTCCTCCCCGAGCGGGTCTGGGGCCAGGCCGGCACCGGGCGGGGCGGGGCATGAAGCGGTGGCCGCCCCTGCGGGGCTGGGTGTGCTCCCGCCGGGCTGCGGTGCCCCCGGGTTCGCTGGGTTTCGGGGTGTCCAGCAGTGCCTGGAAAAAGCCCGTGCTGCAGGCGGGAGGTGCGGGGAGAGGCGCGCAGGGCTGCGGGAGAGGGGAGGGGAGAGGAGGCGCTGAGCGCTCAGCCAGCTGTCGGGGTAAAACAGCGGGGAAAGTCAGTCGGTCCCCGGAGACTGGGTGCCAGCAGGGAAGGGAAGGCGCAGGTGCTTCTTCGGGGCAGCAGAAACACTGTTTCTCCTGGTGTCCAGTGCCGTTCGGTTATGCTAGAATGGAATATTTGGGAGAAACCCGTGTGTGCCCGTGGTGGCTCCCGGGTTCCCTCCGGTGCACGTTCACAAGCACAGTGGTGTTGGGCATTTAACACTTCCTTAGACCGGTGTAAGTTAACAAAGTGTTAACAGTGACGTCCAATGATAGGACAAGGGGCAATGGATGCAAACTGGAGCATAGGAGGTTCCATGTGAATATCAGGAAAAACTTTTTCACTGTGCGAGTGCCAGAGCACTGGACCAAGCTGCCCAGAGAGGCTGTGGAGTCTCCTTGGCTGGAGACATTCAAACCCCGCCTGGATGCGTTCCTGTGTGATGGACTCGAGGTGACCCTGCTCTGGCAGGGGGGTTGGACTGGATGAGCTTTCGAGGTCCCTTCCAACCCCTAGGATTCTGTGATTCTGTGATTCTGTGAAAGTGCTTCTCGTCACTTTCCATCACCAGATGTTTCCACACAGTGTTTGGAAGTAGAATATTTGTATGTTTAAACCTACTCTCTGTTTCAGGTGTTTCTGTTGCCTCCCCCCCCATCACCACCACCTTGTTTGCCACAAGGTGAAGGCACAGGTGCCCTGTCCTGTGGTGCCAGCAGCAAACCTTGCAGGGCTGCTTGGGAAACACGAGGCTTTCCTCATGCTGAATTTTGAAGTTACAGGGTGCGAAGTTTTGCTACCATCGCATTTTCCAGGACTATAATTGTGAAAGTATTTTGATATTGGCAGTACTTAAGCTGCATTTGCTATTTTTTCTAAAAATGAGGAACTAAACAGCAATGGCAAAAAGCTTTTCTAGAGTGAGACTACAAAACCAGCTGTTACCTGTCAGGGGAAGAGAGAACAAAAACCAGTACCTTATTCATGAGATGACAACAGCTCCCTCCTGTGCACCCTGCTGATAAAGGAGCACTTGTGTTTATTTGCAGAACACTTATCATGCAGGTAGCTTGTCTTACTGATGGGAAGAAAAAATTCATTATTCTGCGAGTTTGACATATTTCTGTAGTGAATAGAGAAGTAAACGTACTGTCCTTACTGAGAAGTTGAGGCAGTTAAAGGCACTCATATTGTGGCAGTTTTAATGGGAAAACAATTATGACAGTTCAAGAATAGCCTGGCAGTATAAATAAAAGTTTATGATCAGGTCCCACCAAATAGCTCATTTCCAGGGCTGAACAAACCTGTGGGGATCACGATCCAGCTCTGCTTTTGCCTCATGTGGAATGGCTGCTGGGGGGCTGGCTGAACTGTTGCCAGTTTTGGCACAGGAGGGCTATTTATGGCTTATAGCCAGAGCATGAACAAGCATGTTAACAGAGCAGATTTTCTTGGTTATTCCAAGATGTTTTATCCTTGCAAACTCAGGATTAGCATGAGACGTTACTACAATTTACTACAAACTCATATTGACATAATGAGGTCTGGATTCAGCATAGGGACCAGATTGGATGGAGACTGCAACATGAGAAAAGAACGATGAAAACTTTTTAAGGATGGTCTGAACCTCACCAGCCAAATTCTGAGTGCAGAATCCATCAAACTGTGATGCAGGTATCTGCTGCCAGTGTCTGTGTCAGAGCAACTCGGGAGGAGTGCAGGGCATCGACTGGGAGCAGTGTCAAAGGAAAGCTTGATTTGGGAACGATAGCTTTGGATGTACTGATTGTGAGAGTAACAGAAGCCTTAATGCAACAGTCACATTCTGCACAGAAGTGGAACAGGAAAGAAGTCACTTTGCCAGTCAGCGAAAGCATCAGAAAGATGATGAAATGAGCTTTAATGAAAAGTAAATTTTGAAATAAAGCACTTCAGATTTTTCCGCCAGGCTGACATCATTTGCATTCAATATATTGGCCTACTAGCTTTGAAATATATTGCTTGGAAATTATAATTATCTCAAACTAAATAAATTTTCTTATTTTTAATACATAATTATTGAATTCTACACCAGCCAACTTAGCTTTACTAGAAGCAAGAGTTTCAGTTATTATTTCCATGAACTATGTCTTGTTCATAACAGGAGAAGCTGTTGTCTTGCTTGGAGAAGTTATTTTGTATGTAGACTTCAAGAGTTACCTTTTGTGTGAAACGCTTGGGGGCAGCAAAGGACTTTTGAAAATGTGGTTGCAAACCATGCAGTTTCAGATTTTATTTTAATTAAAATAAATAAACGACCCTCCAAATAAACAAACAAACAAACAAATCTCCTCCTCTTTTGGGAAAACAGATATATCCTAGATTGGTTCACATTAAAAATTCTGTACAGAATATCAAGAGGAAAAAGTGTGTTTCTCCTGGATTTGCCCTCTCTGTGTGCTAAGTCAATGTGTCAATTTATCTTGTTCAAGAGGACAGAGCGTTAGAAAAGTCAATGTCTCCTCTGATGATTGGCTCAGGGAGAATAGAAGTGTAACGAACAGCAAAAGGTAGGTGACTGACAGCCAAAGTGTTTCAGAATGCTTTATTTTTCCACTAAGCTACCATGCTAATAAAGCATTTTATACTTGTGCTTAGATGAATAAAAACTCACCGAAGTACATAAAGAGAGCTCTGTCTACAGGCATGCAGTCCCTGCTCTGTTTTGAATTACTCTGGTGTAAATCTAGCTTTGCTTCATTAAGATAAAAGAAAGTACAATTGTAAAAATAATATCAGAATCAGTCCTGTAAAAAAGAATAGGGCACAAAGTTTGTGGAGTTTTGTTTGTTATACAGGTTTTAATGATACCAATCCTTATGGCTTCTTTGACACAGGTAAGCCATATGTTAGTTACACAGGTCACCCCAGATAGATGATTAAAATCTTTTTATGCAAGTGTATGCTTTGTTTATGTGTTAAGATTTTTTTTTTCAGAATGTCTGACTTAGAATTTTGTATTTGTAAATGCTTATTTTTAAATATATTTTTAATGGCATTTTACATATCTCTCTACTGTTCTGGCTATTCATTAGAAATATTTCATGAGTCCAAACAATGCATACTAAAGGAAGATGCAACAATGAATATATATTTAGGAACCTCTGAATTAACTGTAAGATATTTTCTTTAAATGAAGATACTCTTTTATGAAGAGATTTTGTTTCTCATCAAATGCAAAATACCCACTTCTAAAATTACTTGTAACCTCTAACAGTGTAATTAGTGGGTGGATTTTCATAGTATTACAGGGGCAGAGTGAGTGAGCATGTTAATATTTAGTAGACTGGCTTTTTTTCTTTCTCTCCAGTGATTTTTGTGTAGATGTTTGAAACAGTTAATTGAGTCTTGTTAGACTGCCTAGCTTCAGTGACCTTTGGTCTCTGTGTTTATAATTATCCTAGCAAACAAGGGCAAAATGCAGTAATTACTTCTGAGTTGAAGGCAGGTCTTCCAAGGATGGGTACTGCTGCTGCTGCTGAGGGCAGTAACGAGATGTGTTAATGAACCTCTGGGGAGGAGGTATGGCTTTCGTTTTGATAGGTATCTACAAAGCAGCAGTTCAGACTTTTGCCTTTTGTATGCATATCAGGTGTTTAACAAATGGGAAATAAATTGCTCTGTATTGTGCAGTCAGTCCTCAGCCTCAGAGAGAAGTAATTCCAACCTGGCAGCAGATGGAGCAGAGTGCTGTTTCTTAAAAGACTGGTTGGGAGGAATTGGTTTGAGATAAGTCAGAGGATTTGTTTATTTTAAGACCTTGCAGTGGTGGTATTTGCTAATACAGTTGCACTGGTAACAATTATTAAATGTGAGCAAAGCAAGTGAAAATTGCAATCTTGGGATGAAATCTGGTCCTTTTTAAGCCACTGGAGAGGTAAATAAGCAGTGTTGCTGCAACTAACATTCAGAAGTTGTCTTTTTTGAGCCCTAAGGTAGACTTTGGAGCTTGTGAGAAACAGAAAATTATGCATTGTAATAGTTGGGTTTGCAAGGGGTTGTGTTACTTAGATCATGATAAATCTCTATGTTGACCATGAAGTCTCTCCTGGTAGAGCTATTGTTCCTTTGCAAATAATGAAATCCCTGTGGGACCTGCTTCTCAAACCTGACTGTTCTGTATCTCAGCTGAACATCCTCAACACCAGTAAGTCTATAGCTGTTTTTAAGAATATTTTACTCAGTCTTGTCAGTAAGGGGTGAATTATGAATGAAGAAGGTTGCCAGTGGAGCTAATAATTCAAATAAAATGGTGAACCAAAATTTGAAAGCGCAGAAAGGTGTGGTTAGGCCTTACACTGTCATGAAAGAAGCAACATCTCTTCCGAGTGAAACTGAAGTAAGAAGTCTTGACAGTTTTAGGCAGCTAAGAATTAGATTTTAAGATGGTGATTGTGCCATTTCTTATTTTCTTTGTCCTCATTGCCAGTCCCGCTTGCCAGTGTGCATAATAGCTTGACATTAAATATTCTCACTTGTGTCAGCACCTAGAGGTGGCTTGCAGAAGCTGGGCCCTTGTTTGGAAGAATTGCTATGAGATTGGTTGTAGTAAACTGATGTTTAACCCTTCTGACAATCTTATCTATTTGATAATCTCTATTACAGCTGTCAAAGTGCTTTTTTTTTTTCCTCTCCTCTCTTTCCTCCTTTCCCTTAAGCAGTTATAATATCTCTCACATTTCCCTCTTAGCATTGTCATCAGGGCCATAGGCTAAGGCTCTATCAGTCCAGGCAAATAAAGTGTGCTATTGCACAGTGTCACAAAGAGATGAAGTGTCATTAAGCTTGGCTGAATGCATTTTTCCCAGGAGAGGGGAGTGATGAAGAAATGAACCATATCTGAGAGATATTGGTTATGCTGGTAATTTTATTTTTCTGAAAGTGCTTAGATGATGATGGTTTGAGGAATTGAGTAGAACCTGTATAGCTTTTAACAAATAATCAGAGAACAAGCTTATAAGTGATTTTTCTATTGTTTGAACGACTCTAACCTTTTACATTATAGATAAACATTGCCCTTTATAGAAAGGACCATGTACCTCTTCCCGCACATGTGGAATTCAGTTTATATCATTGTTTCTTGTAAACTCTAATGAAAAAAAAAATGTTTTAGACAGAAGCCTTAAAATTTGCATAAAAACACTGAATGCCTGTCTTCCTAAAGTTTACTTACAAGACCTTATAGTATGTTCTATTTTGAGTTCCATTAAATCAAGTAAGTGTATAGGATGAATAAGCTATTACCCCAAGGGGAGGGAGCTTACTAACTCATTGCATATGCTCATTTGTCTATATAGCCAATGATAGATACTTATATAATGCAAATATAATGTTTACTTTATTTTCTATTTTATTTCCAACAAGGTGTTTTTGTAATATTTTTCTTACGTTTTTAGCAAAATTTTGAAATTTCTGTCTCGTTATAAGGCTGCTGGAGCTGTGTGCTGGTGAAGTTATACAGATTACTCTTCCCACTTTCTGTTCATTGCAGAATATAAAGGATGCATTTCAGGTGGCCATGCTTAAGTGAGCCTTCAGTATTTGGGCAAAGAGTTGATTTGCATACTTGAATATATTTTACACCTTATTTGATCACTAACTCATCAGTGCATGCAGATGACAATCAGGTTCTGATCTGAATACACAAATAGTAGCTTGTGAATGCAAGCGAGGACTGTGAAGCTGCAGATTGGGAACACTACTCAGTTGGAATTAAAAATTATTAATATAGCTCCTGTGATTATGAAAGTGGAGGAAGTGAAGGGTTTTTCATTAGTATTTTGTAAGGACTTGCTAATTTATTCATATGCAGAAGATGCATTGGTAAGAAAGTAAAAATTGGCTGAGGACTGACTCCAATTCCGTGTCCCAGTTTTTTTTCAGTATTTATCCGCGAGAGCAATGCAAGGCTTATTGCTTACTGAGGAGCAAGTGAATGGAATGAGTACTTTCATAGTATTTCAAAGTGCATTTCCTCTTTCTCAGTCTTTCCCCTTCCCTGTGAAAAACAAAAGTTTGTGTGCACACTATGTGAAGCTGCCCACATGGTCTTGTCTATTCCATAGAAGATCATTGACGTTATAGCACTATAATTGATTGTTGTTGCCTAATTGCTCTAAGTTTTGTTAGAAGTTAAACAATCTACATGGATGGATCTGAAGTCCATCTTCAGAGAAAACTGCTGACTCCAGTTGCCATTTTCCTGTCTTTCTCCTAATTTTTAATCCTATGTTAATAGGTGAACTGGGAAATTGCAGCTGAGCATCACACCACTTTTTTCAAAGATTGCTTCATTATACTGTACGTGTTCAGCCTTTTAAAATAATTAGTAAGCTGAAAGGTTTTTGTATTTCCAAATTTGAGTACGTAGAGCAGCTGTACCACTGTGTAATGTATACAGGTTCAAAATAGTCAGGTTCTGGGAAAATGCACTGATCTTGACTCTTTCTAATGTAAGTTATTAGTGACCCCTTGATTTCAGGTTTAGTTCCTTTGCTTACCAGAGCAGAAGAGTCCAGTTTATTGCTCTGATTAAAATGTTCAAAGTAAAGTTCTTTTGAGTCCTGAATTACACAATCAGGAATGTCTAGAAAAACATCCAAACAATTTTATATGATCTTAAGAATAAACTTTAGAACCATATGAAGTCTGTTAACCTTTTTGGTGGAAGAAAGGCCAAGCTATATGGTGTTATGCACTGTAACACTTACATTTCTTTATTTTGGAAAGTTTGTATTTCTTTATTCCAGATAGTTTGGCACCCCTGGCAAGTGTTCAGGACCAGGAGGTTGGATGGGGCTTTGAGCAACCTGGTCTAGTGGGAGGTGTCCCTGCCCATGATAGGGGGGTGGAACTGAATGATCTTTAAAGTGCCTTCCAACCCAAACCATTCTGTGATTCTATGATCTTCAAAACACTGTAAAGGATTATAGGCTTTGGAGGCAGCAGGGAGTGAGATTGAAGTACAATGGAGATGAGGCCCAGTTTGTGTGAGAAAAGTGTGGATCAGTGGATATTTTATAATCCAGATACCTCATCCAGCCCATTACAATACTGATTTGAAGGGGCAGAGGAAGCTCTAGTCATTCTGCCAATGGAATGAAGTTGAACTTTTCGATTACTATTACTGCCATTATTTTTTCAAACATTTTTATATTGTCTTGTATTTTAGCTGTGTATTTCATCAGCTTTTGAGAGTGGAGTGCATTAGGCTACTTATCAGTCATGCAAGTAGCATTTTTTAAAAGTTTCTAAGTGGTGAGCCTAAAAATATGTCGACTTCTAGAGTTACTTTTTTTCCAACTTGTTATTCAGTGGTCCATAGCCACTTCAGTCTTGAAGTGATTTCTTTCCGTGGGTGTTTCCAGCTGTAAAACTCATGCTATTGACCTATCCTCAGAGCTGTCCCTGAAAATAACTGAACTTCAGAATCGTGTTCTTTCAGGGAACTTGACCTCTAACTGGTTTGACCTTTGATTGACTCCCCAGCCTGCTTTGGAGTTAACTGAAATTTCTGTGATGGTAACAGCATTAAGGATGCAATTTCCTTTCCCTCTGAAATATTAGCTACACTGGCAAAAGCCTTCCTGCAAGCATATTCATATGTAAGAAAAACCACTATTCAAAGGAAAGCACTGATGTTGCTTGTTGCATTAGGGTATTCACTAGGTGTGCTGCAGTGATAAAATGTAATGGTCTCTGTGTTAGGTGAATCTGATGGCATATCTCTTGTGACTAGTGAGGTTGTAATCCAGCATTGTAATTCTGGACAGCATTCTAATTGTGTATTTTACTGTAAAAGTTCATTTGATATGCAAGCTATATTTTTGTTATCCTTTGTGCTGCAAAACATGCTGCTACTGATTTTTAACTGAAACAACTCTGTAGCTGTTTCATTACTATAAGTTTACTCATTAGCAACCCATAAGACAAGATTGATTTTCATGTACAAATTGTAAGATAAATGGGGTTTATATGCTATATTATTTAATTTACCTTCCTATTAAATGCAGTAATCAAGTAGAATATGGCAGCTTTTCAGAATAATGAGATTTTCTTTCATCAGAATAGACATTTGTTTTAAATAAGTCATTAATCATGTAGTTAAAGCACTGTTTAAGAATATTCTTTAATTTGCTTTCCTTTGTCTAAATTTGATCTAGGAGAGAGGCTATGATAAAAGAGGTTGATAAAGCTATTTGTTATAGAAAAAGTAATATTCCTGGTACGTTGTATATCCTTTGCAATTCATTGTCTGTGCTCCATTTCACTTAATTGTACCTAACCTTTCAAGCTCTGGGATAGATTAGTGTAGTATTGTCCTTTTTTGGTAACTCAAATACTATGACAGTAGTCAAATTAATTTAAAATACTCATTTCTGCATCTTCAAACAGAGGTGTTTTCTCATTGGTTGACTAAAATAAAGAGTCTAATAATCTACTTCACTGCATCTTCAAACAGAGGTGTTGGTGAGTGCTTGGGGCTTCAGGCCTCTGAGGCTCTCCAAAAGCCTTTTTGCTGATCCAGTTAGCTTTACTGTGGTGACCACATTATACACGGCTTGGGTAAGCGCGCACGTACTTCACAGTGCCTGTACAGGGCACTGAATCTGCCCCCAGTTTAGACTCCGTGTTGTTTTTTGGGTCAGAGGAAGCACCTGCTGCATGTGAACCTCCTACTGCCTGGGGGGCAGCTCAGCAGTGCAAGGACCTGCTTTTCGACAGCACGTGGTGTAGAAGACTTGAAGTTCAGAGATGTGGAACTTAAAAGTTATCGTGACACTGTAGAAAATGAAATCTAGAAATAAAATAGGAACAGAAGTCTGTTAGATGATTAAGACTGGGATAATGGTGTCAGCACACATTTTTATACCCTGCTGTCTGAACTCCTTTCTGTCACTCAAGTTTGAGCATGTAGGGAGTTGGGGGAGAAGTGCAGTGATTCACAACTACAGCAAGCAGAAGCTTGATGTGAGCATCCTGCAATGCGTTATGCCTGGTCACTAATTCTACACTGTCCGTCTCGCAGCCTTCTTTAATTGATGCTAAGGTACTGTTTACATTTTCAGGATCAAGACTTCTGCTTGTATGCAAAAAACCATGACTTTTCCTGTTTGCTCTTTTTCTTTCTCTCTTGCAAGCGAACCACCTATTTTTCTCATTGGTTGAATAAAATAAAAAGTGTAATAACCTACTTCACCCTCTTAATTCTGAGGACAGGTACAAACCAGAAGTTTACAATTTATCTCCCTTCCTCTATCCCCATTTCTATAGGCACGCTTCAGAACTGAAACTTCTGCTTTCATAAATTTTAGAAAAATTTACTTGTTTTCTCTAAAAATTAAAGGCTCAAAATATAACAAATAGTTCCCATATGAAATCTCACAAAGACACTGCAGGGTAGGTGAGATGATGTTCATGTGACTATAAACATGTCTTATTTTTCCACAGCTGAGCACCCAACAAGTAGAAAATATTTATTTTCTCTCTTCACCAGATGTTGGCTAAAGAGGAAAAAGAAAATCTTCCTAGTAGCTTTTCATACTCGAATGGTATTTTAGAAGCATAACTCTTCAATGGAATTTTTGTGCAAAAGTCTGGAGCTCAACATTTTAAGATCTAAATGTAAATTAACGCTTCATGGATGTAAATTGTGAAAGGGTTTTTTGTTACTTTCTTCCTTTCCCAGCTTTGAAATTTTACCTCAAGGTCAGGTTAGAAAAGGGCTGTACATAGACAGAAGTAAGTTGTCGGAATTCAGGGTAAATTTAAAACAGACAGCCGCTGCACAATTAAATGGGGTTTACAGATAGGGTTACTAACATCACTTTTTTAAAGCTTCTGATAAAAAGAATGTGCCACTCCAACACTACAGACCAAAGGAGGGTATAGAACAGAAATTTGTCTGAAAGAGAAAGCAGCTTCTTGGTGCGAAATTATGAACTGGTGTGTTATAAATCAAGATCTTGCAGGTGTTGACATTCCATTTTCTCTCCTTCATGAACAGAGAGATCAATTAACAATGACCATGGATATTTTGTGCAGGAATTTATAGCTGTAGGTTATTTTTTTATTTGCTTATCCCTGGTATGTGTTGTCTCTATTTTGTTAGGTTGTGCTGATAGATCTGCCAGTGACACATGTTCTGGATGGCTGTTTTAGTCCAGCAGGTGTATTTGAGGCTGGATTATATTTTGTTATGTGCCCAGCTAATGAGATCTAAAAAGCAGAAAAAATGTGGTTCCAAGTCAAATGGTCAATAAGTATTTTTTAAGCTAATTTAATACTAATTTTTTAGCCTATTTTGTGATAGGTGATACTATTACAATTGGATGGTAATATTTATTCAAATAACTTTCAGAGCTACAAGAAACCCGTAGGGAAGATACAGCTCATGTCCCCTAGGAATGCCTCCTTCATGGGGGATGTGTCTGATGTGTCTGGGCTCCTTGTCTGGAACTGTACACTGAACTATGATTGGACTTGGTGATTAAGTAATGTTTTAACCTATTATTACATTATTCTGCTTTTGTCAGTGCTGCCCCAGTGTTACAGTCAAAGCCTAGAACTGGATTCCTTTGTTAGGTGAGATTCTTTTCAAACTCTTCAGTGTTGTTTTCACGATGCTTGAATATCTCTTGTGGGAAATGAAATAGATGGCAGTGCTGAAGGCTTGTTCTGGTACGATTTGTTGGAGATGGAAGCTGTACAAAGTATCTATGAATCTAAGAACTTGCTTGGAAGCACAGAAGTGAAAAGCAACAGGTTGCTTGTGGCTCTGTGTGTGTTATTGTGGGGGGCTGCTATAGGGAAGCATGACAAGGCCATAGAGTCTCTTAACTAGGGACAACATTTGCCGTTAGCTGTGCTAGGGCACACACTGATCATTCCTCAGAATTCATATTTGTGGCAATACACTGCTTGTCAACTGCTTATGTTCTAACTGTTACTCTCATAGTGGAGTGTGTTTGCTTTCTAGCCAGAAACTTGTCCTATTAACTTAGCCCTGGACTTCATTTTACAGCACACTCATCTTCTAAGATGGTAGTAAATCTGTTTGATGGAGCACAGAGATTGTGTTCTAGAGACCTAACTTGCATCTAAACCCTCACAAGTCTTAAGCCACCTAAACTTACCCTGGCTGAAAGCTTCCTGGTGATGCAACACACAGCCTAATTCACTTTTTAAAAATTATTGGTTTGTTATTGCTGTGCTAAAACCATTTGGCTGGTTTAAAAGGAAAAGAAATAAATGTACAGCCAGCATTTTAAAATTGCAGGAAAAAATGGTCTAAAAATATGAGGGCTTGTACTTCTTTTATATGAACTATTTTTCTGTGGTCACTTCCATATACTTATTGGGAATTATTTCTGCCTACAGCTGTTTTGTGATACAGAAGCAATTCTTTCTGTAACAGTATCTTTATACTTTACTGTAAAATAGTTATAAGCAATAATTTTTTACTTTCCTGAGAAATGATAACTGTGTCTCAGGTTTCAGGCAAGATAGCAAAGTTGGCAGCAGTGGTGGCAGCTTTATAAAGTATTGAAGTGGGTATCTCAAAACTATAAATGTGTTTGGAGGAAAAAGCATGATACAATCGGGGGGAAAAAAGAGCAACAGATACTGGTAGGAACACTGTTTTCTGGGAAGAAAGAAAAGAAACCTGGGGTAGGACAGGAAGACAGGTTGTGAGGAGTGATAGGATACTTAAGCCCTCACTATTTGATCTGGGATAGGTTAAGGGGAGTGGATAAAGGCAGAGTAGTCACTGAGTCACAGTTTTGGTAAGGTTGGAAGGACCACAGTGGGTCATCTGGTCCAACCTTCCTGCCTAGCAGGGTCCTTCTAGAGCACATGGCACAGGATTTCATCCAGAAGGTTCTTGAATATCTCCAGTGAGGGAGACTCCATAACCTCTCTGGACAACCTGTTCCAGTGTGCAGGAACTCACACAGTAAAGAAGTTCTTCTTTGCATTCAGGTGAAATCCTGTGCATCAGTTTCTGCCCATTGCCTCTCATTCTGTCAATTGGCACCACCGAAAAGAGCCTGGCTCCATTTTCTTGACACCCACCCTTTAGGTTTTTATACACATTAATGAGGTCCCCTCTCAGTCACCTCTTCTTGAGACGGAACAGGCCCAGCTTGCTCAACCTTTCTTTGTAGGAGAGATTCTTCAGACCCTTGACCAGCTTAGTGGCTCATTGTTGGACCTGCTCTAGGAGCTCCATGTCTCTCCTGTACTGTGGAGCCCAGAACTGCACACAGGACTCCAAATGCAGCCTCACCAGGGCTGAGTAGAGGGGCAGGATCACCTGCTGGCAATGCTCTTTCAAATGCACCCCAGGATTCCATTTACCTTCCTGGCCACAAGGGCACACTGCTGGCTGATGGACAGTTTATTGTCCACCAGGATCCCCAGGTCCCTCTCCATAGTGCTGCTTTCCAGCAGGTCGGCTCCCAGCCTGGACTGGTGCATGGGGTTGTTTCTTCCCAGTCATGTTGCAGAATGGAGGTCCTGGAGGGAGATCTGAGGCTTTAGAGTGCTTGGTGCCACCAATCCCCACTGTCTTGGTACCTGTGAATAAAACTCTCCTTTTGGGGGGAAGGGGTGGGGGATTGTTGATTTAGAGCTATTGCTGTTAACAGTTCTTTGCAGAATAACAGGCAAGGAAGAGATCAGCAGTGGAATGAAAAACTAACAAGCTGAGTCAGTGGTCTTTTATGGATAAAGAGAAGTCCCTAGGCTGAACCTGAAGAATGGAAGTCAAAAACTGCCTTCCTGAAAATACAGGTATAAGAGCAAGAAATGCCCCTTAAGCTCTCTGCAAATTTTCTGATGTCTAGGTTTGAATTGTACTGGAAAGAAATGATCTCCTGAAGGACCTATGGAGAGAGCATCATTCTGATGAATGCAGTCTGCTGTGGCAGCCTTGCTGCAGACTTAGATACTTCAGCAGCTCTATCAAAACTGTATTTGTTGCTGATTGCCTGGCTCCTTTTCCTAAATAAATGGAAAAAAATCTCCTTTGACTAGAAAGACTGAGAAATTTACACTGGAATGCAGGATATATAACCCTTTCTTGGGAAACAAGGTTAAAGAGAAAAAAGATTTAACTTGCAATGCTGTTTCATACCTTATCAAATTACTTCTAGTGTATGCATCCTTCTTCTTGCAGTAAATATTGTAGAATAGGAATGGTTCATTAATATGCTGGGCAATGTCTTAGACAGACTGATGTTACTGTACTGATTATTATTCTAAAATCATCCATGGTGCCCGATTTCCTTTAGTACACTCGACAGTGGATGTGATTGCAGGGAATATTTGCATTTATAACAGTGTTTGGAGTATAGTTCAAACATCCAATCTCTTCTACATAATCTGCAGGTTGAGTAGGTTTAGCATATCACTGAAGTGTCATGTCTGTATTTATAACAGAATCTCCCAAATTTACTCTGAAGTTGTGAGATTATGGGACTATTTAGGATTTCTGTATTTATTTTTCTTTAAAATCCCTTACCTAGCTGTCCATACAGAAATGTCTGTGCCTTTCACAGTGAATGTTTTTTTCTTTTGCTTACTTTTGCTTTGTGGAACCCAGGCTCTGGGATTTTTGGAAGTTGCATCTTTGTTTCAGTGGTACAGCACAATTTCATTCTGATCTCTCTGTGGTTTAGTATATTTTCATCCTTCTCCCTTTATGGTGAGAAGTATAAAGAGTTTTTTATGGCAAGACATGCAATTCAAATGTAAACAATCAATTATCATTATTTATTCCTTCAAGTGAAAATTTCCTTTCCTCAAAATATTTATTCATTAGGATCTTTGTAAAGGTCAGGAAAATGCGGACATCCATAAATAGTCCTTGATCTAAATGAGCGTGTATTCATCAGGGGAGCAACATCATGTAGGAAAAGTGAGAGTCCCATTTACTTTTTGTTTTGTTTTTTTTTTCTGGACAGTCAGATT
The DNA here is from genome assembly GCA_013398125.1 of Aegotheles bennettii. Taxonomy (NCBI): domain Eukaryota; kingdom Metazoa; phylum Chordata; class Aves; order Caprimulgiformes; family Aegothelidae; genus Aegotheles; species Aegotheles bennettii. The sequence continues at coordinate 97,127 of VZRW01003871.1, read as the reverse complement.
TTTATCCCGAGGTCACTGTTTTCTCATTTTTAATGATTGTCCAAGATATTAGTATATCAATAGACTATTAATCATCATTCTTCACTCACTAGGAAAATATTCTGTGTGTGCAGTGGGCACAGAATTCCTCCATAATTGTGCAACAAGGTGTGCTGTTACTGTTTTCATCCATAAATCCAGACCTGCCAATATTTTATCAGCTGGTACAAACCTAAAATTAGATTTCCAACATCAAGCCTGTATAGAATAAAACTCTGGCTGCCAATTGCTGTTATAAACAGGCACGCTGAGAAGCCAGAGGGCTGCAGTAGGAAAGTGCTAGTTTGTTTATTTAGTGACCAGTCTTCTGTGGCGTGAGTTCTGGATAATCATTCCAGTGCAAGATGTCAGTCAGCTTGCATGAAATGATGTTGCATAATCACACAACCACATGTCAACTAAAAATGCACATTACTAATGTATTACTGCTGATAGTGCAATAGGAGCAGTGTCTGGATTGAAGGTGGGACTGATGGAGAAATGATCAGAGCAAACTCATAATAACAGCATTTTGATGAGGAATCTTTCAAGCATTTGGGCCCATTATGTGGGCCCAAAATTCTTATCAGGTGTAATGCATTGTAGGATCCCTTTTGGAGAACTACTGTTTGGGAGGCTGCGTACTGGAACAGCTTTTGTAGCTCATAGATACTGTGTACAAATAGGGCAGTTGTAGTGAAGAATACTTGCCTCCTCACATGAAGACAGCAGTTCTGTTATGGATTGAATACTATAGATGCAGAACTTCTTGAGAACAAAGAGACTGTTTTTGAAAGAGTACTCAGGATATTTGATTTCATAAAACCAACCTTAGAGCATTACTTATCTTATGTGAAATTCTCTATATTTAGTCAAAACTATATTTTCCTTATTAGAAAAATCCTTTCATTCCTCTTGTAAACACAGTGAATTAGGGGATGACCTGAGATCGTTTTACAATAAACAGCAACTCGGTTATCTGTTGTTCATAACTTAAGAAACCACCGTGATTCATTTCAGAGGGCATTTGAAAATGAGCACAGTTAAAGTGAAAAAGCCCTGTGATTAGGTTGAAGTGGAAAGTTCAGGGAAGACTTAACCCGCAAATGTTTTGTTTTCAACTGGCTTATAGCTGCCATTCCTCATTTATCCCCATGATATGTTTCATATGTGTTTGGGGAGAGGAAAGGAAATGTATTGTAAAGCAAACTATTGTACAAGCTCCAAATGAGCAGGTATTTTGAATGCCAAGCACTCAAGCAGATGGTTGCCTACTAAAGTTAAGCCGAACATTGGCTCACTGCTGAGAAAGAGAAATATTATTGTTGTATACTTTGATGCTAGCAAGTCAGATATTTGAAATCCTTAATCCCATGCAGAAGAAAAATTGTGATGCAGGACTTCAGTGAATTTCTGCTGATTTTCTACTGTGTTGTTCTGTATGTGTTTCAAGATCATTGTCCTCTACCCATGTCACTTTTTTGAGACCAGAGCTTGACACTTCTGTTTTCAGTTTTTGTTAAAATTGTTTTTAAATTTAGCCCATGGGACACTAGCATGAATATGTAGTACTCCATTTTTAAAGTTGCCTTGTATTATCCAGATATCTTTCTCTATATAGAAAGTAAAGTGGGCCATTAAGCAATTATCAGGTAAAAATGCTGAAATTAAAATGTTAATGATTTGCATAAAGGTTGTACTGTTGTCTAAGCTGCTTCTTACTTTTCTGGCTTCCCTGCTATACGCTAGGGTCACGCACATAGGATTACACAAGCTTTGAGCTTTTCTTTACAGTGCTTGGTTTTCTAAGTCCTTTATGTTGTCCCTCACTGGCTAACTTTGAGATGGTTCTTCACATTCCAATACTGGTCTTTTCTGGATTTGCTTGGTTTGTCTCTGTATAATTTTCTTTTTTTGATGGAAGAATTCTACTTTATCATCCAGTGAATAATTCTGTATTGAAGCAGAACAGTCCAAAAGTATTTTGATAGGACAACCACAGTGGTGTAGCTAAGAAATAAAATAAAATGTTAATTAAATTGAAGGGAGAAGAATTGATCCCTTTAGTTCATGTTAGAACATGAGAATCGTCAGGCTGCTAATGGATTGATTTCCTTGCTTTCAAGGTTTCAGATTTACAGAGGCTCAAGAACATTGACTATCTCTTATCTTATATTTGGACAGGACACTTTTCAGTGCAGATACTGACACTTCATTCTCTGTTGGTCCTGTGCCAAGGCTGAGTGTGTGACTGTTAAATGTTTCAGTCTGAGTTGATGCTGGTTTATGGAACTGGTGTGGAAATTAGTTGAAGGTTGAAAATTGGAAGGTGGTGGGGATTTTGTTGTTATTTTGCTTTTTTAGCTCACTACAAAGAGAAGCCCGTTTGACTTCTGAAATAGGTGAAAAAATAAGGGTGAAAATTAGAGGTGGTAGTTTTCTGTTTGTAGTATGAGTGGTTGAGAGTTGCACAGGAGTTAAAGTCTGCAGTTGCTAGGAACAGGTTCATACAAGCTTATTTGTTTTATGAACAGAAGGATTTGATTTCTCAGGCAGTCTCTTGGGAGATTAGATTTGGCCACAACACTAGCCTCAGAGAGTGTTTCCTTGATCTCCTTGCATCTGGTAAGTATTAATGCAGATCAGTACTTGTTTACACTCTACATGTGTATTTGTATCTTACCCTAAAAGTGAAAACAGAGGTTACAGCAGCTTCAGTTATGCCCAGATTCCTAGAGTGCATGCTAACATAATGCCTTTCTCTAATGCATTTTCTTCATTCATCCCTTCCACCTTGCAGGAAAATCTAGTGAAGATGTATGCACCTGTTTCAAGTGCAAAGGTCATATAAAGTGGCAGTACAAAGCTTAGATTAAGTCTGTAAAATCATTGTAAAATACTTCCTTTGCATTTAAAATGCTGTCATGAGTATGTGGCTCAAATTCTTCTGACAAGTCTCTGATACTAGTGATGTGTCTTATTTGCAGCATGTGTGTACGCAGGCAAGTTCACTTTCCCTGCCACTCCAGTCAGTCCTAGGAGTGCTTTTGTGCTTGCAGTACTCAATGGATTCCCAGAGCTCCGACTCTGCTGACAAAGGCCATGGCAGATGGTGATTTTTAAATGTGACCTATGTCTCTAGTCCGTTTAATAGTAGGACTATGTAGATTGAATGAATTTCTGATTATTTGGGACACTAATGCTAATTATTTTGGAAAATACTTAGTGCTGTTTGGATGTACAAGAAGCATACTCTCTTGCTTGAAGTCACGAAGTCCAAGTTCAGTGAAGTGCCCAGCATATTTAAATATTTTTTTCAGAAGAACTCTAAAGCTCTGTACAATGAACACATTTAATTTTCTACATATGAAAAATCTCAGCACTTTCAATTACATTTTAAACATATACTTCAAGTAAATACCTGAAATCTTCAATGGACTGAGCACCATATACTATTTCTAGCAATCAATGATAAGTCTGTCAAAAAGCAACGTATTTTCCTTAATCTCTGCAAGTCAGGGTGACTATTTTATTATTGTGTTTTAGCACTGGCAGACTTCAGGTGAGATGTTTTTAAGGTGTGATTTGTGACCTATTCACTTTACCTTAGTATGAATTCCCATTTTGTACATGGAAAGATTGAAATAATGTACTTTATTTGCTGTAAAGAAGCAAAAAATGCTATTGTTGTCCAGAACAGCATGGAGGAGAAGCGCATCCTTGTTTAACCCCCCCACACACACTGTCTCCTACTCCTTTGCTGCAATGTTGAGCTGTTGTTTTCTGTAGCTGGTAGACTAAGCTATAAAACAACATTCCTTCAAAATGTTCCATAGTTCATATTCACACTTCTTGATATAATTACAGATTAAAGGCAAGTTCCCCCTCCCATCTCACAGATGTCTAAAACATTGTTTTATATTACTTGTAATTTTGAATGGAAATAAGTCTGATGGGTTTTATACCTAAGGGAATGATTTAAGAAGGTAGTGAATGGTAATGAGGTGGTAGCTCCACCAGACATATAGTGAGAACATATGCATCTAATTCCAGTCACAAGAGCCTCAATTAAAACAAAATGTTACAGTGGTAATACCATGAACTAACATGCTTTGGGATGCTGTCAACTATTAAAGATACAGTACATCCCCTAAATATCCAACTCTAATTTTGGTTACAACTTTAAAACAGTGCTATACAACAAGAAGTCATAAAAAGGCTCTGAAAGGACAACAATTATTGATAATTCCATAGGCTTTGCTGAGGAAATCAAGGAATTCCATGTGCATTTCCATAAAGGTTTCTGTGCTTGGATTTTGTCTTTTAAAGTTTCTTCATTATGATGTCACATTGGATCACTTTGAATACTGATGTTTAAATTATGCAACATTCATTGCATCAACTTATGTCATTCTGAGAGTACCATTCCCAGTTTTCAGGTAATGAGATTAATTTGATTGTCATGTAGTATCAGATATAAAGAAGGTACCTTCCTTTTTTTAAAAAAAAAAATAAAGAAATTGTCTTTACTAGCTACAGATTCCTTTGTGTGTCATGATTCAGTAGGAGAAAATGGATGTCTACAGGATAATGACATGTTTCCCCCCCCTTCTTTTTTTTTCAAATGTTCCCCTAGAGGATGTGTACATGTTGTCCTAGTATCTTTAGAGAAATGTTTGTATAGAAGAATAGATAAGTATGTCAGGTTCTCCTAGGGAGAACTACAGGTGTATCGTTTTTACTAACTCCAGTTGAATATTGATAATTTTTAACTGATATAATGTCAGTGGACCTGGGAGCTTACTTGTGGTCAAAATGATGACTACACATTTAAGTGAATGCTGCTAAATGTTTATGCATGAGATCTGTGATTCCATTCCTTTTCTAGAGATTGTTATTGTTTTGTTAGTTGAGTAAGAGAAATACTTTCCTCTGAGAAATACATTGTAATTGTCTTTCTGGACTACACCATCTTGTAAAGTACCATCTAGTAAAGTACCTTTTACATTGTTCTGTCAGTGGAATGAAGGCTTAGGAAAAACCTCAGTGAATTTTATAATTTTATTCTTCACAATACTAAAAGATGTAACGTGGGTATCAAAGAAATGTAAATTAGGATTATTTTTGTTGTTGGGCTGTGCTAATGACTTGATACACAATCACGGAATCACAGAATGGTAGAGGTTAGAAGGGACCTTTGGAGGTCATTTGGTTCAGCCTCTCTGCCCAAGCAGGTTTCCCAGGACTGTGTCCAGATGGCTTTTGAGTATTTCCAAAGAGGGAGACTTCACAACCTCCTTGGGCACACGAATTTCATCTGTGTTTCCATATTTGTGGAGATTATCATATAATGATAATGTGTTGAATATTTTATACACTTTAGGAATCTTGATTACTTTCTTGCAGTGAATCTGTACCAGTCTTAATACCTTGAATGTATTTTATAATAAATAATTCACTTTTTTCCCATTTGTTAAATTATTTGATGCACTGTGCAGTAATAGTTTATTACTGTTTTCTAATGCATTAAGTGCTGTCTTAAATATATATATATATATATTTTTTTTGGTCATGGTAATTAATACTTTTCATCTTGTTTTACTTCCAATAGTGTCAACAGCATCAGTAGCTTTATTTTACCTCACTTGATATAATTTTGGTAAAACTTGCAAAAGATGAACTATTTAATATTTTTATTAAAAAAAAATAATACACAGCTTTTAGCGTGATTCTGTCACTAAGTTTTGGGGTTTGTTTTCATTTTCAAAAATGTCAGTTTTTGATGGACTAATATGCGGGGGAAAATACTGTGCGGGAGAAAACACTATGCAGGGATTCCTGCTATCACTCATGCTTGATAGAAGATCACCCTGTAAATGTGGTGTAGAATATTAAGTCTGCAGTAATTTATTCAAATTTATGATGAGCACACAGTGCCAGTGAGCAAAGACAAATAAAAGTTTAAGGTCTGAGTCAATACCAACGAGGCCAATGGGAGGAAAATTTAGGTCAATTTCATACGTTAGTCTTAATGAAAATGCAGTACTCAGATATTAACAGTTTAGACATTTCAACTGACATGTGGAAACATATAATTCATTACCATAATTTTACAGAGGCTTGCAAAAGCAAATCCTCAGGTGTTTGGGAATGCCTTATTGTGAGTTACTGAGGACATGGTTGCTTTTATTGGTTATATGTTCTATCCAAGTCAGAGATTGCATATGGACCGCAGGGGAAATTCCATGTTATTGTCCAGATTAGATAGATTTTGTTCCCTAAAATGTTGTTCAGTATTTCTCTTAAATACCTCATCAGAAGGGGTCTTACTGCATTATTTGCTATATGTGATACAATTCTCTTTTGACTCCCAATGGTTATTTTTGTACTGCTTAGTTCTAAATTATTTTTTAAAAAGTAGTTGAGTGATATGCAAAATATTAAACTATTGAAATTGCCATGATTTGTGTGATATTGTACTTCACAGAGGGTGGTGCAGCACAGAAAGAATATTTAAATTATTTGCAAAGCATCGTGTAAGAACTTTGTATTAAGGGTAGAACAGTTTTCCAAGTCAGTATTGGAAGACCATTTCCATTTGGTCATCCTTTGCTTTTTAAGTTTTCAGAGAAAGCAGTCCATTGCATTCTCAACCCCTGCAGAAAATAAAGCTGGAGTCTTAGATTATTTATACATCCCTATTTCGTTCCTTAAATACCACTTACCCCTTCTGTGCACCAAATAGTATCTTTTGTATAATAAATTATTAGAGCTCCTGAAGAGGGTTGTTTTGGTTTGTTTTTACAAATTGTTGATGTTTTTTTCCACTGGAAAATGCACAGACCTTGAATGGAAATACAACAGTCTGTAAAAGTTTATCTGAAAACACTATTTCAGTTCTGGAATTGCATGTTGACCTATTCAAGGCTACTGTCTTAAGTGCCATGTAAGTGACCAGTAGAAGTGTCTGAAAGTCAAAATAAGAGTCCTGTTGTTTGTCTAGATAGGTTTAAATGAAATTAAAATGCACAAATAGACAAGGATTCCTTTCTGTCTGTCTGTTCTTGGATTTTGCTGCATGAATATGTCAAAATGTCTTAGATCCATTATAGAATAGTGTAAGAATTGTTTACGTTTCAAAATACATCATGAGTCATGAAAGCCAACTCTCTTCAAGCTCTATGAAATGCAAACGTCTCAGTTATTTTGTTTACAAAACCCTGTTGACCTGTCAATTAAAGTGGGTAAGTGTTCTGTAAATGTTTTTATCCTAATGATATATTTCAGTAGGTGACCTGTAGGAACTTGACTCTGCTTTATCCATGTCGTATAGGGTATATTCACCTACCTGTGGAGTCTGGAACTTCTGTCAAGATAAGAGCTTTAAGATGCAAACAATCCATTTTAGTTATGTGCAAAGGAACCTCGGTTATATAGCACAATCCATGTATGACATAGTTATGAAAGTGTAGAATGCAGATGTTACACTAACATTGTGGAGCTGGTTAAATATCAGCTTAGTAAAAATGGTAAAATCTGTTCTTTGAATCCCAATTGTGGCACCAGAGATGTAATATCATTGCTGAATTTTTCTCTGAGGGATGTGTCATTCATTTGGGGGTCTGTTTTTGTAATTAGCAAGAAGCATTTGCCTTGATAGTGATGTTGTTTTGGAGAATGTATGATTTATGGGGAAAGTGCCTTAGTTTTTATTGTTTTCTGAGTTGTTTGCTGTTGTTGATTTTTTTTGTCGTAAGTCAAATAAATGCATTATGTATGGAATGAGAATACAGAACTTTTTGAGACTCTATAGATCACTAGTGCTATTTTAATAGTAATAAAATGGATAAATAATACAGTTGATATAGAAGTATCATACAGATTATGAGATTTATAGGAGTCTTTCATGACTTCCTGTTATGGGTATACTGGGTTATATTGCTATTTAAGAAAAAAAAGAGTCATCTGATTGTCAAGCAGCTTGAATGTATGAGCTTTTCCTAAAGGAAGGTTTCTGTGGATGTGCTGTGTTCCCTATCTGAAGTATGACATTGAGCCCCTGTGTCAGTCATTTTGCAAATAGGCCCAACGCGTGACAGCTTAAAGACCTGGTGCTGTCCACGATACCCTTTATTTAAGAAAGAAATGTAATTAATCTCTCAGGGAACCCTTCAGCAATGTGTGGAGAATGATTTGGTGGAGAAGGTGGAGGGGAAGGAGGGCCAAGCTGACCTGTAATTGCTTCAGTCTGTTGGAAAGTCTTGTACTTCCCAGCAGGCATTAGTGTGTTATAGTTATGGTTAGATGACAAAACTAAGTTTTTATAGCAGCTATCAAGCTTTATTTTCTGTTTAAAAAGGGGTAAAATCATTTCATTAAACAGTAGAAAGTAAAACTTGGGTTATAAACTTTAAGCACCTTCTTTATTTTTTCATGGTGACTCATTAAAAATGAATGGTACGGAAAGACTGGAGTTGAAAAATTTTCCTCTTTGGCTGTCTCTCTTCTAGCCTCTCTTGTTCTTCTTTGTAGTGAATTCTGAGAAATCTAAAATGCTCTGGGATCTGTTTTTTTCTGTTATTCCGTGTAGCATATTCATATCTGATTTATGTTCATACTGGTAATTGATTTATATTAATCTGCAGGACATTTTGTAAGCTGTCACCTGTAGTGGAAAATGTGAGCAAGTAATCCACTAAATATTGATTTAATAGAATGATAGAATAATTCAGTTTGAAAGGAATCTCAGGCCTCTTCCAGGCCATTGGCAGAGACATTAAACATGACAGGTCCCAGGGAGACAGTGCTGATTAGCAAGAAGCATACATCCACTGCTCTTGCCTCATCCACAAATCCAGTCATTTTATCATAAAGGTAGTCAGGTTGGTCAGGCATGATTTACCACTGGTAAATCCATGCTGACTGTCCTCAGTCACCAAGCTTGGCACCTACTAAGGCTGAATAACTTCTCAAGTGCATGAAATGTGACAGTTTTTTCAAGCTGGAGAGTAATTTCAGAGGAACTGTGGTGTTCATTGGAAACACAAATGAAAGTGTTTTGAAGGTCTAGAGGGTACTGTTGACCTTGTACTCTTTACCTCAGATTCATAGTTTCTTCATATCTTCGTATTTAATTTCTGTTCCTAGTGTAAGGTCCAAGGCACAAGGGAAAATGGGAAAATTTGCTCTAGATGTTTTTACTTCAAAATGTGATTTTTGCATTTGAATCTAAATTTTCTGTCAATGTCCTGTCATTCTGAAATGTCTCTGCGCCACTGAATCTTTTACTTGGCACTACAGTAAAAATAATGGATATTTTAGGAAAGTCGTTGTCCTGCAACTGATAAGCCTGTCTGAAAGAGTGGATCTTCCTTGCTGCTAAGCAAGAAGCATTTGCCTATGAAAGCAACAATACTTTTAAAATTTAAATTTCTGATCTGTATCTTTCATATTTACCTTTTTAACTGTATTTAACTATATTACTGACCTAGAATCAGTTGTCTATTCTGTTACAGTGTTTGCATGTGAGGCATCCCTTTCTAGGACCCCTTTGACAGCATTCTGAATACTAGTACTTGAACTGCATTTTGCAGTATGATGTAACTAAACTCAGGATGGTAATATAAATGATTAACCACACACTAGCAGAAGGGATTTGTGAATACAAGAAATTACATACTAATAATTTGGTTGGGAAAAATTGCACTCTAGTGGATTTTTACATGTTAATTATCCAGAGGTGGTTTCCTTTACTCAGATTAGACTGGTACTTCATGAGTCCTGCATGTATGAAATCCCTAGAGCAAGCACTGCAAGAACTGCATGGTGGTTTCTTTTAATGCTCCTGTATATTTTGAGTCTTCAATGAGAGTATCTCTGTTTAACCAGATTTCAGTAAGGTTTTATTGGAAAAAAATATTACAATGGCTTAATAGCACAATGCCTGCACTGCATTATTTTTAATATCCAATTTCTTCCTATTTCTTTTAGTTTTATGACACAGCCCAATATGACGTGATAGATCCAATCTTCAAGGCAATGACATATTCCATTTTCTAGTCAGAATGTTTAAGCCTCATGTCTCAAGTGAGACAGAAACTGAAATGTTGAATACAGATGTACTTCAAAGCCTGGCTGTCAGACATATATGGCCCATAGGTAGATCTAGTATATTTTTAATATGTCTGAGGAAAGAATTAATGAAACCACGTTTTAAAACAAATTTGGCAATGGATTCAGTTAGGTATGGACAGAAATGAGAAGATAAAGGAGTGGTCGGTGGGAAATGTTGAGGCAATGTCTTGCAGGTATATAGATAGAGAAGTGATTAAGAACAAGCTGCTGGATATGTTTGTTTCTTTGCCTTTTGAATGAAACATTCTGTAAGTGATAAATTAAGCTAAATAATATCTGAGAAAAGATGGGTCATAGAGGATTTAAATGTAGTAGACCGAATGTAGCTACTAAATCAATTCTGCATGTAGCAGACTTCAAGTGTTTCTTTTTCAGTCTAGCTCTCATGCAGATTTGTTGGGTGCATTAAGGAGCAGGTAACCAAGAAATACCAATATTTCTCAGGGTAGGTAATCTAGTGCAGTATAGTGGTACCTGAACTGTGATAAGCAAGTGGTTTGTGGAGTCAATCTTCATTCATTAACATGGAGCTAATGAGCGAAGTTATGCTACACCAATATAAATATTACTAGTTTAAGAAACAAATTATATTTTATATGAAACATAGCATATGAACCATATATTGTATATGCTTAGTGAGCAACATTTAAATTTTGATAAAGAATGTTCTCCACCTCCCTTTTTGGGCGGAGCAGTTGTCAGAGTCTTGCAGGCATGTTCTGGGGGAGAGAGTTATTCTGTTGCTTATTGTGCAGTAAAATGAAATAACTGAAGAACACAAGTTACAGGCTGGTGAAGTGCTATTACAGTGCTTAATGTATCTTACAAGACACTGAACTGCTTCCTGTGAGGGTTGTTCCTTAGAGCACGTTTTCACAACTGTAATTGCACTTCCCTTTCTTATGTGTGTCTTGTTAATCTTAGCTTTGTAGGCTTTTAATTTCATTTGTTCATTTCAAAAGTGCAATACATTCTACAGCTAATACAGAAAAAAAAAAGTGAGTATGAAGGTAATGCTAATGAACAGAAACAAAGCTAGATAAATTACAAAATTACAAAGGCAGCAATGGCTGTAAGCCATCAAGCTGTTTGGACATAGAAGAATGTTTAATAGTAATGGATATGACTAATCAGAGGCTCATCAAACAACCATTATTCCTATTAGTGGTTTTCACTTGGTCCACTCTGTGAGATTTGCAAAATGAGAACATGAGTGACTTGCCCTATGTGGTGTTTAGAATTACTCTGTTTTAAAGTAAAACCACCAAAATTGGAGGTTGAAAAAAAGGGAGCTTGTAGGATATTTTCTCTGTATGAATAAATGTGTTTGGACAAGGGAAAAAAAAATATGGTTTGGGTAATCCTCCGTCACAGAGATGTTACAATGCAAGGTAGTGTCTGAAGTTCTTTAATTTTATGATTAGATTTACCTTGGAGGAGTATGACTAATGATCTGTCATTAATAATGAGCATTTGAGCAGCCTTAGGGGTTTGATTTTAAATAATGATGAAAATGAACTGTTAAAAAGATAAACTGTAAAGAGTTAATTCAAGTCACATCAAATTTTTCTCAGATCAATATAATATTTTTATTCTGGCCTTTTAAATATTTTATTTCTGTATTACATCACTCTTTTTACATTTCTAAGGTACCTGAAATGAAAAATGAACCAGAAACAATAGTGCTACTTGACTGTCATCTTAATCATGAATGTTCTAGTTCATTCAATTAATGCAGGAGCAATTTTTTTTTTCTTTCTCCATTCTTATTCTACCAACTTGTGACCCACTTCCGAGATTGTAAATACATTGTTTGGACAGTAGAAGAAAATGTCTCATCAGTCAATTGTTAGCAAAAGATACCAGGAATGCAACATGTCTGATATATTTGTACATTCAGTCAGGGAACAGCAGTCATCTGTAACAGGACTTTACTTATAGTCAGTCTTCAAGACTACAAATACATATACCAACATTTATTCTTTCTTATGGAAGAAGGAGTCGCTATCTCTTAAAAACAAATAAAAAACCCTAAATGCTTAACTATTGTTACTGCTGGCACTTCCTTATGTCTTTTCCCTCTGATGTGCTGCCACTGTCTTTTCTCAAGATAGCATTGCTCTCATTATTAATCTTCTTCTAGGGAAATACAGGAAAAAAAAGGAGCAAAGCTTGTCTGACTTGGTTTTGCTGCTCTTCTCAAGATGTGTGCTGAGATGGATCCAGGGTACCTGTTACCTTGACAACCATAAAGCAGGTGTATACAAGTTGTTTTCTTGGTGTAGCCAAATAGCTATTCCGTCAGTCCAGATCTCTGATGTGCAGCCCCAAGGTATGCAGGATCACTACTTCTTTAATGATAACTTTTCCTCCCTTTAACAGAAATGACTGTACAGAGCCCATAGCAAAGCTTTTTCAATGGCAAAAAACTGGCAGAATTCAGTGGAGGAAGTCATAGGAATAAGGATTTCTATGACTAAAAAGGAAGACTGTCAAGAAGAATGAATTGGTCAACCTAAAAATAAATTACTTTGAAATACATGAGACATGCTGTGTTTCTATAGATCTTATGTTAAAGCAATTTAATCCAGATATGGTCCCAAATCCAAGCGTTTTGTGCAAAATCAGACCTTCTTTACTAGAATACAAAATTAAACTCGTGTGAATAAGGGGTTATAATAAAAACTCCTGACAGACTTCAGAAATGGAAGCAGGCATCATTATAATGGAAAGTTTATTCTGATGAGTAAGAAAGTTCAGCTAGTTCAAGAATACAGATATTTTATTTTATTTTTTCTGTTTTGGAATTGAAATTATGCTAAGTTGAACCTGTCAATCACTTTGAAAAATCACATTTTTTAAAAAAATACTTTTTAAAAGGCATTTGTCATTGAGAGTCAGTGGGTGCTGTTCTTTCTTTGGAGATTTTTTCCTTTTCCATCAGAAGTCTTTTGAGGTGGTGTTTTGTTGTGGGGTGTCCTCCCCCTGCTATTTATTGCAAGAATGTGACCTTACTCTGGGTCATGGTTCAGTTTAATATTTTAGTGTGATTTTTATCACAGAAGAAAGGACAGCATGCAATAGATCACAGCATGAACAAGGTTATTTTCTCGAAGATTATTTGCTGTGATTTTTCAGTAACACTCTGGCGCAGAATCTTGATGGTTGCCATTAACCCTGAATATGGGGTCATTTTATCCTTCCTGAGCTGCTGAAGGACCTTTTAATGAAAATGCAAAATCCTTCTGCCCCGGAGAAGGTAGAAATATCTGTTGTTAGCAAATGTTTAATGGGCTGATAAAGTCTCACACTAAATACAATTAAATTACATTAAATACAATATTTATTTATGTAATGTTATTGTAATTTATAGAGAATCTGTAGAGAGGTTGATGGCCAATCAGTTTCTTATCTGTTTTGTGTGGATCCTAAATCTAGCCTTGCAGGATTATACATTACGTTCTAAAGCAACAACCCATGTATTCAGGCAGTCAGGTGTAAGAGAATTAATAGCCTTATCAGATAGCCGTACATTTAAAGAACCCTATCTTAAAATTCTGGGCTCTAGGTCTATATATGTAGATACACTTAACTATGGTGTAAATGTTGGAGCAGTGCTTGAATGTGTAAGATTTGTACTGTTTTTTCTGATGTATCTTTGGAATATTCCTAGCTTCTATAACTTGCTCAAGAGTTTGAAGTATGAAAATTGTATGTAAAGCGATGACTTTATGATGGTCAGAAAACATTTAAAAAGGCAGATGACTTCATGGTTTTGAGACCTTTTTAGAAAGTAAATTAATTACAACTGACAATTAGGAAAAAAAAATATCTCTATCATCTTTGGTAAGTTGTGGGCGACAGGAGAGGTGCCTGAGGACTAGAGGAAAACAAATGTCGCTCCAGTCTACAAAAAGGGCAAGAAGGAGGATCCAGGTAACCATAGATCAGTCAGCCTCACCTCCATCCCTGGAAAGGTGATGGAACAGCTTATCCTTGGCATCGTCTCCAGGCATATCGAGGATAAGAGGCTCATTAGGAGCAGTCAACACAAAGATGATTAAGGGAGTGGAACATCTCCCTTATGAGGAAAGGCTGAGGGAGCTGGGTCTCTTTAGCTTGGAGAAAAGGAGACTGAGGGGTGACCTCATTAATGTTTATAAATATGTAAAGGGTGAGGGTCAGGAGGATAGAGACAGGCTCTTCTCAGTGATGTCCAGTGATAGGACAAGGGGGAACAGGTGCAAGTTGGAACACAGGAGGTTCCAGGTGAACATAAGGAAGAACTTTTTCACTGTGAGAGTGCCAGAGCACTGGAACAGGCTGCCCAGAGAGGTTGTAGAGTCTCCTTCTCTGGACATGTTCAAAACCCAACTGGATGCATTTGTGTGTGACCTGCTCTAGGCTGTCCTGCTCTGGCAGGGGGGTTGGACTGGATGATCTTTCGAGGTCCCTTCCAACACCTAACATTCTGTGATTCTGTGAAAAATAAGACAATCTAATAATGATAAAAACTTAGAAATTTTATCTTAATCTATAATGATCTACATTGCTGACTTAGATTCAGTTTTTAAGTGTAATAAATTGAATTCCAGAAAGTAAAGGAATAAAAATAATTAGAAAACCAGGAAATACTGAAATTATTTGGAAGCTTACCAAGAGGAAATATCAGTTGTATATAACATTCTTAGTTAAATTTTTATGTCTTCTTATTGTCCTGAAGGGTATTATTTTTTTAATATTTTATGTATATGGCTACTTTTATTAATATGAGTGTGTCTGAAGAAGGGCAACAAAGCTGGTGAAGGGTCTGGCGCACAGGTCTTATGAGGAGGATTTAAGGGTGCTGGGGTTGTTTGTTCTGGAGAAAAGGAGGCTGAGGGGAGCCCTTATCACTCTCTACAACTCCCTGAAAGGAAGTTGCCGGCGGGGGGGGGCGGTGTCGGTCTCTTCTCCCAAGGAATAAGTGATAGGACAAGAGGAAATGGCCTCAAGTTGCACCAGAGGAGGTTTAGATTGGATACTAGAAGAAGCTTCTTCAAACACTGGAACAGGCTGCCCAGGGAGGTGGTTGAATCACCATCCCTGGAGGTGTTTAAAAGACACATAGATGCAGTGTGTAGGGACATGGTCAAGCACTAGACTTAGTAAAGTTATGTTCATGGTTGGGCTTGATGATCGTAAAGGTCTTTTCCAACCAAAACAATTCTATGATTCTATAATACATATGCTGTATAAAGCAGATGACTGGCCACAGGTGACAGCAATTATCAGACAATGTAACTGTACTTGAGAATAGAAACTAGTTCATATAAATATATTCATATATCTTGAAATACTTATAATTAAGTTTTCTAGGCATATTTTTGTAAGTAATCTTTTATTAGACTTTCCTTACACCACTTACTGTAGCGTCAAGTCTAGGAAAGTATTCTGCTCCAGCACAAACAGCATTTCCTTAAGCATTTCAAGATGTCAGAGGTATTTTTAATAATTAACAAAAGGTCTGTTAGAAAAATGAGAAATGAGAACTTCCTCAGCTTTTTCATGTATTGACAACCTAAATGTTAAGGGAAATAAAAAGACAGGCTTTACTGGCTTCATTGATCTGCTCTGATCCATCAAAATCCATATAGAGGAAATTTAAGTAGATTAGAAGTCCTTATTTGAAATCCAGTTGCTTGTAAAAGTTACAAGAAAGAAAAAGCAGGAGATTGTTACCCTCTGTACAGGTTCAGTAAAATGCCAGCTGGCAGAGCATTGCTTTCCTGATCTCATTTATTCTCTGTGCTTCAGTCTAGGTGTGGATATAATAGTATCTTCTTTTATTTTCAGCCTGAGTTGAATTCCACATTCTCTGGGAATTATTCCTGGTCTTACAGAGACACAAGAGAGAGAAAAATAGAACTGTTAGTCTCGTAAGAGAGTATTTTTGGAACATAATAATATATATATAAAAATAATAATTGGCAGCTAGTTAAGATTCATCAGAGGTTTTTTTTTTGCTTCTGATCTTGGGTCATATCCTAGTAAAAACGTCTAGGAAAAAATAGTCCATAGGTCTTGAGAACACTGCAGGTGTATAGAGGGAGATAGCCTAAGGTTGCTTGTCCCTCAAATATGTAATTGTGAATGGGCTTGTTCATTTTTATGTGGGAGCGTCTTTTAGCAAAACTGAAATGTCACTGAGGAGTCAAGGAAACAAAAGAAAAATCCTGTGATTGCCAGAATTGAGATCAGTATAATAACTTACAGAACAACATTATAATGGTATTGACCACTCTTTCTCAGAAGAATCTATGAGCGTACAGCTTATTAGGAAAATGGACAAAAAAATCTGGGACAAAAGTAATGGCGTAAGTATTAATAATAGATCTTAGGCCTTACGTATCTCACAACCAGTACCCTCAGTTAACCTTAACCTGAGACCAACAGCTGTTGCCCTGGGAAAGAAGTTGTCAGAGATTTCCTTTGGCAGCCTTACCTTAATTTTACAGCCCCTTTCTGACCCTATGCATGCTGTAGCTCTGGGATCTCTCTGTTAGCCTCTTTCTGCCAACCCTAACCCCTAATATAGGTCTTTATCCAAGACCAACAGTCATGACCCAAAGAGGGAGGTTATCAGGGGAAATTTCTTTTGGCAGCCTTCCTCTTCTCTAAAGAGGAGAGACATGGACTTGATGGATGGACCACTCAGTGATTAAGAAATTGTCTGGATGGTCACACTCAAAGAGTTGCAGTCAATGGCTCAATGTCCAAGTGGAGATTGGTGATGAGTGGTGTTCCTCAGGGGTTGGTTTTGGGACCAGTTCTTTTTAACATCATTGTTGGCAACATGGACGGTGGGATTGTGCACATCCTCAGCAAGTTTGCTGATGACACCAAGTTGTGTCATGTGGTTGACACACTGGAGGGAAGGGATGCCATCCACAGGGACCTTGA
>VZRW01003871.1:17526-79589 GCA_013398125.1 Aegotheles bennettii | reverse complement strand
GATATTAGGAAGAAATTCTTTCCTGTGAGGGTGGTGAGACACTGGCACAGGTTGCCCAGAGAAATTGTGGCTGCCCCCTCCCTGGCAGTGTTCAAGGCCAGGTTGGATGAGGTTTTGATCAACCTGTGCTAGTGAGAGGTGTCCCTGCCCATGTCAGGGCAGTTGCAACTGGATGATCTTTAATGTTGCTTCCAACCCAAACCATTCTGTGATTCTACAAATCCAGGAATAGCTGTTAACAAGCTGTAGTTGATGACATCTTGCCCTCATATGAGGTGTACGGATTTTTCCTGTGTGTTCAGTGTTGCCGTGTCCTGCTGCAGCAGCAAGCGGAATTTTGCTTAGGCATCATGGGATGTCATTGTAATAGGAGACATTGATGTTTCATTTAGAAAATATGTGCTGTAGTAAATAACCTGTAAGCCAACCAATGAAAATATTTTTCAGTATTTTTCCTTTACAAATATTCACTTTCAAAAGGAGAGTTAACTGTTATTGTGGAGAGAGATTAAATGGTAAGACATATGGACAGAGATCTCTGGTAGCATTGTTTTCTCAGCTTATGCTTCAATGCAGTTCCAAGGAAATAGTCTGTGTTGAGGTTTGCAAGTATATCTTCTGGAAGCATACTAGTTGCTGAGTGTTGACCCTGTGTGGTGAGACCATATTGATTTCTTGTCTTTTTGTAGGCTTAAATTAAATATTCATTTCAGAAAAGGTCATACTTGTTATTGAGTCGTGAATTATTAGAAATATTTGAGCCTTGGTTTACATTCTAGTAAACAGGACATAATATAATATTGTCTCCTCAAACTGTGGTACTTTTTTAATGTTCTATCATTGTATACATAGGAATTACTTTCAGATTGTCCATTTCTTTGCCAGTAGGTAGTCTCTGATTATAACTTTCAGATTCTTTTTACACAAAATGTCCATTTTTGAATGAAAATACAATGTTTATTCTAATAATGCTTATCTTTTTAGAAAATGTAAAAGAAAACTTCATACACCTGGTTGAGTCATAAAATGAGAATTTTAATTTATAATTATTTGATCTTTGGCCAGTTCTCACTGAAATACTAGGAATTAGGACTTGATCCCAATAGACATTTGTATTTGATCCCAAATAGCTTTAAAGTAATCTTTTCCTGCAGAGCAGGTACAATACATGATTTAAGATATTATTGCTGCATGCCATGGAAAGCTTGATCTCATGTATCTAGTGTACAGTGAAAGAGCCTAATTTCTTAGATCAAGAACCTCAAAATTACTTGGGTCCCAGCTGTGGGGTGAAGTGCCCAACTGTAATTACTCCCTGAGATGGTGGTGCCTAACTTGTCTTCAGTTAAAGTTTTCTAGGCATCTAAGCACGTACAGGAAGTTTGGGAACTTTGCCTCTATTGTATCCCAGTTAAATGGCTCAGCACCTATTTTGTACTCAAGCCTACTTCAGATCCTCAGAAAAAGGTCCTCCAGCAGTTTATCGAGCAAGGCTACATTCAATGAGCCTGTTCTTTGACACAGCACAGGCACGTGCATGAGTATCTTTTGTTCAATAACATAACTCCATTTTGTGAAGGTGTGGTAGTCTAAAATCCACTGTCTTTCTGAATGCGAGGTACTTTGCCCTATGTTTTCTGTGTAGGTTAATGTCAGAGTTGGGGTTTTGGATAAATTGCTTAGAGGCACTTTCCATCCTTTTATTGGAACTGTTCCATGAAAAACCAAACAGTTGTTGGAGCAGAAAAAAGTGAGCAAAACTCTATGAAGGGATTTAGGAATTCTGAAGAGGTCTGTTCTTCAACTTGTATTTCAAAACAAAGTCCATTTAGAAGAGACAGATATGTTACTGAAAGCACAAATCAAATCTTCAGAGGAGTCCTTTAAAATTGTTTTTTTACCTAGTTCCTGTAACTCTTCCCTTGTTCATATTCCATCCCACATGGCTGTAAGATTTTGGGCTGCTGTAGTGATTAATGTTCTTCCTGCCTCCCAAAAACTATTATGAGTATCCAATAGGTAATTTTTATTCTAGAACAGTTATTTTCAACTTAGTGAATGTTCCTCTTTAGAAAATTCACAGCATATAAGAACTTGCTTTCTTTATGTACTGTAGACTCTCTTAGAGGCAGCTAGGGGGATGGATCGTATTGTTTACAGAAGAAGCAGATTTGTTACATCTCCATCTTCTGTTTGAGAATACTAATTCTTTTTGGATAGAAAAATGTTTATTTAGTGCTTATTTGCTACTTCATGTGACCTGGATTTAGATTAATGACTTCTAAGTAAGAAACTTTATCAATTACATGTAATTGGGTTCAAATTCCACAGTTCTTTTAGCCAGAGAATCTCCAGAGCTAATGATTACTCCAGACTAAATGATTTACTTTGAGTATATAATGTGTACGTTTTAATATATTGTTCTATTTCTTCAAATACTTTTACTGTTAGCCTAAGCTATTCAATAAAAACAGTAAATGTAAGTTAAGAGTAGTTTTAGTCTTACTCATAAAGACGAGCCTTCTTCAAAGTGTGTGTATGTACACGCGTTGTGGGTGTAGAGCATTTAGAGATTATACCTCTAGGGGTCTGGTTCACTTAAAGTTAATTTATTTTCTTATGCAACTTGACTCCTTTTCACTGAGGCTGAAAAAAAATCAATTTCTATGATACGTTGCCCCTTCAAAGTCTTAACTAATGCTGCTGATTCATTACAAGATTACCATGCCTTCAAAAGTTCAATTAGTTCAATCTGAAATAGAATTTCTAAAGGCAGTGTTGTCCTTTGTGGTAATATAAATGTCAGAAAGAATGTACTAGCTGAATAAATATCATCTACTTACAGTTAAATACTAAGACTGCAGATGTATTCTACATGTGGCACTTAAACAAATAGAGCCATGTTGTAGAAAAGGTTGGAAATATGCTTTTTAACCCTGAGTATTCTTCTTTTCAAGAAGAATTGATTATAATGAAAATAAGCTTGCAGAGTCTGAAAGTAAGGCATTTCTCAGAGTTGTGCAGTTCTTTGGGAAACTTTTTTCTGCTTTGTTTGAAATCAAGTGCACTGTATTGCATTTATATGCTGTCACTATTTTTTGTGTATTGGTGATATTCTAAGTTCTTAAATTTCACTGAATTCTGACTTGAACTTCGCATGGAGTTAGAGTGAGAGAAACATCATCATTTTGGTTTCATAAGAGTCTAGCTGTTTTGGTGCACAGAAGCTTTGGTGTCCAATGCAGCATCCATGGACCTGGTCTGGGTTCTTCAGTTTTTCACATCATGAATACAGTTCTGGCTCTTCTTTGGAAAGGTGACAATTGCATGCTTTGTGCAGACTTCACTTCTGTCAACCTGGTAATGCAAAAAATGGATTTAGGATAGAAGTAGTCATTAGAAATGGAGACTGAGAGACAAAGTGGTTTAAACCTAGCTGAGGTGGTCTTGCTTGATTGGCAGGTTTATTTTGAATAGTTTAGTAAAGTCTTTTATGTAACAACACTGGTGTTAATGGTTTGCCTGCATGGTCTCAAAGACTTTTAGTCAGTTGTTGCAATAACAGTTTTGTTTCAGAAACTGTACTGATCCTTCTTTTCATGATGCTCTGGAACCTTCTGTGTTATGCAGTGTATATAGCTTACTGTTACAGATCTAAGACTTACCTCTTAAGGCTTTCACATAAGCATATGGACAGTGGAAGTACTTACAAAACATTGCAGAAGCAGTATGCTAATTGGTACTTGGATTTTTTGGGGGATTAACTAAACTAGATTGTCTGGATTCAGTATACTTCATAGAATGTTCATCCAAGTACTACCTAGGTACACAATGGTATGCCTTGTCCAGATGTCATCAACATCTTGGCGTCCTTTCTATACCACACCTTAAGGCGACATAAAAAGATTTAAGAAACAGTAAGTGGAGGAAAAACACAGTGTTTTGTGCTTTGAAGGCTCCCTTGCTTCAACTGTGGACTGAAAACCCATGTGCTGTGAAAAATATGCAGAAAATAATTAACATTGTATTTTTTCTTCAGCCAGACTATGAGGGAACAGGTTGGGATTCCAGTGTTACAAGTGCACAGCTGAAATATATGGGGCAAGGAGGAATAAGTTAGTAGGGATGCTTCCTTTTCTAGCATTAAAGCAATTAAAACAATGGACTGGGTTCAAAATTCTGATCAGCAAAATTTCCCCAGTCAGCCAAAATGAAGAACAGGACAACCTGTCTGCTTTCAGTTCCTGTGCAGTGAAAATGTTGGTGGCATTATGAATCAGTTGCTGAAAGCTGTTAGAACTATTGGGCATAATCTGAGCCCTGCAATCTATTTTGAAACATTATTCTTGTAATGGCAGATTTTAATATCACTCACTGTCTTTCTCCTACTATTGGTTAAAGTTTCCAAGATGCAGAGGTGTGATGATAACCTACAGAATCTGGTGTAATAGCTCATCTTTTTTTTCCAGGGAATAATGGAGCTTGATTTTATGTTTAATGTTGAAAGAAGTAATTACTACAACGTAATTACACTTCTGCTGTTTTCATTTAGAACATGAAGTGACTATTCCAGCTCAATTTAGGATGAAATCTGGTCAGATTTTGATAAAATCCCAAATGAGTATTTACCTGTTAGAATCACACTATCTGATAAATATCCTGAATCCATAAGTGAAAGTCTAGAGATAGCTGTATCCATCATTGACTATGTTAATGTAACAGCAGTCCTAAGGTTTGATTTCTTATTATTTCATGCATTTTCTGAGATTAAGAGACACATCAGACTGGAAGGCTCCAATTGTCTACTATTTTGTTACTTTAATGAACTTAAAATTGATTTTTGTGGTATCATTTGTGTATAACGACTTTAGATTTGATTTTGAATCCTCTGGCATCAGTGATGGTGTGAAATGGAGCATCTAATAATATTACAATCAGAGGAAGTATGGTTTAGTAAAGTATCAGATTGGAACATATCTTATGTAGGCTCTCTTTACTCTTAGTCTAATGACAGAGCAGTGATGAGACAGGAGCTTTATCTCTGCATGCTGTAGTTAACCTGCCTGTATAATAAGCATAACTATGCTATTGCATGTAAAGTGCATGCATTAGACTTTTAGAGCACTATAGGAGAAAAAGTACTAGTAAACATGATTCCAGTATTGTCCCTCTTCAGTCTGGTTTGGAAAATCCCAATCTGACTGTTAGACAACTACGGTATTTTGAATAATCTAAATTATTGATATACTGTTTTTCTCTGCATGGGGGTCTTGATTTATTTCAAAACCAAGTAGTAGGTATGTTCTTTCAAAAAAAAGCCAAAACACATAGTATAAAGAAAAGGTAATGTACTTGAAAAAACTTAGAGACAAGTCAGATCAGTAATCTAAATTTGGTATGGAAATAAACAGTCCTCTTTCATCTAAAAGTGTAGAAAGACAAAATATACTGATGTTAACTCACATGCCTTTTTGAAGGTGATCCCCTTTCTCTGTTCTGTCTGTACACTAGGAGTGTGCTTATGGAGCATGGAGGGTTTTACAACCAGAAATTAGTGAAATACTGATAATAGCCAGTGCTGAGTAAAAGCATTAATACAAACTTGAATATGCTCCTAATACATAGTAGTAATAGGGAATTAATCTTTTGTTAATGATACTCTCAAATATAGCTCTGCTGCTGCAAGTAGTAAAAAGTTACTCTTTAATCCTCCTAGTCTGTCACATGAAGAATATCTACTCAAAATTCTAGCCTACAATAAGTCTTTGTTGGAAAGAACAATTCAAAAAAAATCTGCTTTGACCTCACTTCATGATGGCTTGGCCTCCTACAGTAGCTGCCAGCATACTAAGGTTCCAGCAGAGATCAACAGGACAGTAAAAGAAATACTAAACTCTCTAACCACACCAAAACACAAGGCTATAGGATGATAAATAATACTGTAAAAAGAAACTGGAAATTATTTCTGTTCACAAGCTATAAAATCTTTGATTTTCTGTTTCATGTCTCACCACCTTGGGCAGCGGACATTCTTCTGTCTCCAACTACATCACTGGGTGGCAGTACTGTAAAACAGAGTGGCTGCTATTTTCGGTGGCTTGTCTAGTATAAACAGAAGAACAAAGCCAATGTAAGCATAATAATAAAATTAGTACGTAATAGCACTGAAAATACCTCCATGTTCAAGGAATTGCATGAATCATAAGTTTCTTTGGTATTTTATCCATAGAGTAAAAGAAAACCAGAAAAATAACACTAACATTAAACCATAGCAAACTTAATAAAATAAGAGTATTTTTTTCTGAATAAGAGCACCATATTTTGAAGTATGCTATTTATATAAAGCAGAACAAGTCTAGGAACAAAGGTTTACTTACACATATCCAAAAAACCAGGTCTTTAACTTGGGATGAGGGAGGACTGTATCCATATTTCAAATCAGTAGGAATCAAAAAACTAGAATTTCTGACACCTAGGCAAGATCCTAAACGATGGTGTTACACTGACTTGTGACATTTTTCTGGAAAATTTTGTTTCTGATTCTCTTTTCTCAAGGTGTGGTGGACAGATACAGAAAATGTGAGGCATAGTACAATGGTCAATTAGGAAGGTAAGTGAAGCTTTACTTTGGACTATGTTACATATGATTTCAGAGAGGCTTAGAGGATTATGTTATCTATATAAATGGCAAAAGTTTCTAGAACTACAAGTCTCTAGATCTAAAACACGTATATAAGTAAGATGATGTCTAAAATGAAACAAATCCATTCAAATTCAATTGCTGACTCTAGTTTTTGCTATATTCATATGGTAAAAAGTTTGAGGGAGGTGAGGGTTTTTTGGTTTGCTTTGTTCTTTCCTTAAGATGAGTTTAAATAGTTCCAGGCTGAGATTCTCATTAACTAGGAAAATATTAGGATGAAATAACTTAAATAGCACTGATGTAACCTGTCAAATTAATAGATCAGCATCCACAATTACTGAAATGCTTTCATGTGCAAAGTGTGTCCTCAGGCCTAAACCAGAAAGTGTTTCAAATCACATCCATCTGATAAAGACTCAGTTGGCAGCATTGACAGGTTCCAGGTACAAAAGCTATTTTCTGTGTCATCAGCAAAAAGCAAATTGTTGGTCATTCAGTGGAAGAGCTGTTACCCAAGAACTGGACTAGATGAGTTTGTGTCCTGTAGTATAATTCTTGATATATCACATCCCCATCTTAACAATGCTGCTTTAAATACCCTGTACCTGCCTTTATAAGTTTTGTAGTTTTCCCCCCTTCTTTTTGTTTTGAAAAAGGTCAATACATAAGCACATTTGTTTGTATAGAAATAGAAGCAGCCACTGTTCTCCATACTTTTTTAGGAACTGTTATTTAAATCACTTTTTTAAACTCTGTCAAAATGTCAAATTCTTGCCTTCAAGACTGGAATGGAAATTCTAATTAGGATTTTGGATACCGATGTTGTAATGTAATATATAGTATACATAGAAGAACAGAGACTTCCCATGCCAAAAATGTTAAATTTTTTTTCATAATAATTGTGATCTTTTCAGACCATTTTAAAATTACCTTCATAGTTTTATGTCAGACCCTATATGAAAGCATATTGCTCTCCTTTGGGAAAAGTCCTGCTTAATTTACTAATAAAAGAAACGTGTTTTGTTCAACTCCTTAAAATCTCTGCGGTTCTAACTCATACGTGATATGCCTGTGTGATGTAGTCAGTAAGTGATTAAGTGATGCCACAGTTAGTATCCTATAGCACTTTTGATATGATCCTATACAATTCTATAGAAACTGTAGAATACATAGTAATCATCTATATTTTTGATAAAATATGAGTGGTATTACATGAATCTTTAGAGGAATATGATTAATGTTTTTTTCCTATGCATGTTGAATTTGAGAGGCATTATTCTGCTGCAATCAGGCAAAAGAAGCTTAGCTGATTTGAGCTAACTCTACTTGGGATGATGTTTCACAATTTACACAGGCATGTGGGTAATGATTAAAGAACATCTGTAAATGCATCAACAAAAAAAAAATAAAATTATTAATAAGCCTGGTTTATTTCCTCATTTTAGAAGCACCAATACTGCAATTCTGTATTTCAAGTGCATGTGCTAAAGTGACATCTGTCCCAAACAGTGCCTATAATTGAGAAAGTTGAAGTTTTCATGTAATGCCTACAAGTTTAAGTATCTGATAAGAGCTACATTGCCCTGCTGCTGAACATTTGTTGTAAAAATGACTAGAATGCCTAACGTGGTTGGAAAACTCAGTGGTTGCTGTAGGTAATTGGGATGCAGGCACAGGAAGAAGCAGTGAGTAGGAGGACCTCAGGCTGGCCAAGGTTCCTTGTGGGCACCCGGGAGTGTGTCAGGAAAGTGCTGACTGCAGGAAGGACAGAGCTGGCTTAAACTTTAGTTTGCAGCCTGAAAACGTGGTGCGGTAGCTACAGGGCAAGCCAAGGAAGTGGGTACGTTCTGCCTATGTACAAGGTCTACGTAAGTAATGCCAGGAATATCTTCAGTGCATGGGACATCGCAGAGTGTGGAAGGCACACGTTCTGAAGACACTGTGAAATCCTTCCCTTCATTCTATGGTTTTTGCTATGTAGTATAGAGTTTAGTTGTATATTTTTAATACTAAGGTAACAAAATCCTCTCTATAAATTTTATGGTCCATATATTAGCTAAGATGGAGACTATATCTAGATGTCATTTCATTCCGTATAGTGAAAATGTATTTATTTTGTATCTAATTTAGAATTAGGGTGGCATTGCAAGTCTGCTGTGATGTCCCTGAGGACATTGCCAATAAAAATGTAAAACCCGCATGGCCTCCACAACTCTCTCCTAAGACTGTGTTTTTGTCTTGCAAGTAACACAGTGTAATATGAGATACAGCAGTTGCCAAGGTAACTGTTCTTTTCTAGTTTGATAGCAGCAGGTGAATGATTGTTTGGATATTCACAGTAATTTGCTAGGGCTCTAGTAATTCAGTAAGGATTTACACATTTTTCTTTAGGCTTCTTTTTCTCTTACAGAGGCTTTAACAAAAATTTTAAGCTACATGATAATTATGAAAATATTATTCAATATTATTAGATAATAATCCTTCCTGGCACTGTGTTATTAATATTTTATTAAGGTTTAAAATGCAGAATATTAGAACAAGATCTTTTTATATATTCAGAAAAACTTATTTTCTGATTATTTTATTTTTTAACTTAGTTTACTGTTTCAAGACCCTTCAAAAATTTACCTAATTCACTCCACATTTAAATCTGGAACTAATGAGACAAAAACTGCAAGCAGAATTTCTGGTGTGTTTTTATTGCACCATCCTTCAGTGAAATCAGTAAGATGTTTTAAAATAAGATTAATCGCCCATTCTTACTCTGCTGCAGTATTCTCTGGGATTTAAGGGAAAATACACTTAACAAAGAGGTGTTCTGATTTTATGCATGGGATGCATGGGCAAGTTCTTATGAAATGTGACAAAAAACAAAAAATACTGTGGTCAGGAAAATAATAATTTTTTTTTTAAGTTGCTGTTGATTTGAATCCCATCTGTGTAATGAAATACTGCAATTTAGAAGATCCACCCTATTCTGTATCTTGTGTTCAACTGTATTGTGCTGACCTCATTTTAATAAGATTTATAGATCTATTCAGTCTGTTGGCAGACACAGAAAGAGAATCTTGCATCATTGAGACCACGTTTTATCAGTTTCTTACCTGTACATAATCAGAATGCAAATTTAATTACTTTTCTGTGAAGAAAATCTTAAATTTGGGACAATCTGAGTATGTTTTAAAGGTTTCACCTGTGTATAAAGCTGACCACACAAGCCGCTGAGTACTTGCTATGTCTGTTGCCTAAATTCCAGCTGTTCAAATACCTCAGATTCGAGCAATCCTCCTCTCACAGTCTCTGATTTTAGCTCTATACGTGAAATAGCATTTCTTAAAAGAAAAGAAATCTATCTTCCTAATTTTGTTACTGTTATGAATAATGTCAATGTCCCCAAAATAACATTACAAGTAACCTGGCAGTGTCTAAGTAACATTGCTAAATAAAACTGTCAGCCATGTTTATGAAGAGATGGATGGGACCAGGTCAAAGCCGTTACACCTTAGAATCAAATCCATACTTTCAGCTGGAAATCTCTTGTTTATTTTCTGTAGTTTGTTTTGTTTTGGTTTTTTTCTGAATGCTTGATTTCTGAAAATGAGGATTTGTGATGGAAACAAATACTTCAAAGCTGGCGGTGAAACTGGTATATAACAAAAGTGAGGTCTGCTTTCTCTCAGTTACTGAAATAAAATGCAAGGTATGACATCGTTGTATGGGATAGACTGTTCTTGGCTCAGAAGTAGATTGTTCCTACCCCCCTCCCAAAAAGGGTTGGGGAACAAGTAGATTTGTTTTAAGCATCCATCTGAGCCAAGACTACCATCTGACAGGTAGACTCAACATCTTGACACTACTGTAAATGTCAGCTTTGCTTTTGTTTTGTTAGCCTTGTCAGACACTTATTTAGCAATAGTACTTATTTAAGTAGATCAGACTCCTAAAATTAACAGAACTACTGTAATTCCCTGTCCAAGGACACATTTCTTTGACTGAGGCGTGTAACTCCAAACAGATGTGGTAGTTCTTTTCTTCCTGCTTTATGACTTGACTCTAAATCATGTAGTTCAAGTGAGTGACGAGCAGTGACTGGTGCACAGCTCTAAGATTCCGAGTTGACTTAGAAGTGAAACGAAGTGCATCAGCTGGTAACAAATAAGCCTCTACAAGACTTGCAGAGAAGCTTTTCTTAAGATTATTTTAAAATGTTTAATTATTGCAATAAATTTCTCTATCTGCCTATAGTGATTTCCAAATTAAAAGCTGCTATTAAACACATGCAAACAGAAATAATGCTGCTTTATCTGCTAGTAATTTCTGAATGATAGAAATAAAATGCCTTATTAATACATATGTATACCCTCTGCTTCTGCATATCATGTTTTCGGTTAATAAAGCCTCCCATTAGTAGGGCAGGATGGAAAACAGGATCGTTTTAAACTGACAAACCAGTACTCTTGTTTATTTCAGTAGTGTAAAAATGACACTTAAGTGTGAAACAGTTAATGGGCTAGCCTTGAAGGTTCTGACTTCAGTACAGTTAACTGTTAAAAACAAAAAACAACCAACAAAACTGTGGGTATGTAGATTCTCCTAAAGTTGTATTTCTCTGCGATAATTGTATTATTACCTACCAGAGGTGTAATGGAGGTCTTAGTATCTATAAGTCCCAGGCATGTATTTCCTTCAAAACTATTAGTGCAAAGTGAATCATCAAATCCATCCATATATTATGTTTTTAAAATTCTTTTTAGCTCATAAAAGTAAAGGTAGGTACTTCCTGAGGGTTTTAACAACCCTATTGAATTAAAACTTTGAAAATAGGCATGTGAGTCCAGATAACAGCTTTGAAATGATTCAGTATTACATTTGAATAGGTGAATCACTTCATGTAATTAAAAAAATAAAATTATTGTTTAAGTTTGGGGGTTTTTTATGTCTGCAGAAGCTGCAGAGCAGATGAAATATTTACAAAAAGGCAGAACACATAGAAATGCTTCAAAACATGGTAATATTTTGTGACTGAGTGTTCTTTATTAGTTAGAAAACAGCGTGTTTGGCAGCAAACTTCTTAGCATCTCACTTCATCTACTCTTCTTGTGGCAGATTTTTGATACCTAAAATGATAGTGTGAATGGCACATGTGAACAACTGCTTAAACAATTTGCTTGCAGGAATAAGGGTAAATTTATATATATCAGATTCTCTTAGGTGAGTTGTTTATTCGTTAAAATATAAGAAAAGCAGCTTTCATGCTACAGATTATTTTAAAGATTCAAATTCTGTCCTTGATCAATAACAAATCAGTATTAGATCAGCAAAAAATATATCTGAATGTCTGTTAAATTTCATATACAGTTTCAGTGCAACTGCTTCCATAAACACTATTTAAATGATACGGAAGCAATTTTACTGGTTGTAACGTTTGCCAAAGTAAACTAGTTTTGAGGCAAAAAAAGTGTTGAATAGTTGTGAGAAAGCAAGTGCTCGGGCCCATGCAATCAAGCAATAGAAATGTATCACTTTATCTGTTGTGGTCAGAGGAGTTGAAGTAGTTAACAAGAGTATTATGGGTGGAGAGGTAAGTTGAAATACATTTTAATGTTTTGGCTAACTACTGAAATAGTTGCATGTTTAATGGTAGAGTTAATTGAGCCTTGTGAGAATCAGAGCCCCTGAAAACTATTTCTAGAAATAAGTTCCGAATGCTGTTTGCCATCAGGAACCCAGGGCTTCACAGTACTGTGGCAATAGAATTAATGTTATAGACTTTGTGTGGTTACTGCACTCTTATTAATGAGAGGATATATCAATGTAATTGTTTTTGAAAAAAAAAATAATTAAAAATTTGTATTTTAAAAGGGTAGACTTCTTCCTTTCACTTATGAGTGATGTGCCCTTCAGAAAAAAGCAAGCTACATTTGTTAGAAAAAATTGTTAAATCACAGGTTGAATGTGTTTTGGTCCAAATGGCCACCAGAAAACAAATGCTGGTAAAATCCTACTTTGGCTTATTTTGTCAGCATAAATGGTATTTACAGACTTAACCATTGGAAGCATGCAAATGTCATCCAGTATAACGTAAAACTTCATCTCCAGCTTTTAATAGGCATTCTCAACTTCTGTATAGTGTGGCTAAATACAATCCAGGCATTTATGAGTGCAGATGGTGTTTTTAAGCAGCTGTACCACTGTGATGTAAAAGGAATTCCTTGTAACACAGAAGGACACCTCATCAGCTGAGGGGAATATAAGGAGAAGAGGTCTAAATGAGCCAGTAGGAACATGTGTTGCACTCATAAATTTATATAAGTCTGTTCAGCTGTATAGAATCAAAATTACGTTTCACTAACACTGATTTTAATATGCCATAAAAGGGATTGCATTGCAAATTATAGATGCTGACTGAATTTTAAAATCAAACTAAACGCTTACTTTTGTACTGCATTTTCATGTCATGATAACATTGTGTTTCTCTTAATACAGTTAGAAATTAAGTAACTTGGCAAAGAAAATTAATAGGTTTACCCTGCAACTTTTATGAAGAGTCATCCTTTGGGCTATCAGTGATTAAAAGATTTGGAATATATTTTGTATATTAATCTTCACTTTAAAAACCATTAGTGAATGATCTCCTGCTTATCCAAGTTGAAACTTTTTTTCATATTCCTGTCACCTTGGAACTAGCCAAATGTTTTTTTTAATGAAGCTCCTCATTGGCTTAAATGGTTATTAGATGCAATTAATTTATAAATTTGGTGAATTATTTACAGTCTTACAGTCTTCGAGAGCTCTTAACAATGCCGGTAAGGTCATAACAAGAGTTTCTATGTACTTGAGAATAAAGAGAATGAGTCATACATGTATCCCAAGGGTGAGATTGTTTCCTTAAATCTTAATGGCAGAACTCTCATTCACTTAAATAAGACAGAATTTCAGCCTCTTTTCATCTCTTTTGTTTCTTATCTGCAAAATAACTTTCTTAATGTGTTTTCAAAGTTGTCCTGCTGTCAGTCCCCAGTAATTTTTATTTCTGTTTTTCTAGAACAGTTTATTCCACTCTACTCAAGTTGATTACTCATGTGCCCTCTTTATAGCTGTGAATTGCATTGATGATGAATCTTCTCAATTTTTCTATCATAATTTTCTTCTACAGGTAGAAGTATAGCTCATTCAGCTTTCCTGCAGCAAATACCATTTCCACTTATTGGTACTCTTCAACCAAATCTATTACAAGTGCCATAACAAAACTATCTCAATATCCTAATGACCATCCATTTAAATATAACAGAAGTTTTGTTATGTCTGTCTTGACTTGCTGATCTGACTGTCATAACTTGGATTAATTAGCAAGGTTCTAAATGCTGATACATTGTCACTTAAAAACAGAAGTCCTGAAGTAGCCTTAGGAATATGCAAGTTGAAATTTTGCACCTAAGTTTTTTTAAATAACGCATTTAAAAGAAATCATTGATCGTTGAAGAGCAGATTGCTTACAGGCAATGCTTAGCAACATATTGAAATTGTTGGTTATCTCAAAATATTTGAATATTGATTCAAATTAAACATTGAGATGTATTCATCTTTTTACTTTTCATTTAGGAAGAATTCAATAATGAAAAAATTAATGGTCTGTAGTTTGAATGTGTGCACTACTCTGAGAGAAACTTGAATACTTCCTGCTTCTGAAGGATTGCTGCTGTCAGGCCTTGTTATGCTTGACTTGTATCATCCTTGGGAGCTGCTCGTTAAAATAGGTATTTATTTGATATATCATTCTTGGGAGCTGATCGTTAAAATAGGTATTTATTTGATATACATTTAATTTTTGGCAGTAAATTTGTCCAAACACACGTACTCACATGCCTTCTTTTATGCTGAGAAGATAAGCAGAAAGGGACATTGACATTGGGAGATGTCAATCTATGTTTTAGATGATTGTAACAGACTGTATTCCCTAATACATCTTCAGCTTGATTGAAACTTCTATTAACATTCACTTGGTCCTGCCTCAAGGTGGAGCTGTTATATTTTCAATGGAGATGAAGACCTGAAAAGCCTTTTATTTTCTTCCCCCAAATCCTGTTTCTGATTTGAATATATGTATGGTTTATGTTGGTAAAGAAAAATGGCAAGCAATCTTCCCCCTCCTCAGCAAAAGCTGAAGTCAGCAATGTGTCACACAGCTGAATGGGCCTACGACACTGATCTTTTAATTCAACCTGACATGACCTTTCAGAGATTCAGGAGATGCATACCTTTCATTTACAGTAGGTATCCAGCAGGATTATGACAATACGTGCATCCTGGCTGTCAAAAGCAGTGATATTCTTGTGGCTTTTTGTAATTGGAAATGTTTTCCCAGGAGAGAGTATATATGTGTGTGTGTATTGTGTTCTAATTAAGATTATATGAGATAGTTATGGCAGGCTGTCAAATCAATGTGATGCTGGGTATATTTTAGTCTCCGTGCTATAGTCTAAATAACCTTTTAAGGACTCTGTTCTCTCAATGTAGTAAATAAATGCTGAATGTTTTATACTTAATCGGCCTTTGAGTAATGCATTCCTCCTTATCACTAAATACACAATAGCGACGTGAGGTCAGTTCAGCACAAAGAAATGCATACATCTCATAGATGAACAAAGTCAGTTTATTGTGAAGTTTAGTTAAACCGGAATACCCTAAAGTAAATATTGGCGGCAAACTTAAGGAAAATGAGGCAAACCCACAAGTACTCACTTATTCTAGTCATTTTTCACCTTTCAGTTTAAATACTGCGGATGTCTATTGTAGCTGAATTTGTGAGAATGACGCTCATTTCATGCTTGTTTTTTCTTTTTGATTTAGAGTCTATCTTTATTCTGGTCACTTTAAAAGTTAAGTACATCACGTATTTCAAACACTTCCTCCAGAGTCTGTGTGAGAGAGATCTGGCAAAGCCTCTCTCTTAACAGGTATGATAAATGACCTGTTTGTAGTTCATTTTGGATTAAAAAATAAAATAAAATGAAAAATCCAGGTGGTCTCAATTTCAACTGGGATTGATATTTACCTGTAGTGAGAAGAAAGACCCAGAACAGCATGTAGGATCCAAATTGGGAGCGACGCTAGGGGACTGTCTGGTGGGATGAGTACAGAGTGCCAAACTGCTGCCTTGTGTACTATTGAAGAGGGTTCGCATTTTGAAGCCAGTATTCTATACAGATTAAGATGACATCTGTTTTGGCAAGACATTTATTCACCTAAAAATGCAGCTTCTCATTGCTAGCAGTATTTGTAAAATTGGGTCAAATTAGCTTTGGCTGGCACAAAAATGGAAAAAGAAACATTCTTGAATGGTGAAGCATTTCAGCATTCTAAAACAACACTTAGATAATTTGGGGCTAGACTAGGGGCAGGGGGACTTGGAGAGCATGTACAAAACTGAGAAGAAATTCCCTTTTGAAGTGCAAGTATTGGGTTCAATGGATGTTTTAATTTCCTGTTAAAAAGGGATGATTTTACTAGGAAGGACTGGTACCTGTAATCCCGTTGCCTCCAAAGTATTCTATTTTTTCAGCTGTTGCTTAGAACTTTTTTGTAGGGGATGCTTCCAATATATTATTGATACAGGCAGGGAGAAAACTTACTTCAAAGTACTCTTAGCCAGATTACATTGGTCAAAACCACCCACAACATTGATTCATATCCCAGTGATGTAAATGATGATTCCACTGTAATTCTAAATCTAGTTCTTTTTAAAAATTACTGGAATAAAAATATTTCCAGCTGGATGAAATCACTCAGTTTTCCCTAAGTCTATTTTTGACTTTATTAAAAAAAACTAATAGTTCTGACAGAATTTTTTGAAAAAAAAAAAAATCTTACTCTGTTCACAGAAATCTTCTCCACCTTCTTCCCAGATTACTCCTGGGGTATCTGAGTACTGGTTAAACATACCCAATACTTAGTTAATTTAGAAGATCTTATCCTTAGAAAGAAAATAAATAATGAGAATTCTGTACTCTGTATTCTCTTTGTTATAAAAAGCATCTCTAACTTCTGCATTCTCAGCATTTAGAAGAAATAATTTGATTGCATGATAGAGTTTTATAGGTTTGCCTATGAAAAAGTCATAGAAAATTAAGTTAAAACTGCTTTGTATTGGAAGGTTTATGTTTATTATTATGCCTTTGATATAAAACTTGTCATTTGTGTCCCGCTTCTTGAATGATAAGGTGAATTTCACAATCATAGAATCATAGAATGGTTTGGGTCGGAAGGGACCATAAAGATCATCTAGCTCCAACCCCCCTGCCATGTACCGGGACACCTCCCACTAGACCAGGTTGCTCATATCCCTATCCAACCTGGCCTTGAACACTTCTAGGGAAGGAGCATCCACAGCTTCCCTGGACAACCTGTGCCAGCGTCTCACCACCCTCACAGGAAAGAATTTCTTCCTAATATCCAATCTAAATCTCCCCTCTTTCATTTTGAACCTATTCCCCCTTGTCCTGTCACTACATGGCCTTGTAAAAAGTCCCTCTCCAGCTTTCCTGTAGGCCCCCATCAGGTACTGGAAGGCTGCTAGATGGTCTCCCCGAAGACTTCCCTTCTCCAGGCTGAACAACCTCAACTCTCTCAGCCTGTATTCACAGAAGAGTTGCTCCAGCCCCCTGATCATCTTCATGGCCTTCCTCTGGACTCTCTCCAACAGCTATGTGTCCTTCCTATGTTGAGGACCCCAGAACTGGACTCAGTACTCCATGTGGGGTCTCATGAGAGCAGAGTGGAGGAGGAGAATCGTCTCCTTCACCCTGGTAATCATGCTTCTTTCAATGCAGCCTAGGATACTGTTGGCTTTCTGGGCTACAAGTGCACACTGCTGATGCATGTTGAGCTGCTCATCAACCAATGTCCCCAAGTCCTTCTTCCTGGTGCTGTTCTCAATCCATTCTCCACCCAGCCTGTATTTGTGCATAGGATTGCCCCAACCCAGGTGCAGGACTTTGTATTTGGCCATGTTGATCTTCATGTGGTCTGCATGGGTCCACTTCTCAAGCCTGTAAAGGTCCCTCTGGATGTCAACCCTTCCCTCCAGAATATCAAATGCACCACATATCTTGGTGTCATTGGCAAACTTGATGAGGGTGTGCTTGATCCCACCATCCATTTTGCCAGCAGAGATGTTAAAGAGAACTGGTCCCAGTACTGATACCTGGGGAACACCCCTCATCACTGATTTCCACTTGGACACAGAGCTGTTGACCACAACTCTTTGAGTGTGATCATCCAGCCAATTTCTTATCCACAGAGTGGTCCATCCATCAGGTCCATGTCTCTCTAACTTAGGGACAAGGATGTCGTGCAGAATGGTGTCAAAGGATTGTAGACTGATGTAACAAAAATCGTGCCTATGAAATCTTACTGAGAAGGACTGAAAATTGTGATAGTTTGGGTTTTTTACATTTTATTTTTTTTTTTAACTCTTCAATAAACTTGCTCAGGGGAGGACTTAAACCTTGTGGAATTAGTCTGTTTACCTTAGTGAGAATGCTGATTGTCTTACCTAGTTTTTTTTTTCATAGTATTTAGGGACATGTTTAATATCCTTGATGAAAGCAGATGTTGAAATTCTCTGCTAATTGGAGTCCCAGGTGTTTTCCATTCTTTGGCTGTGCAGTCAGTACTGCAGCTGTGGCCCTGTGTATCCCTGAATTTTCTATGACTTTTAGGCATTGTGAGACTGGTTTTTGAGGAGTCGTTTTGGTTCTGATCTCACATGATATTGGTGGTTCTTGGATGGTCCAGGTCTGTTCTGAGAAAAAAGATAATTATTTACAATATGTGAAATTGTCTGAAACTGATTGGAGGCTGGCCAGAACTCAAAGCACAGTTTTGTTGGTTCATCCTAAGTTGATGAAAATGAACTTGGGCTTGCTATCAGACTAAGCATCAACAGGACACAGACTTGCCAGTTCAGGACTGGGTTGCATGGGTCTTTATTGCGGGACCATTTAGGACCATGTGGGACCATGTTCTATAGGTAAGCTTCTAAATTTCAGGGCTTGTGTTCAGAAGAATTAAAATGAGTATGAAATAAACCTTCTATCCCTTTCCTATCTCTCTTTTCAGTTTGTGCTGTAGAACCGTACTTTCTGTCTTTCTGCTCAGCTTTTCATACGTACTGCAGACAGCAGCATTAAAAATCATACTGCCAGTTTCAGTCCACACTCTTGCTTCTCTACACCATTTCTAGCAGGCAGCTTCAGCTCAGATTGGAGTGGCTAGTATTGTCAGAAACAACTTTTGTTATTCTCTCAACAGAAGGGATCAAAAAACCATGACAGAAGGAAGAAGATGAACTGAATAAAGTTTCTAACAATCTAATAAGGGTAAGTTCATAAACCCAACAGGGTTTGAATATATGAAAAACATACTAATGCTCACATTTCCTGAGAAGGGTTTGCTGTAGCGTTCAGTGTTGCTGCCAGAACTATGTAGATGGATACCCCGTTTTCACAAACATACGGCTTCCCTTCTGTCAGGCAAAGATATGTCATCAGGAAAGAATCTCTAAAATTTATGAACTGCACTCACTGTACTCACTGCACTCTCTGCACTCACTGCAGTCACTTGCATTTTTTAGCCGTTACTGGTATTTTAAAAGCACAGATAAAGCAATGAATAGAATATTCAAAACATACCCCAATATTTATCTTAATCTTTGTGTGTCATGCTTTAGTTTATTCGAGCAGCACTGGTTTCCAACACTGTTGTGTGGTGGTCTAAAGAAATCTCAAAGTGAGTAATTTAATAACATTAAGAGATTGACTTGGTTAGAAAATTAGAATATAAATGACAGTCAAGTTTTCTTGGACTGGTCCTATTCTTCCTCTCATTCAATCCCCTGGTCCCAATCCCCAGCCTTCTCCAAATAATTTTCACACAGAATGTACTTGAAATGTTTCTCTGGGATTTCAGCATGTTGTGACAACCTACAGTATCAACTGTACTTGTTTAGATGAATCTCTGCTGAATGAATAACTATGACACTTGCAGAAAGTACAATATCAGAAAGTATAATATCTGAAAGTACTGGACTTTGTGCCCATAGAGTGGGTGCACGGTTATTCTGACACATGCTGAATAGATACCACCTGTATAGAGGAGGAGATTCCTATACGGAATACCATTCTGTGAACTGGTTTTCCAGAATAAATGTCTTTGCCTGAAGGTCTGAAGGAAGAAGAATCTGTGGAAAAACCCCAAAGTGTTTTAATGCATCTGTAGTTGTTTATTTGTGCTTCACACACGTAATGAGGTTTCTTAAAAGTAAATCTGAAAAAAAACCCCAACTCCTATGTTATTTTTTCTGTCAGTCAGGCTGCTCTCATAATATCTTCACACTATTTAAAAGTTCTGGAAACCTTGGCCTTACAACCAAGATAATATTTCTCAAGCATTGAGTTACCCAGTTCTGTTCATGCTATTTTGCTGTGTCCATCACCAAATTATTTGTTTACCTGATCCGTTCCTATGGGAACTGTGTGGTTTTAATTAGATGCTATGACATGGGGTTGTCTTTTTGCTTTGGCCAGATTGCATAATGTCATTCCATCTCCACAATGAAAAAACAAGTATTTTTCAGTTGGCATAAAAATATTGTCAGAGGACAAACTAGTGATGATACTTTTCCTGAGTTCTGTTAGAGTGGTATTTTGGGGCTTTTTGTTTGTTCTTTGGATTTTATTGCTGTTGCTTTTTGTTTTTAAAGTATTCCCGTTGAAAAAGTCTTGCTGTACTAGGCTCATGTGGTGGACCAAAGCAATAAATATAGATATCATGGAAGATGTAAGCAGTAGAGTGCATTTACCTGCAGTAGATGAACAGGAGACTTGAAGGCATATGACAACAGCCTTTTTACTTAGAAGTTTTGGATTTCCTTTAAAAAAACCACATTTGCTTAAAATAGTGTACTTTCAAGTTGTAGAAACAGTACTGCCCACAGCTTTTCATGTATTAGAACTAATGTATTCAGCAGTAATAACTTCACAGACTAAAGGCCTGCTGGCAGCCTGTTTTTCCAGGAGGCATTTGTTTGACAGGTAAATATTTTGAGAAGTTGGCCAGAAGCCAGCAGCAGTGCTTGGAGGTAAAGCATGGTCAGAAGGAGGCCTAGAGGTAGTGGCCGTATCCACTGACTTTCTTCTTTTGACTTCTATTTCATTTTGTGATTTAGTGAGCTTTGATAAATCAGCAGACAAGGGAGCTAGCTGACAAATGCCTCAGTGGTGGTGCTTCAGAGACATTTGTATTTCACAGATACACAAAATACATTTGTACAGTAGTGGTGTTGAAGGGACTATGAAAATCAGAATATTTTTGCCCAGGTGCTTCTTTCATGGCTTTAGTCACGTATGCTGCCGCAGGCAGTATCATACGACTTCTGTGAGTGCAGCACTTGAAAAAATAGTTATGACCAGCATTATTTTGGAATGTGCTGCCTGAGAAAAACATTAAAGCCTGCAGAATCTGAAATCCTTAATGGAACTTGCCTGAGCCTTTTAGTAATGAATATTTTTCAAGATATAACACAATATATTCAGGTGAAAGTTGATATAATTTCAGGAATACTTTATGCTGAGAAGGCTCTGCTAAGGGTAAACTGCTGAGTAAATTTTGTAAATTACTGCAGGTTCTGAAATGAATTGGAGTCCCTCACCCCCCTTGTTTGAAAGGTTTTATGGGAGCTCAGCATAAACCACTTACAACAAAATACAGGGAATTGTATTTATAGTCTGTATTTTAACTCCTTGAATTAAGAAAGATGTCATGGCTTTTGGTTTGTGTTAAGAAATGGCTATAGTTTTTGTGTTAAAGTGGTAAGCCTACTTTTTTCTAGCTCTCGTAACAATAGCTTGCAGCAAAAGTCACCTTATTTTTACAATACACTGAGGATAAGGGGTTGGGGTGGTGGGGAAATCTAACCTGACCTGAACAGAAAATTGTAACAGTTTCTAACATAATGCCAATACAGGTGGTGTTGTCTAGTTAGTGAGGGGGGAATGACTTCTTGATTCCCATTTTATGTCAGAAAAACTTAAACTGTAGCTGTATAGTTCTGTATTTCTGAGTGCTAGTTTAACTTGCAGAGCAGAAAATGCTGACATTACTTCCAGGTTTCACCAAATAGCTTAATGGTTTTATGTCAATCTTTAGTGTTTTCATTAAAATATAGATTGAAAGGTCAGTATTTTCCTATTAAACTATTTTTCATAAAAATGTGTGCTTTAGAGAGATGAAAGTTAAGAGTGAATAAATTGGGATTGTTTTATAATCACAGTGCTTTAGGCAACTAACCAATCTAAGTCTGTGGTGTTCATACACACATGCTCTGCAAACTCAGCTTAGCTCTTCTTTATTTGATACAGACTCGTCTAGTACTTGGAAATGCATTTGCAGCAATTAATCGGTATTTTCTGATATTGTATGATTTTAGACTTCACTGATTTCAGTTGTAATAAAGGATGTTAACAATCTCTAAAATCAGATGCTTTGAAATTTGTCATCCAATACTCTGTTGACTTTAACAGTAAGCAACAGCCAAATTTGACCTAACATTTTCAGGACAATGATTGTCATGTCATATTATTCTTTTGTTAATCTTACGTTATTATAGAAATTGTTATTTCTCATGCGCGTGTTACAAAGATGAAGAGAACTGGTTTCTCTCTTAACCTCATCTTTGCCCCACAATATGTACAGAAAACAATGCCCCTGCTGGTAGTTTGTATTTTGAATCGCATTCAATAAGAGAACATTTAAAGGAAAGTAATTGCATTATCCCAAACACCTGTCAGTCACATTTCATGGTAAGGCCAATGGACACTGTTCGGATTGCACGGCAAGGAAAAGTAGTCTGCTTTCATTCATGACTGGTAACTTTCTTTTTGCTTTCCTGATGTAATTAATTGTAGTATTGAAACATGAACCAGAGAACAACCTTTTTTATATTAAATATATGTGTTTATGGGAATGACATTCCTCTGTCTCTCTCATTGGTTTTGAACATTTTTGTGAGTAAAGTATCTTCCAACAGCTTGAATGTTATAAGTTTACCTCCATTCTCTTCAATAAGCCAAACTTAATGTCATCACAAACTTCACCTGAAATAGGCTTCTAAATTAGGGCTTTTTATGTGTGTTTTGGTGATTTGCCTTGGGTTTGCTAATTGCGTTTGTTTTTTGATTGGTTTGTAATTTTTTTTTTTGGAAGATTTTTCAAAGCATTGCAAGTGTGTCGTAACAACTCGTTGTACAAAGCTGTTCTGTACTTGGCATCTGAAGTTTTTTATTTTCATTTTTAAATCAATTTTAAGTGCAGTGTTCTTCATACAGTGTACAGTGAAATATTTCTTTCTGGTTTGTATCACTCCGCTGTGTTACTGTCTCACTCTGCTTAAAGCAATTGAACAGCTGTCCATAGTACTTTAATTACTTCATTGCTCAAGTATTTGCTGTATTTAATTCTAAATTTCCACTCAGAAGATAACCTTCCTTTGGAGTAATGCTTAACACTTTAAATGTATTTTAACTCGATCAGTATTTTTAAGTCTGTTTTAATTCTTCTCTAAGGAATATCCTAGCATATGAGACAGTATTAAATTAACAAACTTCAGAATCTGTAAAATTCAAGATGTAAACTATCAGACTTGTCAGAAACAAAGTAACTTATTTTTGTCACAAACCTGACAAAAGTGCATCAAGTAAAAACATTTTAACTTGTTAATTACTACCTTATTATTACATGACAGTGGTCTTTTTCTTTTCTTTTTTTTCCCCCCAGAATTCAATTATTGTAAACCGTGAATTGAAGCTTTTTCACTGTAACATTATTTGATATGGTGATCTATGTTAGTTTGTTTCTTCCTTCTTTTTTGTGGTCGTTGTTGTTTTGGTTTGATTTACTTTGTATTAGGAGCAGTCTATTTGGTTGTTTTTCTAACAGTGTCACTCCCACTACCATAAGTTCCTTACTTATGTAGGGATACCCTTTACTCTGTCAATGTTGATAGGGTTGTACCCAGCTAATCCAAACTCAGGACTGCACTTCACTATCACCTCTTGTAAACACAGCTTTAGTTTACTCTTAAGGAAAGCAACAGAGGAAGCAAAGGTGCTAGCAAAAGAAGCAACTTGCTCAAGGTGTTCTGATTTCCTGTGGAATGGATTGTGCTGATGCATCTTTGAGCCTGCAGTTTTTGTTTTCAATAGTAATTCTCAAACTCCACGTTTTTTGGTTTTGTTGACTTGGCTTTGTTTGATTTCATTTTTTTGTGTTTTTGTTGTTGTTTTGTTTTTGTTTTGGTTTTTGTGTTAGGGAGGTTGCTTGTATAATTATCAACATTGTCTTTTACCTGCATGTAGAAATAATTAAAGCAAGTTTGACTGCAGTACAGGTCAACTAATCTTTTAGTTTTCATTTCTGTTTTTAATAGAGATGGGACTTTTGTGTTGTTCTCTGGATTCTTTGCTAACCTTTTCTCTCTCCAAAATATCCAGCATCTGTACTCTCAAATTTAGGAATTTTCAGTTATTAGTAAGTTTTTTCAGATTCCATGTTTCCTGTTTTGGCTTAATCAATACTCTCTTTCATTTTCTTTAATTGTGGGAATACCAAGTTCTGCTGTCACGTATTGTACCTTGTACCCTTACCCATGTTAATATCAGGTAGCTACTTAAGGGATGGATCACATTTTGGATATAAATTGTGAGAGAAGTTTGACCCTTTTAGTTTTGTTATGAAATTAATGTTTATAGTCCATTATTGTTAAAGGAAAATCC
The DNA here is from genome assembly GCA_013398125.1 of Aegotheles bennettii. Taxonomy (NCBI): domain Eukaryota; kingdom Metazoa; phylum Chordata; class Aves; order Caprimulgiformes; family Aegothelidae; genus Aegotheles; species Aegotheles bennettii. The sequence continues at coordinate 55,115 of VZRW01003871.1, read as the reverse complement.
TGCAGGCATTTATTCATTTCACTATTCTAAGTAACACTTGGTTAGAAATACTATAGTCCCATATACATATGTATGTGTGTGTATGTATGCATATGCATATCTATGTCATGTTACATTTCTAGCAGAGAGAGTTTTGTCTTGTCTGCCTATCTTGGGATCGTGTTTCTTTATGCCATTTATGACAAGGCCAAAATGACAACCATCAGAAAAGCTTGCATCAAATTATATGCTGATTTACCTTATGTAAAAAATATAGATGACTTGATGTGGCTTTCAATGAGGGAGTGTTCCAAGAGATGCTTTTTGCTGTTGAAATGTGAATCAGTTACATCAAAATTTCAGTATACCAACATGGTGACCTACAGTAAGCCTCTAAACCTTCTAAATATGATGCATGCAATTCCTGCACTAGCATGGTTAGTTGTTTTAGTAATTTGCTTGGAAATTTTTCTTTTTGAAACTGAAAATGCAAGTTTTTAATGCAAAGCTCTGCTATGGGCAAATTCAGGACACGTGACATAAAAGTTCACATTAAAATTAACTACCAATGAGTATTTATTTTACTGGGGTTATTTTTTGTTTTTTTTCCCGAAGTCAGAGTCAAATCTGACATAGGCTTTATTTTCAAATTCTCCGTTTGTGTAGCTTAAATCAATTGTCATAATTCAGTCCACTAAAAAAAATTTTTATCTGACATTTGAAGTTGAGGTTTTCTGTCAATGTTCTTTAGATTCTGTTGTATTCAGAGATGCATAATTCATATAAGCACCGAAGTATCAGTATCATGTCTAAGGAAATTAAAGAAAAAGGTAGCTAGAAAGTGAAATTATCCCAGGTTAAGACTGGTGCTGTTCTGAATCTGTGTAGTGCGCGCTTTATTTCAAGTGTAAAATTTTTTTACAAACCGGCAGTAGAGATCTAGAATTTTATGCCTTGGCCTAGGGAACTAGAGCATCCCACTCTACACTGTCAAAGGACAAGAAGTTATCAGTGGTTTGGGATATGGTGCTGCACTTTGGATCTTGCCTGGAAACATTTTCTCTGTTCATATGTGCAGCTGGACTTCATAATTAAACTGATCTTCCTCTGAGTTTGACAGGACCTAATAAAAAGCTATTAGTTTGTTTATTAATATTTTCACTGAAGTAACCAATTCTGAGCTCTTGGTGTAGTTGACCAGAGTTATGGCTTAATAACCTAAGCACGACTACTGTTTTCCAGAAGACCATAAAGCAAACTGATAGTGCCTAAAAATTCTTTATAGGTATCTTTCTATTCTCTTATTAAAAAAAAAAATAAAATGCATTTTATTTTGGTTATGCAATAAAGAAAGTCTTCAGGTAAAAACTCATTTACATGACAACTACTTAGTGAAAACTTGCTTTGTAGACATCAAATTTCTCACCTTCATCACATGTTTCATTATATGAATTATATTTAGTTCAGAGGTATGGAAGAGTAACTTTATGTAACAGGTTTTCTATATGATTTTTAAATATTTTTGTAAAGTGCTCTAGGATTCTTGGTTGAAAAGGTTTATTAAAGAGCTAATACTGTTTTCTGTGCTGTCTTAGAGAAATCAGTGTTTTTAGGCAGTCATATTGCTACAACAGTATTTGTGTTCTGCATTAACGAAAAAAACCCCTTCAGTCTGTTCAAGTCTTTCTTTTTCATGAAATGAAGATATTAAGGGCCAAAGCCAGAAGAAAATTAACAGTCTGGTATGAGGTGCTAAATCCACCTTTCTCACCTGCTATCCAGTTGCAGACGCAGCTGCTGTCCTTTTTGACACTGTTCCCTGGAATTACATTTGTGCTTTCATGCAGCTAGCTCATGGCCACAGCTTCACAAACTAGGGTATGTTCCTCTTTGATACCTGCTTGACAAAAAAGGCCAAGCCTTGTGGTTTGAGTTAATGTTCTGTGGATTATTTCTATTTTCATCTATATATACTTCTAGTTTTATCTATTTCTACTCCTAGCTACTGTGCAATGAAAGATACGCAAACCAGCCTGGTAATGTGGAATGTGGGCTTTCTTCTCCCTCCTGACAACCAGGCGGTGGTGTGAGGATCCCTCTTACCTTTCACTCCGGTTTCCTGAGTTTTATACCACTCGATGCCTGGCAGACCAGTTTCAGTTGAAGGAAATACCCCATAGTTTCATAGTTGGGTCATTCTTTGGGATTATGGGAAAAGTTGGTTTATCTCCACGTGCTGAAGAACTCTAGAATTTAAGACATGTACTTTTTGACCAGGTTATTAGAAGGTGGTCACTACCTCATTTTTCCACATGTTTTCATTTGAACTTTTTATGCTAGGAAAGCTCGGAGCCTGGCTAGAAAATCAGGCCCTTCAGGAGATGTAGGTAAGGACTGCCAAGTTTCTGGATAGCAAATGGTTTTGGGCAGAAAAGAGCAGCTGCCAGATCCACCAAATAAGCATTATACCAGGTATTGATGCAAGGACAGATTTTTTAATGGGTAAAAAGATTTCAGAAATCTCCAATATGGGGGGGGGTCTTGAGTGCTTATACATGCATGTAAGACATTGAAATTCCAACATGTTTCACTGCTAATTTGGACTTGGCTGTGACCACCCAGCTACTTTGTCATAACTGTAAGGTTTCAAATATATACGTGGGAAGAAAAAGAGGAAAAATGAGAAGGGAATCCCAGTAAAACCAACTGAAAATCTGGCCCATAAAATGTCAGTTGGACGCTGTTTGCTCTTCCCCAAAGTGTAGTTAAGTAAAACAGTTCCCTGCTGTCACTCCTCAATAGCATGACATTGTTTCCACTAATTTACTGTCTGGCATCTGCTGCTTTCTCGTCATAGGTGTGATCCAGCCTGTGACATGGACAGCTGATGGGTTGGCTCATGCAGGGCTGTGGGTGGGCTAGCACATCTTCTACCTAGACTGGCAATCCCATCCTGTGATTTGTCACCTTTTGCTAGCATGGCACTGAGGAGGTGAAGAAACGCTAGACTTAAAAAAAGCTCTCCTCCTCATCTTGCTGGCAGCTCTTCTCAAACAGACGAAGTGCACTTGAAGCACAGCAAGAGGCGGGCTGCCATTACTGCTCCTTGCTCCATGGGAAGTAAGCCTAGGGGTTTAGTATCATTAGTTTGGCACGGTTGCCAAAGAGTTTACTGAATTTCTGAACCTGAAGGAAACTCACATTGGTTTGCCTATTTTTTTTTATCAATTTACTCGTATCAATTTCTGTTTGGTCTACTTAAATAAACAGTGTAACTCAATAATATATCAAAGTATTGCACAATAGCCTGCTTAGTTGTTTGTGGGGGTTTTTCTCTGTTTTGGTTTTGTCTTTATAGCAGACCTTCCCATATTAGCTGGTTTGCCGGATTCTATTTGTCGAACAAGCTCTAGAAGACTTAATATGGAAGACAGATTAATATCAGATGGGAACACATAAGTTCCTAGCTCTGTTTCGATTAGGATGTTTTTGAAGACTATAACCATATAACTATAACTATAACTTTCTGTTAATACAGTGGTCTAAACAGTGGTAAAAAAAAAATTCTAAGTTATAAGTTAACAATGCCTTGTTATTAATCATATCTTTTAAACCTAAAAGTATTTATGATTGAATATAGAAACCTTAACATAGATGCTTCAAACTGCAGGTAAATGACCACTACCAAAATTACTTTGGGGCAACTTCTATTTGTCTGCTAGGTGAGGACTAGTTCTTAAGGGTAGAAAAGGAATTTCTGGGTTTTTGGTGTATGCACCTGGTAGTCCTGATGTATGTCTTGGTAGACAAGAGCCTGGAAGCAGTACTTGCCTTCTCAGAGAGAAATAAAAGTTCAACCTTTTTTTTTTTTTTTCCTGTAGTGTCTGTGAGATATTGAATATGCTTTTGGCTAGACCACTTGATTGTGTGGCTGTGGATAAGAGATCTCATTCAACTGTCCCTTGGTGCCAGAAATAAAAATTGTGCTCACTTCAGGAGAGCTAGTTACCACTTTGACTATGAGAATAACCTTACAGTACTTTGTCCTTTTTCTACTACATTCTTTTGTTTTTTCATTTATGCTTCTTCAGAATTATATCTATAAAAATAGCCACTTAACAGATGTGGTTTTAATGTAATGTAAGGTTACAGTATAATATAACAATTTACTGTAATGAAGTAAATATCAAGTACTGAACAGAAAGCAGTTTCAAACACATTCAGAAATGGCTGGATATTATTTTGCTAGAATGCTTTGCAATAAAAAGTTGGTCTTTTAACTGAACTAAATAGTTTTTTAAATGACTATTTCCCATTTAATTTATTTTTTTTTGACTTCGCAGGGAAAAAACAGATACAGATATTTTCCGGTGCTTCTCTTGCTTTCCTTCTCCTACCCTCACCGGTCAAAAAGAAACTTAGAAATACCCACCAAGTATCTCATGTGAATTGCTTTAGGCGCCTCACATCCAGCATGCTTGTCCCTAAAGTCCAGGTTCTCAGTTTAGATTGTTTCCCATGATATGCTACAGGGATCCTATAAGATCAGAGTTTTTTGCTGTGTTTTAACAAGGGTGAAAAAGCTGAAAATCTTTTTTTTAAGGGACCATGGCTGTTTCTTAACTAAATATTTTGTTTTGTTATCTGAAACATGTAATTCTAATATTTGTCTAATGTTGTAATATATTGTTCTAATATTTGAAAAATTGCCATTTTCCTTAGGGAAGAATGATACACCTTTTCAGCTGTATCTAATCTCATAAGTAGTGGTTCAGTGTTTCCATTGTCTTGAATTTAGGTTATAATATTTCTTCCATTATCACATAGTATTTCATCAGTTGTCATTATAACAAATGTCTTCAAAAAGAATACACTTTCTCTTAGTCTTTTGGCTAAAACCACAACCACAGGCTGCTGCTTCTCATTCCTGTGACACAAAATATAGTAGCAGTATTTGCAGATACTGCTATCTAACAGTATGTAACAGAATAAATACTGCCTTGCAAATGCTTCTTTATCATTGCTCCTCTTTCCATGCAAATGATCTTATTAAATTAAATAATTAAATCAGTTATATTTAGATTATTAATAGTTTGACAGGCCATGGATCATCAAGTCCCAGAGTTCACAGGCAGGCTTTGAGGTTGCAACAGTTCCACTTCCTTTAAATTGCTGTGCAGAAGGGAGATTCTGAAGCAGAAAAGGCTGAAAGAGCTCAGCTTCAAAGCTTTTACTTCTACTGTGTGATACCTGAAGAATGGGTTTCTGAAGGCAGCTGCTGGCTCAGATCTGACTATTGGGATGTAATCTTCCTGAGTTTAAGAAGGTCCCCATTGGCTTTAATTAGAGTAGAATTGGGCATCTAACTGCTAGAAGTAAGATTAGTTACACTGTGTACTACAAAGCCTTTTGCTCTTAGAATTTTCAGAATATCAGTGTTAAAATTGGGTGTTATCTCATTATTTTTGCTGTGGTCAGAGAGAGCTTGACTGCCTGAGTCTTGGCTTCAGGCCAGATCTAAAGAATTTCTGTTGCGAATTTTAAGTTTTGTTCCAAAATCCACATTGTTGAGAGTGAACAAGGGGTTATGCAGGTTGGCCAAAATGTAAATTGGCAATCATCTTGTCTCAGAATGGAAGGACCTTGGAAAAGAGTGAAGTGTTTTTTGTAGTTTGCTCAGTTACAGATGAGTACATGATATTTGACTGCCTTTATGGGAGACAGTGGCTAGTGAGGAAAAGAGAAAAAATAAAAAATTAACCCCCCTAAAACACCTGAATGAATGCCATTTAAATTGTATTGACTTTTTTAACACTTAAGATTTGAAATGTTGGTTCTGCATTTGGCTTCATCCAGCAGAAAGTTTTTCCTCCTTCTCTCTGTGATTCATATCTTGGAAAATAGAGCTGTCTTTGAAACAACTGATGCATTGTCTTATTATTTCTGCCTTGATGCCAAAATCAATTCTCTCATAACAGCTGATCAAGAAAACCCTTAAATAGTACTCTTCCTTCTCAAATAAGCAAAAGAAGTGTAATATCAAAAGGGAATTGTATAACTTAGAATAAATCCGAATCCTGAATAGGTGACTGAAGGAGGATAGAGAGACACAAAGTCAAGTATGCTTAGTAGAAATATAAACATGTGCTCTTTAATTACATTGATTTAAATATCTCATTGATTTTAACTTTCCCATAACATTTGCACTACTGAAAAGTCACAAACCATTTATTTTTTACTTTTCTGATCACCTGAGAAAGTAAGCAGACTGAGAAAGAGCTGTTGGTCAAAGCACGTCATAATTATTTTGGTAACTTGCATACCAGATGTCAACTTTTTACTTTTCTTAGTGAGTTCTACAGTTTACAGCAGCTTTTAATTGTCTTCTTTTACCCTAAATACTTAAAGCTATTTTAAATTGAAGAGGACTGGAGGGAGGAGGGAGAGGAGTAGGGTGAACTCAGCAACTGGTCATAATGAGATGTCTGTTGATTTGCAAGCCAATTGATAAATAAACTATTGTATTTTAGGTCACTGCAGGTATGCTTCTCACTGTAGACATTTTCCCAGTGATTTTACTCCTGGAAATTACAGAATACCAAGAATTCAACAACACAAAAATGGGCATCTGTATTGCAATATTTGCAGCTGAAATAGTATTCCCTAAATTCTGTTAAGAATATTTAAAGCTGGAATTTTTGAAGAACAAAAGCAATCATTATTTCTATTTGTGCCATATAACATGAAAGACTAAAATTTCTGACTAAAATAAGTCAATTTCATATTTGAAATTAAAATTCCCACCAATTCATACCTCATTCGTACTGTTCCTAAACTAAAAAGCACTATAAAGTAGAATATGTTCAAAGAATTAGGTTCAGATCTGAAAGATCTTGCGACTGCTGAAGGAATGCTTAGGTGTGCTGGGGTTTTTTTAGTTTTTTCAAATGACATTTAAAATTTGTCAAAAGTGTGGAACAGATTGATGAGAAAATACAGACTGCACAAGAAGGATTCATGTAGGAAGGTTCAACTCCTATTCACATTTCATTCTTAGTAAAAATAAGATAAAAACCTCATAGCAATAACTTTAAAAAAGAGAGCACTCTCATTTTTTTATATTTCTTTTTCTTCATTCCTTTCAGACCTGTTTTGCTTAGAAGTTAATACAGATCAAGGTGAGAGAGAAAATATGAAAGGCCTTATTGAGTATCAGGCCCTGTGAATCCATGCTCATAAAGAACATAACTTATATGTTATTTCTGGAAGTATCTAGAAGTTGTTGAGTCAACAGATGGAACATTTTGTATTGCAGGTGAAACAGCAGTTCCAGTGACTCACTGCTGGGAATAAGTTACAATTGTAAACCAGAGGAGAAGAACACAAGGTGCAAGCAGTTACACATTCAGGAGGAGAGCAAAGCAGTATATCCACTACTTCTTCCCACTTGGATTCCACCTCTCACTTCTCTTTTTGGTGAGTAACCACGGATTGGTGTACCAGCATTATCTCCTGAATAGCACCCAGAAGCAGAAATACAGCCTTGACATTTCTGATCACGGTTGCGTAAGGGGGCAAAATGTGGAAAATCAGAAATTATGTATGGCAAATACTGGAAGTATCTGACCACCAGGAATACTAGTAAAACATAACATTTTTGCTGTTGCAAAAAATAACAATTCAGATTGCACTATAGCTAATAAAGCAAAATATCCATTCTATTAAAGCCAAGAGCACCTTCCTGAAAACAGAAATAGTACACTAAACCAAAATTAATCTTTCAAATTACTTAAAGCTAAGATATATAGTAAGAGGGTTTTGTTAATGGTTGAGCACAATGGAGAGGATAAAATTAGAGCTGAATGAGAGGAGCAGGAAATTAGAAAAGAATCTCGGGCTCTGCGAAAACAAAGTAGAATATTTTCTTCCATTTTTACAATGTAGGAAGAAAGTTGTTACAGATTATTGTGCTGTATTTTTTGTATCATATTGCTCCTGATACAGTTTATTACATGAAAAGAGAAGAATTTGAGTTTTAAAAAGGGGGGGGAAGGAGGGAAGGGAAATCACTAGTGTTCTAGTATGAGCTTGATGTATTTTCTGTTCAGGCGTTCGGAAGATTAAAGTTGTTTTTTCTTTTTTCTTTTTTCTTCTTTCTTCTTTCTTTTTTCTTCTTCTTTCTTTTCTTCTTTTCTTCTTTTTTTTTTCTCCGAACCGTCTAAGGGTTTATGTAGAAAAGGCTCACCAAGTCCAAAATCTAGGTCTCCAAAGCACTTGTTCAGTTTCTGTCAAGTGTTAGAAGAACCTACATGTCATATTCTTTGAAGTTTTTGAGATTAAATATCTCTGAGTGTCCCACAGAAGCTGATAAGCATATCAACATTTGACTTGGTACTGTAACAAGAAACTGCACTGAGTCTTTATATTCAGCTATTTTGATAAAGTGAATTTTTGCCCATTTTAAGACCTTCTTACTTTGTCAGACAACAAATGAAAATCAGGACTTGAAGGCTTTATTTTTTGTGAGATATCAGTACCTTTAAAAAAAGTAGAAGAAAAAATTTGAACTTCTTCACAAAAAGGAGGATAATATTTTGTGTTATATAAAAGATTAAATATTGAGACTTTAATTCCTTAGTAGACCAGAGGGAGTTCAAATTAGATCTTGGGAAAAAATATTCCTGCTGTTACAATTCATCTCATTTCATCTGATTTCCTCCTAGTTTGTAGTGAGCTACGTTATTTCAGATAGGTTGATTTTTTGAGGACTTGTTTATGTTATGAACCGCAGGAACTATGGCAGAATGGCAACAGATACATCCAAAGTTCTGTTAGCCAGAGCAGACTGGAGATAAGATTTATTCTAGATTATGCAGGTCCTGCAGCAGCATAACATTAGCAACCCAACTCATTTGGAACATGCCTTGTCTGTGGTTTTGGGCTTTAGCCAAGACTTACAAGAGTGCAACGAGTAAGGTATGGTTTGCTAAGCTGCAAGCTCACTGTATTATCATAAGCTGACCTATTGTTTTTTCATTCACTAGCCACCCTTTCATAAATATCCAAAAATACTTAAAAGCAGGAAGATGGGAGACTCCAGTGCTTTCTGAAAATGAAAGAAAAGCAATTCCAGCTATATAGGCAATTTACAATAGCCAATTCAGTACAGTTAATTCATCGTGAAGTTTGAAGAACTCAGACCTTTCAGAAAGCCTGTGGTGAGGATCCCCTTTACCTTATTAGTTATGTATACAACAGAGTTTTCTAACTGGAGTGGGAAAAATGGGGCTACAACTTCAGATGTTCTAGAAGATGCACTGTAGAAAGATTATAAAGCATGTGAAGACCATGAAAAAGAAAAGCTAAGGGCTTCCCAAAGCTAATATGCATTTTGTTTCTCGTAAGTATTTATGGATAACTTTAAGTTTCCTTTTATATGCATATGCTGTCAGGTATGCTTCAAATAAAAAAAATAGAGTGCCAGCTTCCCTTAAGATATATTTCTTCATTTCCCTGAAAACCAAGAACTGTGTTGCCAGCTTAATTTCTGTTGTGAAATTGCTTCTGTGATATAAGAAACAAAAGAAGCATTTTACAGCCAGAGAATCTCACTGTTTTTTATATGGCATACTATATTAAAAAAAAATCCAAACAAACCCAAACAAAAAACAAAAAGAGAAAACAATGCACTTACTTTTCCACTCAAAACTATTGCATTGAGAATTAATTATGCAGGCCTTATGGACTTCCCTGAAATTTTAATAGCAGTTCTGTTTCATATGCATGCAAGTTCTCTATCATTCTGTGCTAATCTAAACTAGACACTTACACTTTAACTGTTGACTAATTGATAAGCCTAAAATGAACCAGTTTTAATATGGAAGAAATATCAAAACACTCTGTAACTACTTCTTTCCATTAATCCATTTGATAGTGTTGGTATTTCATTGTACCTAATCAAATACTCCATTCTGTTATATGTGATAACAAAGTGGTTATTCAATATAACCAGTGGCTCTTCACATAAATTCTAAACATGATTGCATTCTCAAATTGTGCTTTCAATAGGTTTTTATTTTGTGAGTTCATCTATATAGTACTAGCAGTAAGTGTGTGAATTTGTAATGTTGAGGCTACTGAAAAGGTTATTCTTCTACAGCATACAGCTTCATGCATCTATGTCCAATCTTTTTCAACATAATTATATTTAAGATAGTGTGGATGGCTAACCATGCCCACACGCTCCTGGTAATATAGTTGATGTAAAACAAGGCAAGACTCTGGGCTGAGAACACCAGGCAGGTCTCACTCAAAATGAACAGTTTGGTTCTGTACGGACCAGAATGTATATATCTGAAAAAAATGGGGACAAAATATTATTGTCAGATTTTGGGTTCTTTTTCTGCATTTCAGGTGACATGTTTTTCCTAATGTCTTCTAAATATTATAAATACTTTCTTACCTTTTTTAGTTATCACAATGATCTATATTTTTACTCTGAATTAATGAGGAACTTCCTTTTGGTCATAGCCATAGTAAGTATGTGAACCAAAGTATTTTTCTCTTACCACAACTGTTTTCCCCATGTATGCTTGAAGCATAGTAGCAGTGGAATACGAAGGACACATAATGCTTATTGTCCATTAGACACCTTTCATATAGTACTAAATAGAGTTTCAAATGAGGAAAACAGTGTATTAGTAATTTTGCTGACAAAATCTAATCTTTCTACCTACATTTCTGAAACTCCTTTCTTTTTGAAACTTTTAATAAAAGTTTCTTATAAAACTTCAGTTTTTTATAAAAAGAAAAATAAAACACTGCTGTGGAAAGAAAAAAAAAGTGTGTTAGGAAATAAATAGTAATGATGCCCTTTTATTGAAACTTGCGTATGAACAAAAACAAACCAGTAGGACACACTAGCATATATATCCTTGTATTTTGGAGTGTAATGAAGGGAGGGTTGAAATTAACATGCATTCTCTATTCTACATAAAGCTGCTGAACCTGTATAATTCTATGTTGTTATTCCTTGAGGAATTGTCCTGATGAGCATGTTACAGAGTCTCGCTTTTTCAGTGTTTCTGAACCATGGTTTGGGGGTGGAATTTCTGTTTTTTTTGTTGTTTGGGTTCTTGGTTGTTTTTTTTTCTTAATTTACTCAAAGGAAGAAGACAAGAAAAAATTTTTGGGAGAGTTGTTCTACCATGTTTTAAAGATAACTGGAAAATTCTGTAGAACACAGGAGGATTCAGGAGGTCTGATCCAATTCTTCTTAGCAGCAGGAAAATATTCAGTGTTCTGAATCTGTGCTTCAGAAAGTACTTTAAAATACAAAAAGTTTTATTTAATTTCAGGAAGTGCTTTTCTTTTCTTCTTAATAACAACTCTAAAATTTAAAAGCCTATAAAATCTGCCATTACACAGAAATTTTAGAAAAGAGAGTGGTGTAGTACTTCTAAATACTACACTGGTAATTAGATATTGGATGGCATAGCTACTACTGATTATTGACTTCTCTGTTCTTCATCTACTCTAAGTGCTTAAAGGATAACAGAAAATGTCACTGCTTTCCCTGAAGGTAATTGGAAAATCTAATTTGTCTTACGATCTTTCAGTGAAGCTAAAGACAATAAATTAGGAAGTGTATTTTTCTACTCTTCATGGACTCCAGCTGCTTGCAAAGCAGCTATCAATAAAGACAACATTTTAAACTGAGCAGGAGATGTGCAAAACTATAAAGGATAATAATTAAACATGACTTCAAATGTACTCCTACTACAAAGCTGAGTTGGAAACAATGTAAACTATAATATATATTTATTAGGTGTATTTCGTGGTTGTTGTAAGTCCTTCTCCTGACTGAAATACTTCCCTTCCCCTGCCCCTGATGAAATCCAAATTTCACAGGAACCAGAAATTGAGTATATTCTTCCAGTATAACATTTCCCTGAGCATCTATACCTAATTCAAACTAGTGATTATGAGATGTGCATGTGTATGATGCCTTTGTAATGAAGAATCCTTGAAGTTTTTCATGTTATACAGCAAAATTTAAGTTAATGACTGAAATGCAGCCTTTTCCAGGAACTGTGATCTTTGTGATTCTTTTTCAATACATAATCTCATAACTGTGCTCATCCACACTGAGAAGTGTGCTTGGAATTTCTATGTCATTCTTACAGTTTTAGCAGGACTACACTCTATTGCTAATTTAAGAAGAAATACAATAATTAGTGTTAGTTAATTATTTAAATGTTGGCTGGCATATATTATACGCAGAGAACAGCTGAATGAAAACAGAGATAAGGGAATTATAATATAACAAAATGCCTTTTAATAGAGCAAGGGCAAGGATCCAGAGAAGGGGTGGAGTTTAGGACCCTGAGTGAAGGGGATCCAGGCTGGGCAAAACAGAGAGACCCGTATTCCCTCCAGCTTCCTGCCAAATTCTCTATAAAAAGCCAGGAAAACAGTAAGTTCCCTCCTTCTTCCTGCTCTTATCTTTCTTGCCTTCTTGTCACGTGAAGACATCCTGGAGAGACAAAGAACCCTGCCTTTGCCATCAGCTCGCCACATGCTCTGCAGAATCCGAATCCATCGGGTGCTGGGAAGAGCTTTGGACCCTTTTCTCTGCATCATCTTGGCCGTGACTTTCGGAAACTTCCATCAGCCATCATCGGTATCGAGTTTTGTATATACTTGTATATTTTGTTCCTCTCCCCCCCGTTACTCTCCCTTCCCCATTTCATTAAATCTGTTATAGTTTTAATTTCCAACCTGTAAGTCTCTCTTTCTTATTCCCCTTTTTATCTTCCCCCAAGAGGGAGGAGAGGAGTAGCAGAGAGCAATTCTGATCTCTGAATAGTGGCTTGCCTTGACCACTTAAACTGAGACATCCAGAAAGCAAGTAAACAAAAAAAAAAGCAAGGCAGGAATCTGCTGACTTTTTTTCTTAGGAACCTCATCAGAATCAAGCCATCTCCATAAAACATCGAACTGGAAAAGACCAATAAAAACATATCTCCAAATTTTCCAACTGACTCTAAGAACCAGAATTGTACTTCTAGTAATTTTGTGTTACTTAAAAATTGGTTCAGTAACAAGAGCTCAAGGATGATAAATGACCAACTGTTTATACATTAGAGCCGAGGTTGGTTGTCTGAACCAACAGGTTCATTTGCAAAGGATCATTTAAATTTCTTTTTTTTTTTTCTGCAAATTTTTTGAAGCATAAACCAAACATTAGGGGCAGTGTGTCCTTTTTTCCTCAAAATCGAGAACTGCATTGTCCTCAGGTGGTACCAGCTTCCCTGGGATGAGTTCATTCTGGTGCTGTAGATACTGAGGCTTAAAATGCTCGGGTGAACTAATACCAATAACTAAAGCCTATAGATACAGGCTTATTTGTTTTATGAATATATAGCTACTAGATATAAATCTAGGCATCTGTTTTAATCTATCGTTAGAATGGTGGAGATTTCCTTGAGAGATTTGAAAAACTATAGTAAATCTTTTTATTCTACCTACCTATTCTACCTATTTTATAGAAACTATGATTAGATTTCAATATAGAAAAGCAAGAAGAAACAGCCCTTTGGACATGCATTTCTTTGATGAATTTGGGACATTAAGACTAAACTGTATTGTGTAAGGAATTTAGACTGACAGTCAGACTGGCCTTAATTCTGATAGACCTTATGAACATAAATGATACAAGTGTAAAACAATCTCCTAGGTTCTATTCACATAAAATTCAATTGTGAACACTTATCACAAAACACATGATATATGAATGCCACAGGCCAAAGAGCACCAGCTAGTCAAACTGCTTTCCAGATGGTGCAGTCTCTGAGTATGGGTAATTGCCTGAAATGATACGGTGAAAAAACAACAACAACAACAAAGGGAACTAAATGGAAACCTGGAAACCTTGCTGCAGTGTAGATGTATTATCTAACAAACAAAAGACCCAAATACTTAACAGTTTGCTTGCACTTAAATTTTAGGAAGATAATTGAGAGAATTCATGATACTGAGATTTTTAAATTTTTTTTCCCCATAAAGACCAAGTGTTAGTGTAACTGTTCTCCTGCTGAAGTCAAATGCAATTTTCCTACCAACTAAAGGAAACTTAGTGTCTGAAAATTTCTTTCTATGAGGTTGTTGATGCTATACTGAGTAGCATTTGAAGGTGGATATACTAATCCAAATATTTCATCAGATTTGTGTTGTCAAAATATATGAAGAGAAAGGGAGGATTTGTCAGTATATATTAAATTACTTTTACATATATAAATCAAAACATTTTATCTTCTGTATCTGTTTTGAAAATTTCATTAGTGCTACTGCTGATCCTAAGATTGCTGTCAAATTGTAGCAGCCTCAGTGCATATTCAAATACAGGTGCTAGTGATCAGAAGTGGATTTGTGTGTCTGAAAACTAGGTCAGCTATCTCACATTGTGCAAAACTTCTCAGGTACTGTATAGAGAAACTAATCAATAGAGGATGAGCTTCAATGAACTGAATTTCTTTATATATATCAGCAAAGCAATTCATCCTGGTACTTCTCAATAGCATCAGCAAATGAAACCACCTTCATAACCAGTCCATGCAAAACCAAAGAGCAGTGTGTTGTTTTCACTGTAAACAAATAGAATAACCACATGGATACCCACAACCCTGAAAAACTGGGAAGTTTACAATCCATGCCAGAGCACACCATGTTAGGACAGCACAGTTGATAGAAGCTCTTAGGTAAGCCCTGGAATTGATCACAAATGTCTTTACTGAATAGTGCTGAATGCAGCACTGTTCTCTCATTCAGGAATGTCTACTTTGCTCAAGATCTACTACAGATCTATCCCAATCAGGGCACCTATTCAAGTAGGCATCATCTATACTAAACTTCTACTCTCCTACTTAAGGTCTTCTTAATTACACAATACAAGATACTTTTCTTAAGTGGTATTGCTGTCAGTCTCTTGAATTATCTTGAAGATAGCCTCTGAATTCTGTTTGTATTAGTGAAAGAGCATGCCTGTGTTCTTAAAAAAATAAACTAAAACTTGCAGGAAAGAAAAAGCTACTCCCTCTCAGTTTATTGTGTCATGTTACGACAGAATAAAATCTTTCAGGACACCTCCCCTGTTATTCCCATTTGTAACACTGGCTGCTTTCAGACCAGACTTACTTCACTGCAGAGGTAACCAAAGTCATTGATGCTTTGCATCTTGTTTTGCTGCTTTCTGCTCTGATTATGTTTCTGCTTGGTTGTTTCACTCTCTCCATCCTAAGAAATATTTTTTGCCTTTGTCTGTAATGTCCAGTATTTCAAAGGGATTTTCACTGCTAGAAGTATACATTTGCCAAGCATAAATCATTGAAACTTACAGCTTGATTATGGGCCAGTACTGGGGGCATGGAATATTAAAATCTACAGTTTACTTGCTGTTGCCTAATGGGTTTCATTCACATCAGTCTGCTCCAGAGGGAAAGATTAGTTCTCATTGTAGTAAATGTAATTCTTCCAAGATTTTCAGTGATTGTAGAACCAGTATTCTCTATTCTTAAATTTTACTTCTCCACAGTCATAAGTTTGATTATAAGTGAACTAACAAAGGATAGTAGATGTTCTAACCCATGTGCAAAAAAAAAGATGCAGATTATTATATGTAGCACCACTTGTCATTGCTATTTGCGGAGTTCTTTATATAATGTATGAATGCATCTATAGTGACAATCATTCATCTTGATCAAACATGACAAGCCACTGTTTCTACACTGAGAAGTTAAGATCAGAAGCTTAAGATTTGGAATTGTGTATGGGTGTTAGGAATACTGTGTGGAACAAAGAGGTTCCCATATGGACAATGAAAGACTAAGTGAAACATGGGGAGATCCAAAGCAGCCAGCACACTGAGCAATTGAAAGTTTTCATTCCCACATTTAGAGCTAATGAAAAGGAAGCATGAAGAAAAAAAAATCCATGTTAAATCCTTAATCAGAGGTGAAGGAAAACTTCTCTCTTTAGTCAGGCTAGATACCACAAACTTTCTTTCAGAATACTGAACAGGGTATATTACTTTATTTTTGAAAAAAGAAATATGCTAATTCCGCAGCTGTCCCCATTGAAAAAAAAATCTAATGATTAATGGCAGGCTTGGCTTAATTCTCTTTTTCTGGTGAAAATTGTGATCTCTGCCATTTTTCTGTCTTATATACTTTACAAATATCAGTCAACATAGTAAATGGGGAACTGAAGTGTTACTGAATAGATAAATGTCCACTAGGAGGCAGAATCTCTCTTGAGCTCAGCTATGTTTATTTCTATCCAATGAAATAGCACAGGTTCAGCTTGATAAATAAGCAATGGTGTTTTAACTAAAATAAATACAAATTTGAATGGATTTGTATTGGAGCTAATCTTGGAGCTACTCAACTCTACCAAGGCTGTGGCAGTTGGTGATGTGCTCAAAAGCATAATTATAGGCTCTAGGAAACTTTGAAGTGAGAAACATAAGATGATTCAAAAAAGTCCAGGCACTTCCATGGCTAAGCAGCCGTCGATGTTTACAGAATCACAGGGTTTTCTGGGGGGATGAGGGGAATTTCCCAAGGTCCACTGAAGTATGTGTTTTTTAAAAGTTACATGCCATCCTTTATTCAGAATCTCACATAATTTATAAAGTTAAAGAAAAATATTTAAGAGAAACTGACAAGAGAAGAGGTGGGACAACAGACTAGTCACAAAATGTGATGGAGTTTATTGTTGCTAAAGTTTAAGAGGAGGCTGAATAAAGCAGCAGTAACAAGGATACAGTTATGCTCTACAGAATGCATTGTCTAGGAAAAACTGATGGTATTTTCTTACTCTGCAGCTGTCTAAGCTTATGGTTTATCCTTGAATTTTCTTGTCTGTGACATCAACCCATTTGCCATTGATACTTCTACTTCTTGTCATCATTGGTGAACCTTCTTTCAGAATCAGTCTTGAATTTTGCATTGGTTTTAACCCTTTCCTTTGTTCCTTTCCTCACATCTTTCTGTTCTCCAGATGGCATGCAATTAACTTTGATACATAGCTAAATTATGCTAATATTTATTTTTTTCTATGTCATCTGAAGTAGCAAATGTTGCCATCCTCAATGATATTTATGTATTTGCTGAGCTTCCGTGACACTTCTATATGATGTTGCACTTCAAAACTTCAATCATTTCCTCATCTTCTGTCATCTGGATTAATTTTACTGACCTAATTTGATATAGTGTGATATAACCACCCAGTACCAAGCTCTTTATCATATGAACATAAAACAGACCTTTACAATTATTTTCCAGTTCATTTCTGCCCTCAGATCCTGAAAATTTAAGTAGTAGTATCAACTGTGTCAACATGTCAGAAACAAGCCTCTGCTCATTAATTCGGGTAAAACCTTTGAACTTTAAGCAGAGCTCTCCTCCATATGATGTTGTTGTAGGAGTTGTTTATGAATCATAGCCAGCTCTGATCCAGAGAATCAGTGTCACACAGTGGGAGTGCAAGAAAGGGAGGCATGGCAATACTTTTCAAAACAAGCATCCATTAGCACCATGGTTACATTTAAGGAGCTTAGGATATTCTTTGCAGAAGCTGATAATGGTTGGAAAAAAACACCAGATTGACAAAAAAATTTTAGCAGTCTTTTATTTTTTGAAGGATATTTCACTTTGGTAGCTTCCAGTAACTCCTCATGATAAAAAAAAATAATTAGGGAGAAAAAGAAATTTAATTAAATTTTATGTGCTAGGAGAAATTGCTTTTGTTTTTTCTCCTTGGTTTCTTTGCAAATATTTATCTCTTTTTCAAGCAAAAAGTATTCTAAGTTTCACAAGCATTTGGCCTACTGTTACAACTGAAAGAACACACACTTGTTTTTCCTTCTTCTTTTTTTTTACTGTTTTTTTTTTCCTGTTCATAGGGATCATAAGGAAAAATACTTAGACACGAGCGCACCTTATAATATAATTACTATGGAATGGACTAAAATGCAGAGAATTTAGTGTTTGGAGCTGGAGTTTAGGTGAGATTTTTCAAATTCCTTCCAATAAAAAAATCCGTGGTATCTTTAATTTGAGTATTTGAAATCAGTAGTTTTCATATGTGTAGTGAAACCCACTGCTGCAGGGTTGTACTGTGGAAACACAAGTATGATCAGAAACTGAACAGAATGATATTTGAATCTGAAATAATCTTTCTTTCTGCCGAATTTGTTTTTCATATATACCATGTGATGACAGTTTTCCTCATGTTGATGGTATCTGTAGAGGGATTGACCTTGAAATTATACGGCCCTCAGCAGCCTTCTTACAAAGTTGAGCATTGTTGCCCTAAGGACAAGAGGACAGGCCCTGGCTAGGGTTGACAGAAAGCAGAAACGAAGAGGAAAGAGACAGAACCAAAATGCAGATCTGAGAGACTATCTGGGCTTGCTGGTTTTGTGGCAAGTGTGAGAAACATAACTGCTATTTCTGGGAGATATTCCATGAACTATGACTGCTCCTTTTTAGTAGTATCAGTTCTTGCTTTCCAGAGCTCTGGTGTGGGAAAAGCTTTTAAGAAAGCCAAGCAGTTCTTCAGTCCATTTACTCAGTCCTCTTTCTCAGCAGTCTTGGCTCATTATTTGCCAGTGGTTCTAGGAAATGCCATTTTAAGTTCTCATGTCGACAATTATTAAAAAAAAAGACAAGCTAACAAACAAAACATCCCCATTGCCAGCCAAGGTATTGGTATTGAATCATTCGAAGTGAAAGAGACTTACTTTCCTCTACTTTCTTTTACTGTCTCTGCATTTTGGCTAATATTGTAAAGTTATAAAATCAGTACCTCAAGTAGCAGGCAAGATATAGAAAAACGTAATATAAACCTTGTGATCTGAGATAGCTGAAATATTATAAGAGAGGTTATTAGTCATGTAGTTTTAAATGTGGAAAAAAAAAATTGTAATTCATGAAAAAGCCATGAAATTGGCATGATGTACTTCATAGTGAAAGTAGGGTATTTCTTATACATACCAAGAAACAGATAATAGAATTTAAATCCATGCCTTAGCTATGTGGTAAACAATGTCTTTTTATAGCTAGATTCTTTGATTCAATTGGTCCTGAATCATAGCCAAAGACTACAAACCTCTGGAACAAAATATTGCCCAAAATATCATTACACATTGAATGATAAGGGTAACAACCCCCAACTTCACAAACGTGTAATTGTGTGTGTTTCTGCGTATACTTTACAATTGTTCTGTTCTCTTTTAGGGAGTCTCTATAAGTTTTGAACAGTAACATATTGAATACTATACTGGCAACTCTCCAGATGCCTGAGGGCTGCAACACTTTGCATATACATTTACATTATCTTACATTGCTTAAATGTCTATTTGAATTCTCTGTTGGATGCAAATGAAAGTTTTACCATTAATGCATTAAGAGCTTTCACCATGTAATAGTGGATGGAAAAAAGAGAAGAAAATACTTTAAAGTACCTGGCAGTATATTTATTGCCTTCAAAGGCCATCCTGTATATTTTTGCCCTCTCTTGTGCTTTTACAACAGTTACAAAAAAAAAAAAAAGGCAGAAAAAGTATAGAAGTATGTGCTAGAAAAAAAGCTAGAGGTGATGATGATGATTTACATCTTACATTTTTTTTTCTTCAGTGTATTTTTTTTCTTTCATCTACAGTATCTCATTTCAGCTCTCTACTGAGTAGAGCTGTCTTCCTCATCTCTTCTATTAATTTTCTTATTCCTCATTATTTTTTGTTTTTCTAAATACCTTTTCCCTTTTCATGTTTCTGTTTGGATTCTCCTCAGAGACCTTCTCTTGCAAATGTTCAGGAATTTCCTTGTAATTACAGATGATTTTTAAAGACACATTTCCAATTAACTGAAATGAAAACTGATTGTGGTTTCAGTGGAGTTCCTGTTTCGAAGAAAACCCTTAAATATTATTTCCAAAGCAGTACTAGCCTCAGCTTTACTGCTATTGTAACCAGCAGGCTTTCAGTAATAAGGCTTTTCAATAAAATCAGTTAGGCAAATGTTGAACTTTCAGTAAACTTGTAATGCACACATGCCCACAGTTTTTAATAATGGAAGTAAAAGAGAGTAAAAGGTAAAGGGGAAAAATGGATAAATTTATAAAAAGAGAAAAGAAAGGGAAAGAATGAGGAAGAAGAGGCAAGAATAGTGCAGAAGTCGAACCAGAAGAATGTCAATGTAGGTAATGACTATCATAAAGGTTGTCAATTTAGAGACCAGCTGCACAGTAAAGATGCCCATATTGTTTTACTATGGAATTTTCAATGAGATATTTCAAAGTTGCCTACTGTAGAGTTACAGTTATTTGGTCAATACCAAAAATGTTTATGAAGCCAGTTGTAAAATTTCATTTTAAAAAAGTTATTTTTTTTCCCAAGAGTATCTAAATTAAAGTTTGTCAGAACTTTTCAATTAGGAAAGATTGCTAATGTTTCACTTGTCATACCATTCTCAAAGGCAAAACAATAGTGAAGTATCAGAAAACTTCATTTCTCTATGGCTGTTGCAGAAATGTGTCATATATATGGTATATTAGATCTTCCCAGACTAGGGCTGCTGGTCATGTACACAAAGGACCCTAAACCACCTATGACAGATGAAGCCTGAAGGCCCTGTAAGTCTTTCTTACAGCCTGGATTACAAATATCTCCTAGCAGCAATAGTAGCCAATGAATTTTTGACAGTAAATTCATATTTTATAAAGAGTTTCATGTGTGTGATAGGAATTGTATGTACACAGAGAAAAAAATATTTCAATTTTGTAACATCTATGTTAGTAAGGGAAAATCCTTTCAGAAAGTTGGCTTTTTATTAAATTGTTTTTAAGTCAAATTTCAGTTTGGCCACAGATAATAACAGATATTGCTGATTTGGGATAAAAATCAAGCATTGCTGCAAACAAAGTTGAAGTAATTTTTTTAATAATAAGGTCAATTTTCCTTCTCTCACCTCATATATCTAATTATGGGGGACAGAAAAGTAATTCTACTTTTTGTGTGAGGTTATTGACTTGACAGTGCCCCTTTAAGTTATGAGGATGTGCAGAGTAGTTAGGAATGTGAGATACTGTAGGGTACTAAATGTGTGATGTGATGTTGCTAAGCAATTCCCTTATTGTTTTAAACAAACCACACAGAGCTGGCAACAGCTGTCAAAGCTCTTGGCTCTTGACAGTAACAAAGACCTCAAAAGAACATAGAACAAAGATCTCCCAAAATGAGCTGTAATATATAACACAATCCCATAGTGCTGGCAAATGTGACAACCTATTTATTAAGTTAACAGATAGAGTTATCTGTTAGAATTTTGTAACAAAATATTTTTAGCAAAATATATGCCATTTGTTTAAATAAATAAAAAAATTGGTAAATACATGTATATCCATTTGGCATTTCGAAAGAATGCCTTTCATATCTGTCAATGGCAGCAAATCTGTTTGTCTGTGTTAGGTGAGCATCAAGAAAGGAAAAATATTACATAGAGATTTATTTCTTTTCTCAGATGTTGAGTTGTGTATATTTTGACATCTCAGAAACACAGTCAAGCTCTTCTTTGTCAGTACTACAGACCATAAAAATAGGTCTAGGTGTAGCACTAGAACACTTATCAAGAAGGCAAAACTTTTAAACAGGAACTTGCCCCCAAAGCTTTGAAAGAAAGCCCAGGTCTGTACTAAAATAACTCAAGACCTGTCAAAATTTTTCACAGTAGGAGATAAGTAGGTCTGTAAATAGCCCAGTAGTCTGGAAATACATCTGGAATGTGAAAAATTCAGAGTACCTCCATACCAGTTTTTCCCCATCTCCCGACTGCCAAAATGCAAACCAGCATAAATCCAGCAGCCAGGCAGTGCTGTGCTTCTACTAGTACTCATTTATTTTCATGCAGCATAGCATTTCAGAGGCAGCATTATATTAGCTCATCTGCCTGGCTGTTGCATTATTCACACTTGTAGAGGTTGATCAGAGTAATAACTGATTGTTGATTGATAGAGCAGCCCCACTGACCATTACACTCAGGTGCTAATTGTTTGGTAATAATAAAGGTTAACTACTTAACAAGACTGAGGACCTTAAAAGGCAGGGTTGGGGGCGCTAGGGTACCTCAGTGCCTGAGCACCAGAGGAGAGCTAAATTACCATCACCTGCTCCATTTTGACTGTTACAGGTTAAATCTGTGCCAGCAAGGTCTGCCTTAAGCCCATACCCAAAGCCCATCTCCCTGCTCTCCCAAGGTGGATCTCCAGCAGCTGTCCCAGCGCCTGGACCACAAACCTGCACTATTGCAGGGGCACACAGGGTGTTCCCAGGTGCCTATCTGGGATTTCCAGGAGTCTGCACACCAGAACAGCAACACTCCAGCAGAATGCAGGTGAGGTCAGTGTCTAAGTGACTGGGTTCTCCTTGTTGCTGTGTGAATGCTCTCTAACCATCAAACTGCTGGCTTAAATTGTTCAGTTTTATCCATTTTGGTCAACAAAAGGCAGACTTTGAGTGTCTAGCTAGTTAAAGCTGTCACAGGAAAACTCTCAGCTCTTGAGTCACCCACCATGGCAAAATGAATGTCTAAATATCCAGAATAGCTAATTTTCAACTTGCTGCTCGCCCTACAGATGACAGACCAGCAGAGGTTAGGCTTGACTGTACTAGACACTAAGGTGTATGCTTTTCTACTTTGTTAGGTCTTTTTCTGTCTGTCTAGTTTAGTTTTTCAATTCCACTTTGTAGGGGGAACCTTTTCCAATATAAGTTTTGCCAAACCTAATCCTTGTCTTTTGGAAAATTTAGAACATGAAAATAACTGTGCTGGTTCAGACCAGGATTCTATGTAGCATGATATCCGAACTCTAATGTGTGCATATACTGGTGCCTGAAGAGGAATGAAAACAGTGTAAGGGGATATGATACTTTCTTGAGGTACTCTCTTGCTCTCCAACTGTATCTTGGCTCATGGGATTTCTTGAGCTTCGTATCATTTAAATATTTATGTATTTCGTATTGATATGGTTCTCTATTTAGTAATGTTTAATAATTCATCTTGCATAGTTTTCCTCTGAACCCACAAAACTTTCTGCATCCGCAATGTCTTCTGACTAGAACTTACATGATCCCATGTAGCACTGTGCATGGAATCATACCCTTTTGTTTGTTTCAAGCCTCTATCTCTTAGTACTTTTGTAGACAAATGCAGTGAGTAAATGAGTCAACCCCTGTACCATCTCTATGCAATTTATGATTTTGTGGGCTTTTAACACCTGTTTTTTCAAGTTGAGCTGTCTTAGGCTACTTAGTTGTTCATATGCAAAGTGTTAACTACTTCTGCTTGACTTTTCACAGTTATTTTGTATCCTTTTTAGGAAGAGCAGAGAATAGTATTCAAAGTATTCAAAGGGTAAAAGAAGCATATTTTTACTCTAGTAGGGTTTTTTTCTGTTTCTTTTCTAGTAATTCCTAGTATTTGTGTTGCTTTTTTGACTACTGCCTAGCACTGGTCTGCTGTTGATCATGACAAATCATTATTTTCCCTGAGCAAGTCATTTCATTAAAGAAATAATGTTCAGGTTTTTCCCCACACTACAGATTTATCACATTTGCAGGAACTTCTTCTAATCTCAGCTTACCTAACTGTTGATTTTTTTGTTGTTTTTTTTTCTGTGTTTTCATATCAGTGAAATATCTTTTTTAAAAAAATAAGTATTGATTGAAGGAAGAGAAGAAGAGGTGGTCCAAATGTTTTTGTCAACTGTTATCTGTGAAGCAGCATTTTCCCTTAGTGGGATCAAATGGAGGGCAATAATTCAACCTGCAGTCTCTGTGGGAACATCATAGAATATTTGAACATCTGCTTTGAGAACCTACTTGAAAAATAAGCATGCACAGTATAAGAGGAACATCCATGCTGTGTGCTGGAAACCACTGGTAATACTACTGGCACAAGCAAAAATAGCAAAAAGCTCACATAGGTTACATTGCAGGCCTTCTATTGAATAATTACGTCATTTTGCATTTGTGTAGTTGCACCATATTTTTGTTGCTAACAGCAGCATATTAAGTATGAAATTACACACGGGCAAATAATCACAATGACCTGATCGTTGATAGAAATTTAAGTGCCCTAAAAATTAAGAAGAAAATATCCATACATATTAATGTTGTCACCATTGTTTACCTGGAACTAATACTTTGTGTGTTTGTATTTTGTTTCTACAGAAAGATGATTAAGCAAATAGGAAAAAAATGGCAAAAATACTGCAATTCTTAGATAATGAAAAACTGGCTGATACCAGATATAAAATGAAGCCTGTTTATTAGGCCTGTTCAGAGTTTTGTTTCTGCACTTGGTTTTGGGTGTCCAGCATGGACAGAAGTGTGGTGAATTCTGGTATATTATTGCTGTTGTATTAATAGGTTAGCTGATGGGCGAGAAAATGCATTTATGGTTTTAATGGCCTGTGTTATGAGAGTGCCCAGATTTCTCCTACACTAACTGAGACTGCTTCTGAATGTGGTAGATCGTATTTAGCCATTTATGGAATTTCCTCTAGTGAAATTTTTCTAATTGACAGCAAATCTAGTGTGTCCTGTGAATATTGAATCTAGTTTAACACTGTTTTAATATAGCTACAGGAAAGCAAAAGTCTGTTTTGTTTTTAAATGGCACTAATAGGACATAGTGTGTAAAATTAAGTGGTTCTAGATATTTAATATATACAAACAAATATACACATATATTGCAAATTCAGTGTCTTCTCTTACAGAAGTTAGAAAATATTTTTCTATAACTTCTCTCTGTGCTGCAGAAATAGTTAGAGAGGATTTAAGGTCTAGGCTGCTGACCTTGAAGTACTGGTTACGTAAATGGCAGACTGAAAAGGGTCACAGGCTGAGCGACACATTCTAGCTAACTAGAAACTTTTACAAAGAAACTTTTACAAAAGAGGCTATTAATAACTCTGGGTATATATTTTTGAAAGGAATCATTATACACATCTAGGGGGATATTTTTTACCATTTCTGCCATATGTTTATACATTCTTGATCCACATCCATCTGGCTCAGAAATCTGTCAGAGTAGGTTGAAAAGTGATTTGAAAGATCTTAAAAACCAAGAGCAAATTTGTACTCTGGCTTGTGAAGAATGTAGGAAAAAAGCCTTTTTCAAAATTCAGTATGGTATTTTATATTAAGTGTATTACTCATCTTCGGAAGTTGTCTTTAAGTAGTTTTCATGTTTTGTATTTGCTTTTCCTCCTTCATTCTTAAGAGGAATACCCATTTAAAAAAAAAATCAGTTGAGATTTATACAGATACCTGATGGTAATGTGTCAGTATTTGTCATTTGCTACCAATTATGCAACTGTTGGAACTAGATTCACGTGTTAAATGGCAATCACTGCAGCTATCTGAAGGGTTCAAAAATAGTGATATTCCAGGTAGTGTTAAAGATTATTGGAGGGATTCCTCTCCAGAATTTCAATAGTATTTTTATTTTTTTCATAAAGAATGAAATATTAAACCAATATTCTGTATTTTGGAAAATTGTCATGTTGTAAAGCTTGCAAAGCTTGTTTCAGAGCTAGTGAATCCAAAGTAAATGACCTGCAGTGTTTTTAATCCATAGCATCTTTAGAAGTCATATTAAGTGTTCTATTCCTGCAATACTAGTTTTTTGTTTCCTCTTCAGTTACACTTATTTTAATTTCTACATTAGTAGAAACTTAATAAGTTGAAGTGATTAATTAACTATATTATTTAAATTACTATTTGAAAAGAAAATAACAGCAACTCTGAAAGTGTCCTTGGCCAACTCTATTGGTATTTTGAATTGAAAATTTTGTATTCTTAATTGAAGTTCAGATGTTTCCCTGATTTTGGTGGCTTTATGCTCTGAAGAACAGAAAAAGCATAGTGCGTTCATAGTTATTACAAATGTTTTTACAGACCTTATGATCTCGAAGGTACCAGGATTTTGGAATAATGAAAACAGTTTGAGCATGCTTTTTGAGGAATTTGCAGAACAGGAGCTTTCACAGTAAACTAGTCTGCAACTGAACATGCTGAATATTTGAGGCAGTTTTGTCAGAAGGACTTACCTATTTGATTTTCCTCTATTACGTTCAGAAACATTGTCTGAAGTATGTATTTGTGCTTATGGGATCCAAGTTACACCTGGTATTCACTGCAAAAATGATACTAAAATAAATAAATTACTAAATGACATGAACATAAGCATTATTAAGAATAATAAAATTTGAACATAATTTTAGTCGTCCAAGAAGCCTGAGAGCTAAAACATAATATTTTCTATTACTGGCATAATAGTTCTTCCTGAAAAACAGAAATGCAGATGTCTGCTCTGCTAGCATGACACCTATTTACTTAGAGGACAGACAGGACTAAGGACAGTAGCAGTGGCAGGTTTTTCGTTTCCTTGAGGACTATTTATATCTGGTGTCTGTCATGGCCAGACTTCAAACTGAGGTCAGGGAGAGGGTGAGGCCACATTCCTGTCCCCACTTCTGAGTTAACAAACAGCTAAACATGGTGTTCACGTTGTTTACGTACTCTGAGAAACCAAAATGCCTTGGAAATTCTATGTGAATCCTAAAACCCGTGTTAAGAGCATAAGGCAAACTTTAGATCAGTGATGACAGCATCTCGCTATTAGTGAGTTGCAAGTGCTGCCAGCTGTGTCATCCTAGCACTCTGAAATGCTTTGGATGGTATTTGTTGTGGGCACAATCTATTGTGGAAAGATGTGTCATGAGTGTATAATTAAAAATATCTGTGCCACTGATGAACTTATGCAACTCAGAATTCAAACTGTCTCCTCAATTAAATACAAATAATTAAAATGCCAACTATTAGCATCCTGTAATTATGACTCTTAGCAATTTCATTATTACCCACTCCTTTCTCTAGATGATAATACCTACCTGGAGGGAACTTTGTATCTATAGTCTTCACTAATCAGCAGAATTTTGCTTTTTTTCTTTATTTTATAAAAGAATAGTAAATTAAAAATTGTCCTTCAGCCATGGCTTGCGTATCTCAATTTCAGAAACTGTCATTCTAAAAAAACAGTATGAAAACATGTTTTTGATCCAAAGCTGATAGATTTAGTGAGTTTTAAATCACGTTATGTATGATTTAATAGATTATTATTTTAGTAAATTGACATCCATCTTTAACCTGTGCATATTCAATACTAAAAGATTATTATACTGATAACTATAGGGTGGTTTTTACTGATATAGTGGACAGTTTAAAATGGATAAATACATTGGAACTAGTTTTGTCTGTATAAAAATTATACTGCAATTAATATAAATGTTTAGTAGAACCTGAAAAGAACATACTTTTTTTCCTCCCTTAGTTGGAATGTTGATATTTAGGGTTTGATTAATATTGCTTTTGGTGTATAGACAATCTAACTCTGGAATCTGACATCTTCAACTGGGATTGCTTTCTTAAATGATTTCAAGTGTTCAGGTGATCTTGTGAAGTAGAGCATGAATGTGTGTTTCTTACTAATCAAGGCCTGCTGACCAAGGAAATGTTACATTAGAGGTAGAGAAATTTACATAGTCCAGCTGCCTAATGAGCCATTGAAAATAGCAAACATCAAGCCCAGCTTCAAACTTCTGTTTGCTGGATTTAAACAAGACACACAATGAGGAGAGCATGGCCCTACTGACTGTACTGATCTTAACAGATCCAAACAAGGGTTGCTTTGTTTCCATCTGCTTGTGCTGTCCCACTGGATTTCCTTGGGCAGTGCTCTTCAAGTCGTATCTCCTCTTAAAATGCCCACATCTGAGATGTTATAAGTGAGAAACTCATTATCTTGTCCTCCAAGCTAACCCCACATTCAGCTGGGATAGTTCATATCTGGAAGCAAGAGTCCCTCACTATTCTGCACCATGTAGCCTGCGTACTGACATCTTTGTGCCACCTTTACCCTTGGTCAGGCCACACCTGCTCCAAGTTGTGACATTTTCCAGGAAATCCTGGATGATAGCTCATTGGCAGTAAGTCAGACTCAATTCTCAGATTTCCAGAACAAACAAGCCCACAGTGGAGGCTCTGAATCTTTACTGGCATTGGAAGTCAGAAATGGTCATTGGAGTCACTCAGAGAAAATAAAGTGGAGCTGCTTCAAGGCTGGTATTAGCAGGGATCTTTCTCAGAGGAAATGTCATTGCATTTCCATAATCAAGAACCTCCTGCTTAAAGGTGTTAGGTGATCCCATCAGTGGATACTGTTGAAATATAGCTAGAACTACCAGAAGTGGGGTGGGTTAAAGCTTTCTGGGATTCTTCTATAGAGATGGGTGTAACAGAGGTGGCCTTCCAGGGGTGGGGGAGACAAAGCATTGGGCACAGGCTGGGTGGCTGTCCTCACAAGCATGCTTACACTTCTTGCTCATCTCCAACTTTTATCCTGTTTAGCTCTGCAAGTAGCACTCTTTCACAGTCAGCTCATATGCTGAATGATCACTGTGGACATGGCAGGAAAGTTGTAAGGGCTGTCCTCTATGGAGGTTGAATAGGAGGTCAAGGGATTATGTTGGGGGTAGACAGGTGAATACCTGGTAAATGCTCAAGGGCTTTGATAAGAGTGCTGTATATGCTTACAGGGTAACTCTTGTTTCATGATTTGGCATTCTGGAAAGAGGCAGTTTAACACTGGAGATGAATGTGGGATACTCCAATTTGTAGCAGCTCTCAGGACAAAGAGACCTAGCACAGCAGAATGAGCACAGTTTTTGTGCCACAGCTATTGAAACAGGAGTACTTCAGGTATGCCAACCTTCACCTTTCTTGTCAACCATAAAAGTGTGTGTGTATATATATGTATATATATCCCTTTAGTTTTTCACTGGTCAAAAGAAAAGAACTTGCTGTAAGAAAGGAGAGTCTGGGGTCCTTTCACAATAGGAAAGTGGCTGGGTTATTTGACCTTTTCTGAAAACATTGTAAGGGAAAGGAAGAAGTTTTACCTACAAAGATGCTAAAATATATAAATAGAAACAATGAGCTCGTGCATCTTTCTTTCTCCTGGTCTTTCTTGGTTTCTTTTTGTCCCTCCTTCTACTGGTCCTTTTCTCTTTCACTGTGTTTGAGTGTCTTTTTATTCTTATTCTTTGGTTCCTCTCTAGAAAGTGCATTTCAAGTCACTGTAAATGTTAAAACATGCTAAAATGTTAAATGGCTGGTTGAATTCTGGGAATAGTAATAAATGTTTCAGTAGACTGTAGGTGGACAATAGATTGTATAAAGTTTTAGTGTCATAAAATGTACTTTTAAAATAGTACCAAATGGTATATGAGGGCCACGATTTCCTAAGTATCTCAGAAAGCATTAATCAGCACAGCTTGAACAGGGACAATTTATTTTTTGTCAGCAGTCCTTTATCTGCTTTAATTTGCTCTGCACGTTTCCATGACAACTAAGGGAAAAATAAAGTCTTAACCAAAGTTCAGTGAAAGCAAGACAAAACAACCTGCTTTAATTTGTGCTGCTCTCATAAATGTGAGTTTGGCAATCAGCTGTGGATCACAGATTTATTTTTTTCTGAGCAGATAAGACTTTTATTTGCATATATTTATTCTCTTATCTTAAGAAAACAAAAGGAGGTCATTTATTGAAGTTGGGGTTTTTCTTATTCCACAGATATACTTACATAGATTTTTCTTCTTTTTGATGCAAATGACTGTTGTCTTGACTTTAAACTTCTTCCTGCTATTTCTGTTTTTTCTAATCTGTGTTGAAGAGATTTTTCAAGTACATTGAGCTGAAAAGATGAGACGTGAAAGTAGAAAGTTTTGTGCCATGATGTTATGTTCCCTTGAAGAGATGCATTTTATGTTTGCCTGTGATTGCTTACCAGTCTCCCAAATTCACTGTAAGTAGATCAACACCATCTGGAAACAATGGTGATGCTTCTGACCAGGAACATCAGATCTCACAGCTCATTGGTAGACTTAGTAGATACAATTTTATTGTGTCTTCATACAAGCTAACAACGTATATGAATCATTGTAGTATTTCATGTTTGATGCTCTGTGATTGGTATCTATTTATCAAACTTAAAGCTATAAACTTATTGTATAAATACAGTTTCAAAACAAAAGGAAAGGAAAAATTGCATGAAAGAAAATATGATAAGTGAAGCTAGAATCCAGGTCCTTACTTCTGCAGGATTTGAAAATCAAGGTTACATCGATGTGAGCTGTTGTCTGTCCCATTCACCTCTATCACAAAACTGCAGGCACCTTCGCTACTGGCATTTTAGTTATATTTTTTAATTATGTGATTTAGACACATGTTAGCCAAGGAAAATAAGGTCCTTGGCCTGTGGAATTTGTTGCCCTATTTTTTTCAAAAAAGCCCAACATAATTTAAATAGATCATTTGAAGAACTGAAATATTAATGGATTTGGATTTGAGAAATATTTTTCTTTTAAAATGTGAATTACTGCTTTCTCAGGTGCACTTATTATTAAAATCTACAGAACACGTATTTGGGGGAGTTATTTTTCTTTCTTTACATAAATGTGAATGCAAACAGCTTGCTGTGAAAATGAAATATAATTGAGTATTTGCCATCCTCATTATGCTTGTTAGTTCTGACTTCTTGCCTAAATCATATGGTAGTCCTGCTCTCTAGTTACCTGATGACTTCAAAAAGTAGCTTTAAGTAGGCGTTATGACTTTAGATCTTAAAAAAAACCCAATACAACAGAAAAAAAAACACCAAAAAAAAAAAATGCAAAACAAACCCAAACCTAAACCCTCAAAAAAACCATGATCCTGAAATTTTGAACTGTTCCCCATTTCTGACCACACAAGTATTAAAATTAGGCTCCTTCGTAATTGATTTTTTTGAGCACATACATTTTAAAATCATATTATTCAAAATAAGTATATTTGCATGTATAGCTATCTTATTGTAAAGTCTGAGGTCAGATTATTTTTTGGTGTGTTGAATCATATGTGATGACTTGATGTCTTCCACCACTAATTTACTGCTATGTGCAAGTATCTTCCTGCTAAACCTGCCTTATTCACATACATCAATACATCTGGGATAAAGAATTGGCTTCCAAATGTAAAAATTAATTCAAGAAGCGGTATCTTTAGTAAAGGAGACAGAATAGTGCTCAGTGCAGGAGGCAAGACAATCCCTAAGTTGTTTTTCAGCATTTAGAAATCTGGCACATCTGACAGTCATATTTCACTTCTACTTCTGCTAGCCATAGATTGCAAGATTTCATTAACAGTTTTCCTATCAGTACAGGCAAATATGAAAAAACAAATGCATCACTACTGACTCTCCTTCATAACACCCACAGGACCTAAATCACATACAGTTCCTACTCCTGCTTCCTGACTCAAACCCAAAATATGACTGCCTACACATCTGTGCGACAGAATGGACAGTTATTCTGGTTGAAACTGGACAGGGAGTAATTTATGGTACATCCATGTAACACCTATTAGTTCTTGTTATTTCTGCTACAGCAAATGTTCTTACAGCAGCCCACTGCATGTACTAGGTACCCTTCAGCTCTATCATTTGTGTTCTTGGAATTTAGTGTGAGCAACCAAGCTGTGTTTCAAAGAATGTTTTGATTGGGTGTTTGGGTGTGTTTAAAGGAAAAAGCAACAAGTAAAGCAATATCTTACCTTTTGTTTTAAACTGTGGTTAAGATTCAGGTGGTATGTAATCATACTCATGATGATTGCCTTGGTTTTAACTTGGGATTTATGGAAGTTACAAATTGTACCTTCTACACGATATAATGCAGTTCTAGAGTCTTTATTACTAACAGCAAGATGGTTAAATTCTACTCTTACACTGTCATGGCTGTACTTCCTGGGCTGTGTGCATTTGGTTAAAAACAAATGGCTTTTTCTTAAGGGTACTATTTATAATTGTCAACAGACATTTTATATATGAAAGCAGAGACTGCTATAAGCAACTGTCTTGACCCTACTTTGCAGGTGTTAGAAATCAGGATTTCAGCCCTGATCCTGTCCATAGGGAGGGCTAGAAATAGGAAAGACGCTGAAACTAATCTAAAAGACAGCTTTTATATCATAACTTTTTCCATAAAGGATGAAGAATTTCCCTTATACCAAGAATAACATGTCTATTTATACCTGATTCAAAAGAAAATTAATGGGGAATTCTGTTTTATTGTTTAGATTGCCTTTGTCCAGTGACACCTTTGTGTAAATAAATATAGACTTAGAACATGATTGTGAGCTGGAAAATAGGAAGGGAACAATAGTGAATGAAGCATAGGTGACCTAAAAGGAGACTATCAATGCCTACTGAAGGAGAAAAAATAATTTAATAATGACTATTTGATTCAGAACGGAGTGAACTCTATAAAGGCTTTAAGCATAGTTGTATTTTTTCTTTAATCTTATTAAAAGGCCAAATGATTCTGAGTACTATTTTTTCTTTTCTTTTTTTTTTCTTTTTTCTTTTTTTAAACCCTGCCGTAAGGTGAAGGTGACAAAATGACATACAGGATGTTTTATGTGTGCAAAAAACTACTTAGAATTTCCCATGCTGCAGCAACATACAGACTTCTATTTGGAAACAGGGGGAGAGACCAGCACTGATATTCTCTACAATTGTTGAAGTTGTTATGATAGCTAAAAATACAACCAGTTGCTATAGCAACTGGAATGTGAAGGCTCACATATTGCTGCTTCTAGTCCCTTTTAAAAGTTAATCATAACAAACCATTTTTTTTGCCCATAAGTAGTAATCTTTATCTTTCAGATGTTTTACGTAATGTTTATTTCCTGCCTGCTCAATTACGAGTTACTTTAGGAAAAAAGCTCTATAAACCATACTTTGGTAAACTGTAAATCTATACTTTGTATAGATTACTGATATATGTTAGAGTTAAGGACTAAATAATTCCAATAATCCAAAGAATTTCTTAAGCAGCATAGTAAACACATATAAATAGCTTTTTGCCATTGTAATATATTTTAAAACATTCAATATTAAAGGAATGATGAAGCGCAGTATGAATACATATTAAAAATGTTGGAATTCTAATCTTTTTCATCCAACGTCTGTTCTCAGTTCTCAACATCATCAAGTTCTACATCTGGTTGATTTTTATTTTATTTTTGAACTCCACAGATTTCCACTAGTGGAAAGGCCAGTGACTAAATAACGGGATGAATAGTCCAAAGCCAAATGAAACACTCTCTTCTGTGTTTAAAATACTCTGGACTACTCAAAAATTTTATATAATATTCACATTTTAGGATGTGAATACTAAGAAACAAGCATACTTTGAGACAGGATAACTGAGCTTAAGGTATCAGAATAGGTTTCAGAATTGTGTCAACAGGCTAATTGACTGGTTTATTATTTTGGCCAAATTTTTAACAACTGCCGAGTTTATTTCATCCTAGGAGTATTAAACATAAAACTGCAAATGTCCGAGTTTCCAACCTTGTACAAAATTCCCTGTATGACTTTCTTTAATACAAACCCTTTTTAAAATCTACTTGTTTCTATCTGCAAAAGGAAATAATGTATATGATGCCTGTTTAGGGCACTAAGCTCATCCTATACATATATATATAAAAAAATCAAGCCCTTTGTCAATATAAAATTCAGAAGTATATTGCCTGCCTCCTGCTTACATCCAGTTTACTTGGTACATCAGAATGTAATTCTCCCAAGAACTTGGGATTGACCTCTTGCTGCTCTTACTGAAATCAGAGGTACTTTTGCCACTGACAGCATTAGGAGATACGATCAAATGCTGAGCCCTTCGGAAGCCATTACAGAACCCTGTTTTTGACTTTGTCTGTACCCTAAAGTCACAGAATCATCGAATCATAGCATCAAAATCAAGATGTGACTGATAGCAAGAGTAAGCAGGCTTACTGAGGCTGATTTCATGCTGCTATGTGGATTGAAGCAGCAGCGAGGATGTAGTGATACAGTGATGCAGGCAGGAAGGGCTGGTGCACACTGCGCTACTGCCCTGCATTGCGGCCAGCACTGTGAAGTCTGTCTTATTACTTGTCCTATGAGAAGTACTATCAATTAAATGTCTATGTTAAAACTAATAAATTGTATGTATCGATAGGTAGTACAGGTACATAATGATTTTACTGGGTAGACATAAATTACTGTTGAAAGTATTTTAGGATTGATTTGGGTATAATAGGAGAAAGTAGCAGGAATAAAGTTTTTGTGATCTTTATTGCTGCTGAATACTTAAAATGTTGAAAGAAATGTGACACATTAGAGTGGTGCAAACACTGTGCTCTGATTTCAAGATTGGTATGAGAAAGAAAATAAAGCCAAATCATTTTAATTAGTTCTTGCTCTTACCTTAGAGATGAAATGCTTATGAGAGCTAAGGAAATGTAGGGACCTTAAATATATTATCAATGATTAGGAGGGTATTCTGTTTATGCTTATGCAACATACTCTGTCTACATGGGTAATTCTCTGTAAATGTTAATATTTTTTCTTCCTCTTCATATTTTGTGATTGAGCAAACATATAGTACTTGCTTACTATTAAAGTAATTAGCATATTTTTCACCTTTCTTTATGAAAAAAAATGAACTACAGTAGACCAAATCCCAATCTGGCTCAGAAATTGAACTGTCTTTTTTCAGGCAAAACTCACTTTTAGTTTTGAAAAGGAATTTTATAAATTGCTATTTAGTTAGCAATCAAGAACTAATGGAAATTATTTTTGTCCCTTAAAATGAAATTAACTATCGTTCTAATTGGATGCAATATTTTTTAAATACTTTTTAAGAAGTTTTTGTATCATCTGGTAAGTACTTTGGATAAGTTGATTATATGGTTTAGAATTGTGTAGAACGACATTGAACCTGAGTCCCTACACCATGGTGGAGGAAGAAAATTTGGAGTTTAATCTATCCAAAGCCAAAGGACACTTGCATTTCAGGTGCAGAATCCCACCCAACAATTTCTACAAGGTTTTGCCCCCAGATAAGATATTTTAGGGATATCTCTTAGGGATAGCTTATTTTAAAGACTGAATCTGGAAAGTTCCTCCTCTAAAAGAAATAGATGGATACAAACTTAAAAAATACATCAAGAAGAAATTCCAAAATGTTAAGTCACTGGTGAAATACCTATAGTCTTTTATACAACTAATTTAAATTAATAAATGTGAGACCTTAGCCTTCATATACAATTTATTATTTCTTTTTTTAAAAAAAGTTATCAGTTATGTGTGTCAATTTATTTTGTATTTCATATGTGCTATTGCACATGTGAACTTAATTTTGTTTGAGGATTTAGTTTCCATGATCCAGCTAGTACAAACCAAATAAAATGTTAAATGTTATCTGACAGGAATTAAGTACCTTGTCTATTTTGAGTACCACTGCAGTTGCTATGGTAACAGAAGAGGAGCCTATCAGCGTGCAGAGCTTAATTTTCCTTTATATTTCTGTGTTTTGTATTTATTTAATACATCTTAAGAACAGTACCCCACTTGAAATTTTCTATAAAGATAAGTAAAACCTCATACTTTGAGAATTGCAAATTAGATTTTCTTCCTACTGCAAGACAATAGAGCCACTATCTATTTAAGCCAAAAGAAAATGAAGAAACAATACTAATGAGAGAAATTAAAAAGAGAGGGGCTAAAAATAGGGTTTATCTCAGAGCTGTTGTAATACTACTACTCCAAAAGGTGCCAAAGTTTTGCCGGTGAGATAGTACTAGTACTAGAGAAAGTGTACCTTTAAAATGCCCATTTCTGACAATTTATACTGTAATTCAAAATAATAATAGGATATAGAATGACATTAATAACTTTCAAAATCATACTTATTTGACAGTAAGTCTACTGTTTTATTATTTATTTATTATTTGTTTATTTTTATTTATTATTTATTTTATTATTATTTATTTATTATTATCTATTGTTTAATTTAGCAATTTTCTTGCTGCTACATATTGTAAGTTTTCAACAATACATATACCTAGGTGCTTCAGTACTAACATTCCCCTCTCCTCCACAAGATCTTTATATATAAATAGGTTTGATGTGTGTCACGAATTATGCACAGATTGCACTGGAAGGCATCATCCAGTTATTTTAGAGTACACTTTAGAGTCTGTACAGCAGGCACTGCAGGTCTCCAGAATGTGCCACATTTTAGCTATCATTTAATAGTGATTTCTCCTCTGCTTCTGAAGTAAAGATTTCTGTGTGAATGTTTTTCTCTGTATTTGGAGCAACGCACTAGGATCTGAACATGCATATCATCTCTGAATCACACTGTTCCCTCCCCATAAACCCAGCTAAGCTAGGTAATAGTGCACCTCTTAGCCGGTTCTCTCCTGCTTAATAGTCCTCAAACAACTTTTGGTAACACTTATAGTAGAAGCAATGAATAATAAAACAGCAGATGAAAATAATTGTTAGTCCAGGCAGAGTATTGCAAATCTAAGTAATAAATCGTAAACTGTCTACTGCTTTGGAAAGGGCTGTCTCTAGAAGAGCTTTCTAGTAAACAGAGCAGAGCTGTTCTGTTTTGTTATTAGTACTAGTTTGTCTGGTTCATCAAAAATCTCTGTTCATTCCCCTGTGCTTGTTTTTGTGCCTGGTCTTCAAACAATCTTTTTCTCCTAACTCAAGACTGACTCTTTACTGCCTTGATGTGTCAGAGCCACAAGGGAGTAGAGCCATTAGAGTAAAAAAGAGAAATAATGAAGCATACAGCTAGGGAAAGAGTTTTCTCCCAGGCATTATGTTCTCTGACTTGGGTAATGTATATATATACTGAACATCATGCTTGCTTTCTTTCATCCTAAACTTCATGAGTGGTTTTTCATAAAGTTATATAATTGCTTTAGTATCCATTTCACTTTCCTAGCCAGTTTTTGCTAGGCATCCATGTTTTCTTCTGTTTTAACTGCTTTCTCTAGTTCCTCAATCCTTTTACAACAGGCTTTTTGCAGCCAAAACATGTCCAGCAGAAGCAACTAGAAAAGGATAAGAAAAGTGAAATAAACCAAATATACTACCATGACTGGAGTTTAGATCTCAAATCTTGATATAAATCAGTGTGTGTCCACATATGTGTCAATGAATGTAAAGTTTGCAGTGGAAAAATTAAATGGTAACTTGATTCTAGATTCAGAAATGTATGATTCTGATTGTATTACACTTTAATTGGAAGTATAGTAGATTCTGGGTTTGAGGACAGAAAAGTCTTTGTTATCAAAATCCTTCAAAGTGATTTAAAATCTATTTAAAACCTTAATTGGTTTACTTGTTTTAAATCAGTATTTCAGTTTATTTTGCTAAGTCAGTGTTGAGAACAAAATTGATGGTTATACTGTATGGATCTTGACTTTGTCTGCAGAATACTGGAGGAATAATACCTCCATCCCTGGAAAGGTGATGGAACAACTTGTTCTTGGCACTATCTCTAGGCATATCAAGGATGAGGGGGTCATTATGAGTAGTCAACATGGCTTT
>VZRW01003871.1:0-17220 GCA_013398125.1 Aegotheles bennettii | reverse complement strand
GCATCTGGGGAAGAACAACCCCATGCACCAGTACAGGCTGGGGGTTGACCTGCTGGAGAGCAGTGTAGGAGAAAGGGACCTGGGGGTCCTGGTGGGCAGGAGGATGACCATGAGCCAGCAATGTGCCCTTGTGGCCAAGAAGGCCAATGGCATCCTGGGGTGCATTAGAAAGGGGGTGGTTAGTAGGTCAAGAGAGGTTCTCCTCCCCCTCTATTCTGCCTTGGTGAGGCCACACCTGGAGTATTGTGTCCAGTTCTGGGCCCCACAGTTCAAGAAGGACAGGGAACTGCTTGAGAGAGTCCAGCACAGAGCCACAAAGATGATGAAGGGAGTGGAACATCTCCCTTATGAGGAAAGGCTGAGGGAGCTGGGTCTCTTTAGCTTGGAGAAAAGGAGACTGAGGGGTGACCTCATCCATGGTTACAAATATGTAAAGGGTGAGTGCTGAATCAAGAATTAATTCTCAGAATTGAAATTAAAACCATGGTGAAATAAGAACAAATGATTTAGTTACAATTATAGGCAGAATATTAAAGTTGAAGGATGACTTTTGCAAGCGTCCAGGTAGACCTTCATGTGTAAAGAACTATGGGTATAAGGAACCATTGACAGAACAGCAAGCACTGATAGTCAGTAGAAGGTAGATAATTGTAACAATCTGTCCAAATATTTCACTATGAATTAACAGAAAATGAGTTATAATGAAGAAAGACTAGGATAGCAGCCCATTGAACAGTTCAATGTAATTGAGTTCCTGAAGTGATAGGATATGGATTAAGGGCTCAACTTTATTGGATCAAAGGAGTAATTGTACTCTTAAGGTGAAATCTCATAAGGTAGCTGAGCCAATCTAACAGGGAGTGGGATGGGAGAATGACTGCCACTTTTAGCAGCAACTTTTGCCTGTTTTCTTGTGAAACCTCCCTTTTCTAAAAGTAGCTATTATGCCATACAGAGAGAAGCGGGAAAACTGTGTAAGTCAGGAGAGAAAAAAACCCACAAGATTCTAGGGGGGTAAAACAGGAAGGAAAAATAAAATAGAATAATTTCTTTAGCCTAAGTAGACACCAGAACAGTTGAAAACCTCACATATACATTACTTAATTATTTTGGATTCTATTCAAACTGAAACATGAAAGGTCTTTTTATGTTTCTGGGTTTAAATATATGTGTAAGTAATTTAATTCTGCAGAAAAACCATGACTGCACTATCTTACTTTAGGCTGCTTGATGACATTTGTAAGAAGCATAACATGTTTTGAGGTTCTTTCATATATTTGACTCTTTTTTTAAAAAAAGAATAACTGATTGTGGAATACTTCTAATTTTCCTATTTATCACCTTGTTGAAATGTCAGTTCCAAACCTTAAAAACAGTCAAAAGTGAAGTGAACACTGTTGTGAATTGTTATTGTTGTCAAATGGCAGCTTTTCCTTTTCAGGGACAAGGAGAAGGATTAGATTTAGCTGGTTGCATTTCTTTTTCTTTTTTTTTTCCACTGTTTTTTTTTGTTTTGTTTATTTTTTGTTTTCTTTTTGAAAAGTATTTTAGTTTTGTGTTGAAATTGCTGTTTGGGTATGAAATCCATTTAATTCTTCACATTATCTGCAACAGTAGTCATTTATCTGCCCAGCCTCCATGAAAGGTGTCAGCAGTACCCAAATCCTCTTTTATTTCCTTCAAAAGAGCTTCGGTCTACACTAATGATTAATAATTGTTTTGTGTCCATATAAGCTATTGTGTGGTGTGCATATAAGCTATTTTGTGGCTTAGTAATATTAGCAAAATTTTTCCCCTCTTTCTGGGGCTAATACAGGAATTTTACAGAAAGCTCATCAATTAAAGTCTTCTACTTTATTTATTGATCAAAAGATCATACCACCATAATAAGACTTAGCACATTCTTCAGAAACTCTTATCATGAAGTAAATCTGAATGATATTTACAGATAGGTGATGATACCAAGTTTTCTACTAGCAGGCAAGAACATTTGCAGTAAATGTATTATATCCATATACCCATTCAGGAAAAAATCACAGGACTCTACCCTTCATCTGGCTTGACACAGTTAAAGAACGTGGCTGAAATAATGTGCAGAAAAAGGTTTCTGCAACCAATCCACAAATTAGTATGAACACTTTTCTGTGTAAAAAGTATGCTCCACAGGAGCAAATACAGTGTTCATAGTTATGATTTCAAGAACATAATTTCATATCTGTTTCTAGATAGGCAGCTATTATGGTTTTGCTCCCTTTTTATTTTTTTAATGCTGTGCATTTATTTTACAGTATAGTAATAGGAGAAAATAACTTTAAAGCTCTAATTTGCCTGTCTGAAGTCTATGCCATATAAAAAATTAATTTTGACCAAACATCTGCTTAGTGTTTTCACCTTTTGAGAATAGGTCATTAGAGTAGCTACAGCATACAAATGTCATTTATGGAGTAACAGGGGAAAATACCAGATGGTATTATGCTGTAAAAATGTGGTTACTTCAAAGCTAGTGGCATTACTGCTACTGTGTAGTATCCTGGTCATGTAGCTAATGACAACACAGGCTCCTGTTGTGCCTAATTTTTCTGAGGTTTCTATAAATGATGCAAATACTCATTAGAATAATGCTTTGTGAAGGCCTGAAACTTTTCTATGTTTTTCAATTTCTTGATAGCCTCTTTGTGGAAAGATTTTTAATACTACACATATACATCTTTTCTTACTGTGTTTACTGTCTAGTGTAAATCACTGTAAATCAATTAGTAACTGCACACACTTCTTACTATTTTTAAATTATTGTATCAGAATATATACATAGAGACATCCGATATGTGATGTAATTGAAGAAAAATTCTTTTGTTGTCCAAGGAAACAAAAAATTGTTGTCAAACAGAGGTAGTGAGCTGCCAACATTTCCCACCATTTCAGACAATGAAAATGGCAAGAAGTGACTGGTAGACCAGAGGGTTGTACTGCCATTCAGAGGTATTTCAACAGGCTGGATAAATGGACGGAGAGGACTCTCATAAGGTTCAATAAAGGGAAATGTAAAGTCCTGAATCTGGGAAGGAACAAACCTCTGCACTAGCACAGGCTGGTAGCTGTCTAGACAGCAATTTTGTGGAGAAGGTACTGGTAGACAAAGTTTTGCCAGCAGGTCAACTGAGGTGATCCTTTCCTTTTACTCAGCTCTACTCAGCTGAGGCCACATCTGGAGTGCTGGGTCTTGTTCTGGGCTCCCCAGTAAAAGCGGAGCATGAATATAATGGAGTGAGTCAAGTAAAGGCCACCGAAGATGGTGAAGGAACTGGAGCATCTATCATTCAGGGAGAGACTGAGAGACTTGGGACTGTTTAACCTGGAGAAGGGAAGGCTTGAGAGGGATCCTTTCAGTGTATAAATACCTGGTGAGAGGAAGTAAAGGCAATAGAGCCAGACCCTTCTACATGCCCAGTGACAGAACAAGTGTCGGTGGACACAAACTGAAACACAGGAAATTCCATCTGAACATGAGAAAATACTTTTTTACTGTGAGGGTGCTTGAATCCTGGGACCAGTTGCCCAGGCTGGTTGTGGAGTCATCATCTTTGGAGATACTCAAAATTTATTTGGACATTGTCTTGGGCAACTTGTCTCGGAGTGCTATATTTGTGTGATTTGATATATTCAGGTACTAATTTAATTTCCACTTGTCTCAAGGCCTAGTGAATAGAAAAATCTGTGTTAGTTGGGAATTTTATATGTATGTAGTTGTGTGTGCATCATTACTTTCTCTGAAGCCAACATGCACAGCTTGAATATGTGTAATAATTTATACAAAGGAGTAGAACTATGACTTTGGACTATTTCCCATTTCTCTGCTAAATGCAAAGAATAATTGGGCAACTTCATAATGTTTTATTTACCACTGAGGCCAAAATTTTGTCTCTCTGCGATAAACAAATAATTAGTCAGATTTGAAAAGCATCTCTTCTATTTATGAAACCTGAATGGTGGTCTCCTGTGTAAATAAATGAATGCCATTTCTAAAAGTAAACATATATCAGCAATTTGTGTCAAAGCTCATGTGTGTGCTGTGTCAGTGTCTGTCACATTTATAGATGGATATAGGATGATGGAGAGTTGGTAGCTGGTTTTGTGTTATGGCACTTTTCAGTATGAAGTTACTGATTCACATTAATTGAAAGAAACATTAATTTAGCAATTCCAGCTTTATAGAATTGCAGTTTTTCCATGTATTGCAGAGTTTTCTCCAAGCTCTCAGTTTTCCACTTTCTCAACTGGCCTTGTCATTGGACACCCCTCTGCAGGATTCCCATTTGTCTTTGTCTCATTCTGCACTAAATTCTACTGAATATTTAGTTCCTTTAAATGTGATGACTAAGGGTATACGTTGACTGTTACTGTGCTTAGTTGGTGCATGGCTGCTCGTTAAGTTGTGGCAACTTAATTGTGTGCCTGAGTCTTCAGGTTTTATAACAATTATCTTTTAATCAATCCCTAGTTCTGGGTTTCCAAAAGTGGGATGGTCATTTTGCAGGAGTGGAGCAGGGCAGTGGTATTGCTACCTTTCTGTCATGTGTCTAGTGTAAAGGGAGTTTTCTCCAGTTTAGGAGGAGTATTTCCCGGGTACTGCTAGAATAAAACTGGAAACAATTTTTCCTGAATCACATATATTTATATCTTACTTACATGACACATACTAAAGAGATGAGTGTATGGAATGCATAATGTAAAGACAAAGATTGCACAGAAAGGAGGATGCATGCTAGCAGGTTCTATGGGGAAAACTAAAAGGAAGTTCATAAATACTGTATTCTGTTAGTACCGTTTAAAGCAGTAAATTAAGTTAGCAAAATTGTTCATTTACAACCGCTTTAGATAAACATAAGAATATTTTACTAAGTCAGATCCCTAAATTTGGCTTCTGGTACATCTGAGGGTTTTTTGATGTTGACAGATACTTTTAGTGAACTTGTGTATACAATTTCACACATCATCAGCATCTTAAAAGCTGTTGAATGATGGGCAAGCTGTTATAAGATGCATAATAGACTTTTTGTAAACTAGATTATTTCCTGCTATAGGGGGTAATTTCAGATAATAACATAAAACTGATGAGGAGGAATTTTCTTTTAAATTATTATCTAAATTATAGTAACATTTTCAGTACTTTGCAAACATAATTTTATGGTGGTACATGAAAAGGAGAGAGGCACGCAAGAGAGTATCAGTCTGAGACAAACTGACATACAAAGAGAATAGCTAATCTCCTTTGGACATTGTGGATAAATGCATTTTTTAAAAAAGAATTATGGAACACATTTGATCTTTGAAAAGATTTGACAAGCTGTGCGGGAGACATACAGTATTTGTAATTGCAAAAAATCACATCACTTATACCCTTTTATGTCTTGAACACATGATCAGCTTGGATAATAATCCTTTGAGAACATGTCTTTTTATTATTTTTTTTTCTGACTTACAGCTGTAAAACTGTATAGCACAAAAGTGCTATTTGACACACATGAAAATATTCTTCTGAGAACTAATGAATGAAACTCTCCTGGTTTGAGACTACCAAGATAAAACGTTGGGGGTGTTGGTGGCAGTCCCAGGTTAGTATATAGAAAATTTTTATCCTGGTATTCACAAACCAGGACAGAAGCATAAAATGTAGACAGCACATTCAGTGTGAAAATGAAACATGCTTTTTCTCTTATGAAAGAAGAAAATGGAAGATGTGAATGGAAATGTCATGCTTCCATCACTCCCATAATTGTCTAGGATGATTATGTTTTTCAATATCTGTATTCCTCAAAGCTTTTCAAAGTGCAGAGAAGTTGAGAACAGGAGTTTAAAAGATTTTGTGATGTTTACAATACTTGGCTGAAAGTTTATGTTGTATGGTACAATTAAGATGTTACATTATATTGTTATGTCCTATGAATGATATTGCTACACAATATTACACTGAATTTTAATTTAACATGAAAAGGCTTTTCAAACATTGCTGAAAGAGAACTTGGCAGTTACTTATTATAAGGTCTCAAAATAGTAAGAGCAGTGAGCCTTACCATGATCACTTTTAATATTTGTGCAATTGACTGCAAATTAAGCTCGGGGTTTAAATTGAGTCATTGCCATAAATAGTGGGAAAGTACAATTAATTCAAAAGTCAAAACTGTAAAGCTTTTAATAAAAGTTCCCCTTTAATGCCTATGTATACCTCTACATTCCAAAAGTGATATTAAAACCAATATTTAGATCTAAAAATGCTACAGATTAATATGAATCATAATCCCGGTAAATAGGTACTGCATGTCTTGAGAGTCTCCACAATGAACAACACTCAAGTTATGTGACTGAATATTTGGTGTCTCTTTGATTGAATTTGAGCCTCTATAAGTTACTGGTTTGTGTCTAGCAGCCACATCAGTTTATTCAACTGGTGACATGTATGTCTGGCATTATGGACTACTGCAAATTGGGTGAATCTGGAGTTATAAATTTAGCCTGAGTTACAGCACTTCTTAGCATTCATCTTTCCAGACAAGTTTTCTCTTAGTTAGCTAATGTAATGATGCTGTCTGGTCTTTCTAATTCACAGAGCCCTACTGATCCTCCTCCTTGAGGTCTATAGACGTTTTTCATTCAGCGTGGTGTTGAAGCTTAATCCATGCTTTCTGATTACAGGCATCATGGAAGTAATGTAGTGATTTGTCATGTAAACCCAGACTCCTTAGAAAGCATTACAGTCCTTTTTGCTCCTACCAGATGTTCCTTGCATATTTTTCTGGAAACTAATGAAGTAATGTAAATATAAAAAGATATCTCCAGTCCTAAAAAACCTGTGTTAAATCGTTTACTACTCTCTCAATTTATGAACCTGAAAGATCCTTGTTACTAAATGATTTATTATTGTTCTTCAGCTGCCAGTTAAGTCCAAAAATTCAGGAACTAAGCCAAAAAATAGTAATAAATATTTAAATCCAAAATGTCTTCTCTGGTTGGGCACAGTTTGTACTGTTCATGAGAATATAACATGCCCTATAATTAATACTTATCTTAAGGTTCTGTTGATCATATTTACCTCAGATGCTAGTTCATTTTTCATTGAATTCAAACACATGGGTTTTAATGATATACCAAGGCAAGTTCATAGAATCATAGAATACCAGGTTGGAAGGGACCTCAAGGATAACCTGGT
Source organism: Aegotheles bennettii (assembly GCA_013398125.1). Taxonomy (NCBI): domain Eukaryota; kingdom Metazoa; phylum Chordata; class Aves; order Caprimulgiformes; family Aegothelidae; genus Aegotheles; species Aegotheles bennettii. The sequence goes on along the minus strand of VZRW01003871.1, from coordinate 10,016 downwards.
CCAACCTTTCTTGGTGAAAGTTGGGCTAATGCTATTCGGTACTAGTATGTATTGCATTGTATTTGTATTGCATTACAAGCAAATAGTTACTCAAGTTGGTGGTTTTTGCTAGTTGAAGAGTTTCACTGCAATAACCTCTGCCTTTACAATGACTACAAGTATAATAATGCTTGGGACCCATTCAGGAACCAGTTTCCTTTTATTTATAGGATGCCTGTAGACAGCTTGTACGTGGCTTTCTTCCTGTTCTACCATGTTACCAGCAATCATATCTTAAAGTATGGTAGCTGGTAGTGAGCTGAATCTAAAAAGATAGTAGTTAAGTGATAATACCTTGAAGAAAGAGGTAGGGAAATTATTTTATTTTTTTTTACTCAGGCTTCATAGAGTCCTATGGACTGTCATTTATTGAGTGTTTGTAATGATCATAAGATTATAATGCAGGTGTCCTCCATCACAAGACCATATGGATGTTGATCCCATGTCAAGATATGTGTGGCCATGCAATGGGGGCTGCCATCCCCTGTGAGAGGTATCAGGAAACTAGCAGAAAGGTGTTTGCTTGTTGCAGCCTGCCTATATCTGAAGTGCCTTTGGGAAGAGATTGGCAAGCAGGACGTTGTGAGCTCTGAGTTGTTCTGATGACTTATTGAAGTTTTCAGCTAGAAGGTTGCATACTCCTCCTTTCATGTAATGCTGGCATCTGTCTGCCCGTCTGTAATTCGGTTATAACCCGGTCTATGAGGTTTTTTCCTGCCATTTCTATGCTTTGAGAGCATGTTGGGAAGTTCTCATGTTAGATGATTTAAAATGATTGTTCATTTCAGATTTCTTCATTACTCACACTTAAATATGCATTATTCTCATCACTATCTGTATTTAGCTACTTTTTCTCTCATTATATTATATTCCAAATATTCCTTTCTCTACATAATATCAGAAAGGTCACAAGTACCCAGAGGTATGATATCTTTCTGTGAGAGTAGAAAATGTAGATGTGAAATAAGAATTTATCTGCATTAATATCCACTGGGGGAATAAGGTCTGAACTAGGAACACCTGTTCTGACTTGTAGTGAAAATCACATTGTCCATGTACATTTAAGCCAAATTCAGCCTTTTGGCACTGAAAGCATCTGTGGCTATGGTTTTACATACTATAACTTGCTCTATGTGTTATCATTTCAACCTTTTTGGATCCATTTATTCTCTATAAAGTATGTTGTTTTTTGAATTGAAAGTCTTCCATCTCACAGTCTGGATCTTCTCATGCCCCCAGACGATGATACCATTTAGTTTTAATTTATTTATTTAGATACCATTTGGTTACTCTTTACATATTTACCTAGGATTTTGTATTATCGGTGTGTTTTGAAAATGTAAATTATTTCCAGAAATCCTCTCTTGGAAGGGGCATAGCATTATTCCTATTATGTGGAGTACAACATTAAAGCAGAAACAGAGGATTTCTCACATGTGATTCTCCAAACTACTTAGCAGGTGGTAGGTTTTGAACTCGGGGAGTTAGTAGCCTCAAATCCCTTTCAATACGTTATTACATCTAATGGAATGAAGTTTGAATAAAAGGAGTTTCTCAGCATTCTCTAGTGGTAGATTTGTAGCAGAAGTTGAAACTATTAATTTGGTGGCACTTTAACTTGACAAAGAAGGAGTGGAGATATGTCTATAAAGTCAAACACACAAACAGTTGCAAAGTGGCTTTGCATATTTTTCAAGATACTGGAATGCAAGACAATTTTCATCTGGCAGTTCTGTAGGACCATACATAGTCTGGGCTAACTAATTCATCTTTGCATCATGACCGAAGAGATGGGCTTGTTTACAGGGGGCTAGATAGTATCCAGGGTAATAACTAACTCCAAGACGGTTTAAAGGGATTTCATGTGTGACAATGAGAATCATACTTGGCACAAAGTTAGTGCTCTAAAGAAATTAGTCTCCTTGGTTAAATGGAAGTTGAGCATTGAAAAACTGTTCCTGTGTGGTTTTAGATGGCTGCATACTTTACCACTATTATAGGAAACTGCTGTATCATTAATCACATTTAGATACTTTTTCCTGGAGCCTTGACTGTCTTAAAGGCCTGGTAAGACACGAGCACATCATCCATTTCTGTCCTAATATAAATGAATTTTTTAAGGTTTGAAGGAAGATTAGCTGAATGAAATGTTTTGTTCTGCAAAAGTGCAGCTTTCAGGTAACTCTGAAAAAAATGCCCAGAGTTTGCATATGAAAAAAAATGGTCTTTGTCAGCTTGCAAAAACAGTCATGCAATTTTGTTAAATGTTAGTGACAAGCCCTTAGCTAAGTCAACAAAGTCATTTTGTGTATGAAAAAATTGTTCAGATTCCTTTACGTGCAGCAGTGTTTATCTAAAATTAGGATAATATGAGCCTAGGGCAAAATGCTACAGTACAGTGGCCTCACAGTTAAACTTTCTTAGAGAGTGGCAAAAGATATTTGTGTTAGTTTTGGCAAGTTCAATCAATTATACATGTGCAATATTTTGAGTAGAGACGTGTTCTACCAAAGATGCTCAAATTAAATACAGTCAATAATAAGTAATTTATTCTCTCATTTCTTCTGTTTGTTTGAACACATTTTTTTTAAATCATCTGAGCTAAGCTGCCTGCTAAATCTTACACCTCTGGACTTCCAATTTCAGGTAAGATCTGACAGATTAATACACCTATTTTTCACATTTTTATTTCAGAGTACAACTATAGAAGCATGCAAAGATGGGAACTGGAAATGAGTGTAAGCAAGAAAGGGCAAAGATTTTTTTAAAAAAGAGGTTTTCCCTGCGAAATTATCTACCCATTTTCAAAGACAAATTATACATATATTGACAAAAACAAGGTCATGACTGTCTGAGGAGAGAGAGAAACTCGTCAGTGTTTGCTACAATAACAGTGTTTTTAACAGATTGTAAAAAAATAACCTCCTATTTAGTATTTAGGGGTTTATTTACTTAGTGGCATTCTCAGAGATCAACTTAATGTAGAGAAAAATGCTTCTTTACAAGTCTTCCTGTTTCTTTTCCTCCCTCTCTAGTCAGCTGCAAACTAACTATATCAACATTTTGGTTTCACTCCCTTTTGTAGTGCCATAGCCACCTTTGGTTTGTGCCCTTTCCTTTGTTTTCAGATTCTGCCTTTGATTCTAATTTTCTATGTCTTGATGTAGTATTATGTGGAAAATTTATATAAAAAATATTATTTCTAAAAAACTAGCAATGGGGTAATACTTTAGAGCAGTAACTTCCAGCATGTATGGCATAAAAATCTGCCATCAGAGACTGATTCAGTCACCTTGATGCAAGAAATAGAATTCACAATGGAGATTAAAGTCACATAAGTGAAATGGTATTTGTTACCTAAAAGAATAAAAAAATGCCGTTTTCTTCATGTTGAATATCACCATTTCCCATTAATATAGCTAAGAGCCAAAGGCATTATTTGCACTATTCCTAGTTAAAATACATATCTTCTGCCTACTGGTAGCATCTTTGAGTGTGTTACTTCAGACTGCTCTGATTGATTGACATGCTTCATGCTAACTCCTTAGGGTCTCATTTATTAACATGTTCTAATGTTATTTAATTATTTCCAATGGGCTCCCTGTGGGTGATCATGCCTAACTGTGTTCTGTCTGTCCTGAAGTGAAGGAACTGAATAATTACTTTGAAATCGGTGGGAATTATTGTATCCTGAAGGGGAAAAACAGGGTCCAAGGGACTCAAATCTTCATTGCTGGGATCAATTAAAGAGTTAGATGGGGTATAATGATATACTAGAGGTGTTTTGTCCAATTGACTAATGTAGACAAGCTCAAGTGCTTTTCATGAAGTAATGATTAGTGCAATTTCAGTTTCAGTATGATAGACTTGTTCCCTGACTCTGTATGGATTTGAAGCAAGTCAAAATAAAATCTCTAGTCAAGCTTTCAGTGGAAATTGACATTAAAAGCATGCAAGACTCAAATAAGGCACAAATGAGGCAACGTCCTTGCCCAGGAATATGAATTTAAGGATAATAGTTAATAATCAAGTGACTGTTAAAAAACTAACTGCCATGAAAGTCAGGACAGACATAGGACAGAATATATAGTTTCATTTTGACCTCAGATACAGCAAATTTCTTAAGTTTTCATTCATCTATTTTAATTTTGGAAACAGTAAACATTAACATGAGAATTTGTCCAGAATATGACAGACCTTGCCATGTTTAACGAGCTATATGTCATTTAATAAGTCATATGTGTATAAGCACTGTAGGCCTTTAGGCAGCCACTGTACCGGGTCTCCTGTCATATGTGTTCAACCAATGGATGTTCCATATCTTTTTGATTTAGAGATCCCATATGTATGCAGAGAATTAATTTAGAGATTATAAAAGCTTTCATTAATAGACTCAAACATATTTTTTCAAGCTTGGCATCTGAGTATATTACAATTTCATGATCTTAGTAACATTATACAGTCCTAAATATGGGTGATTTTTTTCTTAAAAATCAAGTTCTAGAAAGTTCAATTTGCTCTTAGCTGTCTTGTTGTACCACTTGCATCTTGTGTTTATTGGTGTTCCTACATTCTGTCTCCAATAGCCAGGCAAGAAGGAGGGTAAGTCACAGGTGGTACTATCACATATGTATTCCCCACCATGCCCGCTACCAAGGGCGCTGCTTCCTTCCAGCTATCAGAACAACACACCTCCATATGCAGCCGGGCAGGTGCCATTGATGCAGGCCTCATATCTAAGCTGATTTACCCAAATCTGCTTGGCAGATGGAACTGAAATGGAGTTGGACTGTCGTATCTAAGTTAGAAGATAAGGTAGGTAATTATTGACATGAGAGAAATTTAGAAACGAGCAAAGGATTTTATTATTTCTTTTTTTTAAAAAAATAAATCATTTATATTATCTTTAATTCCTGTTCTTCTAAAAGTGAAGATCATCTTAGATTTTCAGCTGGCTTGTAACTGGGGTGGTATGACAGGTAAAATATGTTGCTTCTTACCTATGTTGTGTTTGAAGAATGCTGGGCAGTGAGAAGAATGAGTAATAAACAGTGCAGAGTTACAGTTTCCAAAGAAAACAGGCAGCATGGTGATAAAGGAAACAACTCTAGTGCAGCTTGGTGAGTCTAATGCTACTCCTAGAAATGCATATTTATGACTAATATATAAATGAAATGGCTGTTTTGGCTCTGATTAGGTATAAAGCACCGAGCAAATGGAGAATTAAAAAAGAACACAAATAGTCTTTATGTTACATAATGTCTTAAAAAAAGCTGGCAAAAATACACTACTATAGAATGGAAACATCAAGAGAAATGTTATTTTTATAGTGATTTACTGGAAAATTCCTTGAAGAAAAACAATTCTTTTGTATAGAACATTTGATGCTAATGCCACAAGAATTTTCTTAGCTATGGAGTTTCCAGTGAGGTAACTCTCTAAAATGTTTCCTTTCAGTTACATTGTAGGCAACACAAACATGGCAAAGGAGATTATTTTAATTTTATTAATAACTCTAAATGATACTGAGAGGAGAGGAATGATAAATCTCAGGGTGAATTAAACTTCACTGCATTATTGCAGTGAAGGATGCCACAAAGCAGAAAACAGTGTGAGGTAGGATGCAGAAGATAAATACTTCACAGGGAGATTATTGTTCTTTAAGGAGATGGTACATAGAAAACTAGACTGATTATTGTGGTATGGTAGGTATTGCACAGCACATGTTGCTTTAAGAATAATGGAGACATTTGCCATCCCCCAAATTAAGGGGAAAATGTATCATGCTATAACTAATGAGCTGTCTGAGTTATTTTTAGCTTAGTTTATTAAGAAAAGATTGGCTCAAACCACAGCAATAAATCTTTAGGATACATGCATCCCAGAACGATTTGCATTCAAGGTCATGACAAAGCTTAGCAAAAATGCATATCTCAGCAGAACAGCTCTTCACATATCATTGACTGCTGTGCTTCTTTCCTTTTTAGGTAGCACTAAAGTATTATGATGATCATTGTATCATGGTAGAATATGATGTTAGGAACCATATGTACTTGTGCATATTTGTTTTCCAGTGTTCATTACATGTCTGCTTGTAGGTTTCTAGTTTGAGTGGAAAACATGCAATACTGAACTTCACAAGTCTATAAAAAAGCAAAGTATTGAGTCATAAAGAATATTCTTTCTGCAGAGGCATTCATAACACTTGATTTTATACATCCAACTAAAATGTCTCATATAGAACCTTGTCTTCCTGTGTCATGAATGAGAAAAATGGCTTTATTTGTGGTTGTAGTGATGACCTAGGAGCTCCTCCTGTATCTGACTCTGGTATGCATCTTCACTAGATTCAAACTCCATGTGAGTGATATGATTTCTGTGGCAAAACCAAAGTACCTAAAACAGGCTTCAGCTCATGTAGGATCTTAATCTTCTCCATTAATTTTACATGGAGATAAGCATCCCACCTTAGTAATTTAATATATGTTTTTAGGTTAATCAGTTAGACATTCAGATACCCTCTGAGCAGTGGTTATACGTATCAAAAATCTGAATAATTTAATTTACATGTGATTTTTAGATGACATAATTTTATATCTTTTTATAGTTCCATCAGAGGATAAATGGCTATAGTTTAGATATATTAAAAAGTAAAACCTGAGTTATATGAAGTCTTTGAAAGCCAGAGTGAATTTTAGAGTTTATTGAAGCAAATTGGCTTATTTTCAGCACAAAAATTCTCATTTAAAACAAAATCTATTTAACTGTTTTCCTTTTAGTCTTCTTTCATAAATATCCTAAATATCCTGTAGCTGATAATTACAACTTTTGCATCTTTACATTTCCAAGATTGTAATCCTTGGATAATAATTTTGTAGTGGATGAGAGAATTATTCCTCTCAAGTCAGAGAATCATTTCCTACACATAAGGCAAATCAGTACTGAAGAGAGACCACTAATCTGATAGTTACTGTATATTTTAATATTTATTTTTCTTTGTGAAGGAATCTCAGGATGTACTCTCATTAATGCCACAACTACTAAAAACTTTGGGAAGAGAACAGAATCCTTAAAACATCCATTAGCAATGAAATCTGTCATCATCTGGTCTCTACATTAGATAACACTGACTAAAGGACACAAGGCAGTGTATAAGGCTAAGTAAATCTAACTAATTTTGAAGATACTCCTATAAAAATGGAATGAAACAACAGAAGAAATCAGAGCAAAAAGCATCATACGAAAGACAGGTAGACATTTTTTGGAACAGGGAATAGAGATGGATGGATTTTTTTCTCCAAAAATATTGAGCTAATAATAAAAAAACCCAGGACCTAATAATGGCCAGTTAAAAAGAATAGAAAACTTCTTTTGTAATTTATTTTGTTTGTATTCAGTTAAAGCCATTATATTTGTCATGTAAAGGAAATGCTAGCGATAGTTTCATTTAATTCCTCCCAACAAATTTTACTTTAAGAGAAAATTCTTATGAATCATGTGAGCCTCTCTCACAGTGCTAAAAAGCTATAATGTATATAATGGGAACAAAGAAAGATGAGGATGTGATGTGTCAAATGAATGTGTTTCTTAAGTATACCTGTGCATCTGTAAAATTGCTTTTTTTCTTACATAAGTGGTGATACACTTTGCATTTGGAACGTTTTCCTGCCAGGCAGTGGTGTTTTGCTCAAACTAAAACTCCCCAGGAAAAATTATACTTTTTACAGTAAATTTTCATTTAGTTCTAAATCAGGTCAACTTCAATCTCCGTATTGTTGGAGTCACTTTGTTCTTTGGTCTTCTCTGCTTCTTTCATTATATGGAAACTGAGGGACTCAAAGTCACCACAAAGCATGTGCCCTGTTATGTCCTGTCTCCATATTTGAATAATTGTGAATGAGTACTACAATCATCACAGTTTGCTTTCAATGGTCATAACATTTACACATGAGGATCACACAGGAACTTGAGGTATTTGATGAACCAGAGGTTGCGTTGCAACAAACATGCCTTTACTCTTAACAGCCTTTTGATCTTCTACCTTTTCATATGTACATTTAAGAAGGGGGTGGAACAGACACTGAGGATTAATAGAGTACCTCAAAACCTTCCATCTCCCTTTCTTCCTTCCTACTGGTGATGCAAATGACTTTCCTATGGAAAGGAGGAAACCTGGGATGTTATGTGTGTTTTTATTGCACTACACCCTCACTAATAAATCTTCTGGAAACTACAGTGCCAACCTTATGAGCTTATAAACCAAACTGTATATAAGATGGCACCATATGGAGCCAAGTTGGAAGTCTTAACGTGTGCAGTTTGGATAAACTACTTGTGGCTAATTCAGAACTGACTGTATTTTAAATTATTGCAGCTGTAACAACCTAACCACTCATTATAAGTCATAATGCTGCAACACCCACCACATTATGTGGGCCAAAACAATCCCTTGTTGCATAGTAAGAGTGAACAATGCCCTTTGGAACTGTGAATTTGAAGCAGTATTAGACAAAGTCATTTCATTTCCCCTTGTTTTACAACTTAATTATTATTCATGAACTAAAGTCAGGGTATATTTTTTTTATCATGTATTTTATGTCAGCTTAAATTTAAAGTATGTAGAGTTAAATGCATTCAACAGAAGACTAGAAGTCTTACTGATATTTTTTAGTTCCTCACTGTTCTCTGCTTAAGCAGGCAGAAGAGAAATGTCATAATTATTAGACTTATTTAATAATTTAAGCACCTCACAGAGCTGAGACTGAGTAAACATGAATAAAATGAAGACACAGTTAAAAAAACCCAAAAAACCCAAATACTCTATGTGCTGCCACTTCTTCTTTGACGTGACTGAACACTTGAAATGTACAATATTTATTAATAAAATCCTCCAGACATCTTGCTGCTTTTGTGCAATTTGAGAAGGATTTTTCCCAATTAAACCCACTTATAATCACAGAAACATAGAATCATTGAAGTTGGAAGAGACCTTCAAGATCATCCAGTCCTACCACCTGCCTACATCACCAGTAAACCATATCACTCAGTGCCATACCCAGGCACACCTTGAACACCTCCAGGGACGGGGACTCCACCACCACCCTGGATAACAGTGAAGAATTTTTTCCTAATGTCCAATCTGAATCTCCCCTGCTGCAATTTAAAGCTGTTTTCTCTCATCCTTTCACTATGGACACGGCAGAAGAGACCAATCCCTGCCTCACTACAACCTCCTTTGAGGTAGTAGTAGAGTGATGAGGTCCCCGACCCAAGCCTCCTTTTGTCCACCTCTTAGAATCCAGATGCTGCTGGTTTCTTATATAAACATATATTCACACACACACATATTAAACATTCATTAGATAAAACAAATAAATGGTCTTTATAGCAGAGACCAGATACAGGGCTCTTCCTTCACAGCTGAGGCTGTCACATCTACTATGTAGTCATGTTCAGTCTTGCTCCATCCTTGGATTGTAGCAAATCTTGAACTCTGTTTTATGAAGAGGTATGGTGAATGCTCCTGACAGGCTTACTGCTAGGATATCCATGTGAAAAAGAGTGTTTAAGTTATCTGACAGTGAAAAAAATACTCTGAACTCAAGTCTTCCACTCCTCGTGTAAGCATTCAATCTTGAAAGACTGAAAGAGACACCATTTCAATAGCCAGAGAACCTAAGAAGCTAATGATGTCCAAATAATTTTCTTATTGTTCATTTGGAAGAAAGAATTCTCAGAATTGGCTTTCAGGTTTTTCGTGTTTGGTTGTTTTTTGGTTCATTTTAGTTTGTTTGTTTGTATTTGGATTTATTTGCTTGTGTTTTTTTCCTTCTGAGTGGTTTTAGGAATATGGTTGTAGTGCTAAGCAGGACTGAGATTTCAGACGTATGTCTGTGGTCTGATCAGCTCACTTAAGATGTTGTAATTGGCTTCGATCTCAGCTGCTGGGCTGTACTTTGAATTTTCAGCATGAAAAC
>VZRW01003869.1:0-19444 GCA_013398125.1 Aegotheles bennettii | reverse complement strand
GATTCTGTGATTCTGTGTTTGTCAGTGACATGGATAGTAAAGACGAGGTCAACTACGGAAAGCTGCAGAGGGGCCCTGTAAGACTGAGTAACCAGATGATATAATGTAATGGCACATGAATTGGATGTAGGTAGAGTGATTCAGATAGGGTATAAAGAATCCTGACTTCCCATGAGAATACTGGGCTCTCAGTAATGAGCAGTATTTTGTAGCTGCAATGAATAGTTCGTGAAAATGCAACCACAGTGTACAGCAGTAGTCAAAAAGGTAAGTCGGGCAGTAAATATTACAGAGAAACAAGTAAAGAATAAACCAAAGAGTCTTGTCATGCCACTGTATTAAATCCATGGTTCACCTCAGGTACCCTGTGTGGTATTGCTGGGCACCAGCTTTCATGGCTTCTGATGATTCCTGCTGGATGCAGAAAGTTCTTCCCATTTTAGTAAACTCGTCATCTTAGATTTACTGTTTGTCTAGGTAAGGACAGGCGTTTTTGGGTGTGTGGGGTGTTTTGGGTGTAAATGCCTATTTTTTAAAGGGAAATAACCTTTGTCTTCAGAACTCAGGCCAAATACTAAGTCCTCGTTTCACTAATATGGGATCAGAGCTTAAATGAGATTGCAGTTTATCCAGATGCCGTTTATATGTGCTGTCTATACTGCAAGGGAACAGCAGTTTAGATTTCAGAATTATTTTTTATCAAGTGTTATAAAGTCATATTTTCAGGCCTTTTATCGTTTCCTTCTCAGGAAAGTAGAAAACAAAAAAAAATGTGGAAAAAGCGGCCTGTGAGACCCCAGGGCTCCCCCTGCCACAGCAGACGAACAGCAGTGGGAGAACTGGTGAGCCCACGCGGGGGCAGTGCTCCTCCAGGTACAAACTCAGCCAGCGGCTTCGGAACCACCCCTTGTTGCTCAGTTGCTGGTGTCTTCTTTTCCAGGAGACTGCTCCAAGGTCTGCAGCGTATTTAAACACAAACACTTCATTAGGAGTGGGACGAATTCTCTCTAGTCTGTTAAAAACCAAACAGCAATACAATATGCGATGACCTTTAGTATTTTCTTGGCCAACATAGATTAGCACACTGCATGTTCCCAGGAGAAACTAACAAGGAATGTGAATAAAGGTTTGTGAAGGTGTTGATAATTATAACTGATGTAAGTGATTCAATAACTTTCTATAAAAGCAGATGTATCCAAGATGACCACAGTGATCAGGGGAGTACTGCAGTTATTTGCTGATTTACCTGAGCCAGCTGTGGGGAATTGAAGTTACAGATGATTTGGAGAAATCTGTAAATTACCTTTCTTCCTAAATAGTTCTTTTGCAGGAGATGAAAAATAAGCAAGGTTCAAAAATACTTGAGTGTATATTTGACAGAAGTGCAATTCTGTGATTCTGTGAAACATGTAATGCAGCTGAGTTACCAGTTAAGTGTAGTAAGCATAAAATGTTTGTAAATCTGCTAGTCAAGAAAGGTGTTGTAGAAGAATGTTCCCTTCCCTATTGTTCCCTAATTTTGTGTACCTAGGTACACAATGCATGTACTATACTATCTGGGGAAGCATTCTGCAACCCTGGATTGGTATTTGAGATCTTGTTTATTTTTTATCTTGTAATGCTGGCGTACTGTACAACCATGAGTGAAGCTCCCTGTTTCTCAATGCCGTTGTGCACTGAGCCATACAAGAGCAGCAGTAATTATTCTAATTTTTTTCATAAAACACTTTATAGCCTGTATGTGCAGAGTGCTGTGTATATGCAGTGCACCAGTCTCTACTTGCAGGATGGTCCTGACTTCAAAAGAATATACCTGTATGTCTCATGTCTGCAGAAGGGAATGGGAATGACTGAAGAACAGCATAAATTATGTTCTTGTATTACCACTTACCCGTGTGTCTGGCTAGAGACATGAAAGGCGGAGGAGGTCTTACGAATCTGCTGTGGTACCTTGAATCCAGGAACTGTTGAAAAAATCACTAAAGCTAGGAAGGGAAAATGCTGCAAAACACGGCAGTGTGTTAAATAGACATCGTGCTGTACTGAGTCCGAGATGCTGTTTTTAGCAGCAGATCTGTGTTAGTGGAGCAATAAAACTGTTCCAGTTGAACAGACGACAAAAGTTTTTAATAGAAGATACAGAGCTCTCGGTGGAACTCGACGTGGATAATGGGGTTCTTTCCTAAACAGAAATGACAATTGGTCATATGATTTTTTACTAAATATAACATTTATTCAGATAAACTACTTCTTAGCAACTTATACATAAATACAAGTGTGCTTGAAAACTTACCAAGGAATTTCTCCCTCAGCCTACCTAGAAAGGGAAAGAGAATAATATTGCTAGGTTTACATTTCAACATCTGATCAGTGTTCAGAGAATACACAAGCAAGGTAGTGTGGTTTTGTTTCATTTTTTTAATTATTAAATAACACCCTTTTTAAAAATTTTATCTTGTGTGTCCAAAGAGAGCTGATGTTTGTGTAGTGTTTTTAAGGGAACAATCCCATTTGACCAGGAAACTGCCTTCAGAGGTCATGGGCTTGCAGTTTAAGCAAAGTAATGGAACATTTTCCATTCATTTAAAGACTGAAGAGGAGAAGCTCTGCAAGTCACTGTCGTTTTCAAAGTATATCACAGAAAGGGCAGGCTGTTTGCCACGAGGGAGTTGGCAGATGTAGATTTTACAAGTAACACGTTGTGTGTATTGGTGGAGCAGAGTCAGGGATGTGGGTTTGTCTTAACTTCCATTTCTTGTTGGTGGCAGTTTCTCTAGAGGTAGTCTTACCAATGCTTAGTGTGTAATCTTGAGTACTGAGCAGTCTAATACTGTTTGTCCTGATGTGTTGTTTTAAAACAGGGACAATCACTTAAGTTGTTCTGGATGTTCTTGGAAATGCAGTAGTTTTGAGGAACTGGTATATCCTTGGTAGCAGTGACTGGGTGATTTATTGCAACTTTTCAGGTTCATTACTATTTCTGTAGAGGAGAGACTGGCCCTGTCAATGATTCTGTGTCACAATCAGGTGTTCTCTTCTTTTTCTGGAGCTATTTGGTAGCTGTTGAACTTACTGAGAAGGCAGAAACAGCAGCATATATTTACTGTAAAATAAAACTGTCCGTGGTTAGTGCAAATTTAGGACTAGTTTAAGAAGCAACAGAACTTGTGTCTAGCTCTGTGGTTTGAATTATTCAAGGTCAATCCTGCCTTCTGCAGTTGTGAACTTGTTATACAACAGATCACCGTGACACTGAGCTACCATTGTGCACAGGACAGTGAGAGACAACTGGCTTCTAATAAATAAAAGTAAGTTATTCTTACAGAAACACTTAATATGAGCATTCCTTTTGAAGATGGAACAGTTCAGTTAGATTTTCTTATCCTATGCTAGCCCACATGTATCATTGAAGAAGTGACGTACAGCATAATTTCTAAAATTATTAATAAAAGTACACTGTGCTCAGGCTATATCCATGTTGTATAAATTTGGGGAAAATATATTCTTATTTTATGCCTAATGGGAATCCTTTTTGCTTGGGAGGACGTCTTTGAATTTACTTTTTTTCACAAAACCAATTTTCTATCAAAGTACCAGATTATTAACAGCAAAAATTTGTGGCTTTTTTCACATGAAAGTATAATTTAAAAGATACATTTTCAGTAGATAGCAATGCATTTTTAGAAGCAGTCACTTACTGAACCAAATTAGATTAATTTAACTCCAGTAGTCGTAATTTGTAGGGGTATTCAGAATGCTCATTTTGCAATACTTTTGTGTCTTGTTACTAGTGCAAGTCAGTTTGTCCTAATTTGTGCCTGTGACATCAGTGTTTAATATGATTCACCTTTCAGAAGCAATTTGAGGAGAGTGGCTAATGATTTGGTATTTTGTTTCTAAATCCACCACATTAGATACTCATTACAGCAATAAGCTTTTCGGTACGTGTTGTGGACAGAAACGTAACTATGGTTTGTTTATTCAAAAATATCTCAATAAGTTGACTACTGTAATTTTTTTCTGAGCTTTATTAGACAGGAAATTTTGCTAAATTGGGTTGAATTTGAGGCAAGAACATATCATTTGGGGGCTGGCATTTATAGATGCTGTATAGTTCAGCTTTGTAGGCAGCTCGTATCTAGCATAGGTGAGGTAGCCACATGTGAAATAGAATTGTGTTCATAGAAAAGATCTTTTTAATTACAAAGAAAAGTCAAACCAGATGATCTAGATTTTCTTTTGTGTGTATGTGTGAATGCATTTGCTTAGTCCACAATCTTCAAGTGTTGGGAAGAAGGATTTGATATGGGTTTTTTTCTTTCTTACTGTGAAATACTAAGGTTTCACTTCAGTTCTCTACACTTCAGTGATCAGTTCTACAAGATTCTGATGATAATAAATTCTGAATCAGAATTACTTCCAGTTACACTTTCTGATAACTGGTAATCTTTGTGCTTCCCTTCCTGAGAAGATAAGGCAGTGATGTTTTTTTTCTGGTATTATTAGCTCATGTTTCATCAGAGTTGTATGTGAAGTGATGGGGAATTAACAGAATCACAGAATGGTTTGGGGTTGGAAGGGACCTTAAAGATCATCCAGTTCCAATCCCCCTGCCGTGGGCAGGGACATCTCCCACTAGACCAGGTTGCTCCAAGCCCCATCCAACTTGGCCTTGAACACTGCCAGGGAGGGGGCAGCCACAGCTTCTCTGGGTACCCTGTGCCAGTGTCTCACCACCCTCACAGGAAAAAATTTTTTCCTAATATCCAATCTAAATCTGCCCTCTTAGAACTGTTCCCCCTTGTCCTATCACTCCATGCCCTTGTAAAAAGTCCCCCTCCAGCTTTCCTGTAGCCCCTTCAGGTACTGGAAGGCTGCTATGTGGTGTCCCTGGAGCCTCCTCTTCTGCAGGCTGGACAACCCCAACTCTCTCAGCCTGTCTTCACAGGAGAGCTGCTCCAGCCCCTGATAATCTTCGTGGCCCTCCTCTGGACACACTCCAACAGTTCCATGTCCTTCTTATGCTGGGGACTCCAGAACTGGACACAGGACTCCAGGTGGGATCTCACAAGAGCAGAGTAGAGGCGGAGAATCACCTCCCTTGACCTGCTGGTCATGCTTCTTTTGATGCAGCCCAGGATACTGTTGGCTTTTTGCGCTGCAAGCACACACCGCCAGCTCATGTTGAGCTTCTCATCGACCAACACCCCCAAGTCCTTCTCCTCGGCGCTGTTCTCAATCCAGTCTCTATCCAGCCTGTATTTGTGCTTGGGATTGCCCTGACCCGTGTGCAGGACCTTACACTTGGCCTTGTAGAACTTCATGTGGTTTGCATGTGCCCACCTCTCCAGCCTGTCCAGGTCCTTCTGGACATCCCTTCCCTCCAGCATGTCAACTGCACCACACAGCTTGGTGTTGTCAGCAAACTTGCTGAAGGTGCACCTGATCCCACTGTTCACGTCGCCAACAAAGATGTTAAAGAGCACTGGTCCCAGTACCTATCCCTGAGGAACATTGAGCCATTGACCAGAACTCTTTGAGTGCAACCATCCAGCCAATTCCTTATCTACCAAGTGGTCCATCCATCAAGTCCATGCCTCTCTAATTTAGAGACAAGGATGTCATGCAGAATGGTGTCATGCTTTGTACAGGTCCAGGCAGATGACATCAGTTGCTCTTCCCTTATCCACCAACTCTGTAACCCCATTGTAGAAGGCCACCAAATTTTTCAGGCACAATTGCCCTTAGTGAAGCCATGTTGGCTGTCACCAATCACCTCCTTGTTTTCCATGTGCCTTAGCATAGTTTCCAGGAGGATCTGCTCCATGACCTTACCAGGCACAGAGGTGAGACTGACTGGCCTGTAGTTCCCCAGCTCTTCTTTTTCCCCCTTTTAAAAAATGGGGGCTATATTTCCCCCTTTCCAGTCAGTGGGAACTTCACCAGATTGCCACTGCTTCTCAGATACGATGGATAGTGGCTTAGCAACTTCATCCGCCAGTTCCCTCTGCAAGGCTTTACCAGACATACACATCTGGAATGAAAATGTAAACATGAGCTTCTCAAATAGCCTACATCTCTTCAAGTATAATATTCTGGGTTTGATTTATGTTGGGCCTTGTTTTATTAAACAGGCTTAAACACTCCAGTATTATTTTACAAGCGAAACACGATCTTTTTACCAGGTACGAGTGGGGTTTTGTGCTGTTGTTGCGCTGTTGCTATGGCTGATAATTGGAGGTTTTTCAATGATTGATGATCTTGCTTTAGGGAAGACTCAGTGCAGAATATAAAGGTCGCACTCGTGTTGTGCAGGAACTGGGCCAAATGAAATTGCCATCAGCTGAGAATCCTGGCTTTACAACAGCCAGGGGTTTTGTAACATTCACTGGAATTACGAGTGAGCACGTTGCCCTTTCTTTTTGTGTAGGGTTATAGAAAAGCTGTTAGTGCCCTACGGGACACCAGTCTCGTGTGAGATGTTTGCAGTACATCAGTGAACAGGCCTTCAGCTGTTGGGTACGGCTGTGGGAAAGGCTGCTTGAGCCAGTGGTGTGCCGTCACACGCGTGAAAACATCCTTGCAGCCTAGGGGAATGTACTCTGCTTAAAATCATTCCTTGTACAGATACCAGCACGTAGAAGTTATTCCTATCTCTTCTGCATCCAAGAAAGAACAAGAAGTTGTGCATTCCTGCACTGGGAGACCAGACAGTGTTGATACATGTAGCAGAATTTGTTCAGATAGGAATTACAAACCAGTGAAGTTTAAATATGATTTATTAACCTCAGCAGCCTCAAATGCTGCAGCTGTTAATCAGACCTGTGTGTAAACATTTTGAAAGTACTTCTGTAGGTACCTTGATCTTTAATTTGGTCTAAAATGTGGAGGAATAGCTGTAAAATATAGACATTATAAACTCCCCCAAAAAAGAAGAGGTTTTAAATCGAGTTCTTTGGCTACTGGCCATGTTTCCATTCTCCCGGCTGAATGAGTGCACTGGTATGGAAGGATACCTTATATAGATGAGAAAATTTAAATCTGCGTATGGCAGTCTTAATAAGCTGTTCAGATAGTTAATCCATCATGACAGTTAATACATCATGAGCCTGAAACACAAACCCTGGGCAAGTGAAAGATACTGTTTCAAGTGAAGTTTCAGTTCAGGTTCCATTCAAGCTTATCTAGTAAAATCACTTCTTCCTGTCACTTAACTGTGTCATGTTTGTGTTGAGATTTCTTCTAAGAATTCTTACTGGTTTATATGATATTTTTTTCTTTTTTGCCTCATCTCTGAGACAGTGCAGAGCTTTGCTGTCCTGTCTCCTAGATGTTTTCTTCTTACCATTGCCATGTACGTGTTTTACCATCCTCTTGCACAGTCACTCTTTTTTCCTTGTTGTTTTCAAGTCATCTTTTCTGTGTCCTGTAAGCACACAGTGTCATCATTTGACTTATCCTTAACATATTCTGCAAAACTTAAATCATAGTTCATGAAATATTCTGTATCAAGAAATCTATGGTGAAACAACATTTATCTTTCTCTTCTAAGTCCTGACACAGAAAAAGGCTTAATCCTTTAATATTAAGCCAGAGAAACTACTTTTGTGCTTCTCCATATACGAGGGTTTTAGTTGAACCCACAATAGCTCCATACTCGATTTTACCATTCTCCTCTTTGTATACACTTCCAGTTTTCACTTTCAGGTGGGCAATTCCTCATCATACACTCAGTTTTCTGCAGTCTGAATTGCTGTTCTTGTTTGTGTATCAGTGGCACTATAAAAATCACATTCTGCAACGAGTATTGAAAAATATATTTCTTGCAGAATGAAGGAATTAGTATTTATAGTAATCAAGCATTTTCAGCAACTGACTGTTGTTTGTGCATCAAAGTCCCAAGTTCAGGTGGTGGAAATCCCACTGGAGTAGCTTTGCTTACAGCTAGTAGGAATTGCAGCTGGCATCACTGTATCTGTTAACTGCATTGGTTTTAGTTTCCCAGTTTATGAAAGGTGATTCTTCTCCCTTTCAGTTCTAATTGACAGTGTTTTGCCCTTTAATATCAATACTACTACATATGATCTCTTCCTAGGTAAAAGTTCATCACCTGTCTTGCATTTTGTGGCATTGATCTTACCAGTTTTCTGTAATAACAAAGCTTTGCTGCTCTTTCCAAAGATGGGAGTAAGACTGAAAGGAGGTTTTTCCCTCTTGCCAGGATGGAATGCAGTACATGAAGTTAATATGCAGGAAAAGAGGATTTCAGAGTTGGTTTATAAACTCACAGTCTTTTTTGGGAACCTGAGCAGTCTACTGAATATTTTCATTGTGTTTATTTGCCTGTCTTCACCATCATTTCTTCCCACTTTTACTTGCAGGTTTGTCATCTGCTCCAGAGAGAATTGGAACAATGTCCTACGTTTTTGTAAATGACTCTTCCCAGACAAACGTGCCCCTGCTGCAGGCTTGCATTGATGGAGATTTTAACTATTCCAAACGTCTATTAGAGAGTGGTTTTGACCCAAATATTCGTGACAGCCGAGGCCGAACTGGCCTTCACCTTGCTGCAGCCAGAGGAAATGTAGACATCTGTCAACTCTTGCATAAGTTTGGTGCTGACCTACTAGCCACTGATTACCAGGGTAACACAGCCCTTCACCTGTGTGGCCATGTGGATACCATCCAGTTCCTGGTTTCTAATGGACTTAAAATTGATATTTGGTAAGTTACTTTCTTTTTTTTACAGCACATATTTTATAATACATTAGTCTTCCATTGCCAGAGCCCTGCATGTAAATCTGCTGTTGCTGAAATGCTGTATTTAGTGCAATTAGACTTTTTTAAGATGTCACTTAAATAAAAACACAAAATAAGAAGGCAGGAAAACAATAAGAGGCTACTTCTGCTAGCCTGTGCAACAAGCAAAGCAAATAAAAATAGCAGCTGCTGGTGTGGGCTGCTGTAACTAATTCTGCCTCACTGATGACATTGCTATCCTGGTTTGGCCAGACAGCCAGGTGTGGGTGGTTGGCACCACAGGAAAAATCGCATTGACTACTTGAAAAGAATTTTCTCCACCACAGTTCTGTTGTTTTAGTTTTTGTACTCTATAAGACAAAGAAAATACAGTATATGTGTGTGTCAGTTCATTCCCATACTCCTTCGGTAACAATGCTTCCTTTCAGTGTTTTCCCCCTCCCTCAAAGTCTGTGACTCAATCCTTCTTTCAAATATTGTATATTCTTTCCTTCTGGCTTCCAGCAGCTGTCAGATGCCAGTGCTCACATGCAAGCTCTCAAGCTGCAAAATAGCTGTTTCATTGCAGTAGCTGAATTACTTTGTTTGTGGAACTTTCTGTATATTAACAACGCATGTAAAAAAAGTAGTAACTTCAAAACCTTTGAGTTTTTAAATCTGTCCCTTTTTCACCTGTCCCTCATTAATGTTTTCAACTCAGCAAAACTAGTTATTCACAGACCACATTATTTATGGGTTGTGGGTTGTTTATTTATTTTCTTATTTCAAACAGGTCTGTTGAAAATCCCTAGTCTGAAGGCAGCTCTGGTCCTGTTCATTATTATTTTAACAGTAACGGAGGGACCGTTTGTATTTTATATTATTTTTGCCTCATGCCCTAATACCCACATTGAAAAAGGAACTACAAGAAACCATATTGCACAATTCTTTCTTGAAATTAAGCTTAATCTTGGACATTGTCGTAAATCTACTGTTTATTTTTTGTTATAACACCTAGATATTCCAGTTATTAGGTTAGAGTTCTAGAGTACTAAGAATTTTGACGTTATTTATAGGAAAAAGAGTTGTGCAATTTCAAAATGCAATACACTGATTCTCTTCTATTGTCAGTTTTAAGTTGTATAGATAGGAATTTCTTACTGTCTGATATGACAGAAAGTAGTTCTGAGGGCTTACTACATTGTCATGTGTTATGCTGAGTTGTCTTGTTACAAAACTTCTATATTAAAAGTTTATTTTCTTCTCTTCTCATGTCTTTTTGTGGGGTTATTTTAGCAATCACCAAGGTGCAACACCACTTGTTCTTGCAAAACGAAGGGGTGTGAATAAAGATGTGATCAGACTGCTGGAATCTTTAGAGGAGCAAGAGGTGAAAGGGTTTAACAGAGGAGCACACTCAAAGCTGGAAACGATGCAGACTGCTGAAAGCGAAAGGTATTTACAAAACAAAAATAATTACTAGAAGAAATAATGTTTATGGCTTTTTAGATTTTTGTGATTGACTTGATCGTTTGTTCCTCAAAACAGATAATATCACATTTGTCCCTGGTATTATCAGACCAAATGAAAATAAAATTTTAAATTTTGGAAAAATTGCTTTAAACAGACCAAATGTAAGAAAAAAAAGAATTTTTTTGTAGGGTGTAGGAGAAAAGGCTTGATGTGTTAGTCAGTTCCAGCAGCTGATGCTACCCTAAGAAAGGCAGCAAAGTCAGAATGTGCAAAACAAGGTATTTCCACTACATAAAGAAAACTGTCAGTGCCATTGTGAAAAGCAATGGTAACTTCTGCTGCGGGGTATATTTTATAAAGCTGTTCAGCCCTGTTCCGAAAAGTTGAATTTATCCTTTAAGAAGCATGGAGAAACTTTGGTTCAGCGCTCAAGGGAGCAGTCTCCTTGTGAAAGGAGGCAACTAGAACTCATTTTAGCCTGGCAGAGTGAAGCTGAGAGGTGTGTGGCTGCTGACAAGAAATACTGGTTTCGAACAATGTGAAATAACTGTTTAAAACAAAAGCTGCTGATAGCACAAGAGCCAAAAGATACAGATAAACCACAAACACATTTTGATTGAGAATTGGGAGTGTTTTTGTGCAGTAAGCTTTCAAGACAGCCTTCCTGTAGGATTTAGATGAGTCAAGAAGCCTTGGAGGTTCAAAGGAGGCTAATTCTCTTGCAGAAATCATTGAATTGCCAGTAAACATGACAGAACATGAAACCAAGATTAATAATGCAAGAGATCTTTCCAGTACTGTTTTGTTCTGTTTTTTGTTTTGCTTTTTTTAAAAAAAAATTTATATTGGAAACAGGATATCAATGTTGTTCAGAATACTTACTCTTATACTGAATTTATTCAAATTTGTAATTTTTTATATTGTCTAATAATGACAATGAGCTGTGACTGCTACAACACTGTATCACAAGAGACAGGGAGTTTTGTCACATAATTGTTGTTCAGTTTGTGCCAAAATGTACACAGCCTTCACTGTAAATGAAAATTAAACCGTGTAGATGGAGTTGTTATCTAAGTTGAGTAAACAGTAAACGTGAAACCAACAAAATCAGAGAAATCATGCGAAGTACTCCCGATGAGCAGGTTGGAAGTTCTCTCTTATACATCAGGTGAGCCCACTCATCAGAGAGAATGTTTTAAGCCATGAAATATAAAATTGAATATTCTCAAAATTACGTGTATAAATTATTAGTTTGTGCATATTTCTGACTTAAATACATTTTACTGAAAGTTGCTTGTCGCACAGCAATGCATTTATGTTGTTTTTGTTTAAACATATGGACCAACAGCTCAGCCTCATTCAAATTCTGTTTTTTTATTTGATAGTGTCCCTTTAATGAACATAGCTTCCTTTCTGCTATTTGACCTTCATAAATGTTGTATTGTTTGCTTTGGCAAGGAAGTCAGCAACTCTCCTTGGGGAAAGNAGGCTGAGGGAGCTGGGTCTCTTTAGCTTGGAGAAAAGGAGGCTGAGGGGTGACCTCATCCATGTTTACAAATATGTAAAGGGTGAGTGTCAGGATGATGGAGCCAGGCTTTTGTCAGTAATGACTAATGATAGGACAAGGGGCAATGGTTTTAAACTGGAGCATAGGAGGTTCCATGTAAATATCAGGAAAAACTTTTTCACTGTGAGAGTGACAGAGCACTGGAACAGGCTGCCCAGAGAGGTTGTGGAGTCTCCTTCACTGGAGACATTCAGAACCCGCCTGGATGCGTTCCTGTGTGATGTACTCTAGGTGACCCTGCTCTGGCAGGGGGGGTGGACTAGATGATCTTTCGAGGTCCCTTCCAACCCCTTAGATTCTGTGATTCTGTGATTCTGTGATACATTGCCATATATGAAGGAAAAGGTGGAGAATAAATTAAGAATTTCATGGTGGCTAAAGAGATAGGTAAAGGAGAAATGAGGATTTCAGGAAAATTGCTGACAATTTCAGGGAAAGTGTTGGATTAGAGGGAAGTTACTAGTGAATTCCTAAAGTCTGGTTCTGGGACTGTGTTTACTTATAAATGCTACTGGCATAGACAGTCGTAGCATCTTAGTAATACTACGAAAGGAGATACAGGCAACCCAGAGGAAAATTGGTATGGCATAGACAAAAATCTGGGATGACAAGGGAAAAGAAATTAGTAGGAATAATTTGTAATTCAGTAGCACAAGATGCAACTTTGTTTAACTAATACTGCATGCTGTAAAGTGGGAACTCCTCGGTAGAATGAGGGTANATGTAAGAAAAAAAAGAATTTTTTCTGTTGATATTTTCATTTTATGATGGAAAATAATTTAAAAATAATTACTTGTTTCTTGTTACAGATTCCCAAAAATAAATATTCTGCCACTTATCACAAGACCAAGGGGAAAATGGGGTGAAATGCAAAATCACAGGCTAACCTAGCATCCTCTCGATAAGATGAGTTGTCTATGCAAAGAAGGGATAGCAGACTTCTCATCTCTCTGAACTTGAATAAAGGTTTTTATACCNAAAACAAAAGCTGCTGATAGCACAAGAGCCAAAAGATACAGATAAACCACAAACACATTTTGATTGAGAATTGGGAGTGTTTTTGTGCAGTAAGCTTTCAAGACAGCCTTCCTGTAGGATTTAGATGAGTCAAGAAGCCTTGGAGGTTCAAAGGAGGCTAATTCTCTTGCAGAAATCATTGAATTGCCAGTAAACATGACAGAACATGAAACCAAGATTAATAATGCAAGAGATCTTTCCAGTACTGTTTTGTTCTGTTTTTTGTTTTGCTTTTTTTTAAAAAAAATTTATATTGGAAACAGGATATCAATGTTGTTCAGAATACTTACTCTTATACTGAATTTATTCAAATTTGTAATTTTTTATATTGTCTAATAATGACAATGAGCTGTGACTGCTACAACACTGTATCACAAGAGACAGGGAGTTTTGTCACATAATTGTTGTTCAGTTTGTGCCAAAATGTACACAGCCTTCACTGTAAATGAAAATTAAACCGTGTAGATGGAGTTGTTATCTAAGTTGAGTAAACAGTAAACGTGAAACCAACAAAATCAGAGAAATCATGCGAAGTACTCCCGATGAGCAGGTTGGAAGTTCTCTCTTATACATCAGGTGAGCCCACTCATCAGAGAGAATGTTTTAAGCCATGAAATATAAAATTGAATATTCTCAAAATTACGTGTATAAATTATTAGTTTGTGCATATTTCTGACTTAAATACATTTTACTGAAAGTTGCTTGTCGCACAGCAATGCATTTATGTTGTTTTTGTTTAAACATATGGACCAACAGCTCAGCCTCATTCAAATTCTGTTTTTTTATTTGATAGTGTCCCTTTAATGAACATAGCTTCCTTTCTGCTATTTGACCTTCATAAATGTTGTATTGTTTGCTTTGGCAAGGAAGTCAGCAACTCTCCTTGGGGAAAGGCACAGAGACATAAACAGTGCAGTACCCAGCTTGTTTGTGAAGGTGTTTAAAATGTCTGAAATACATTATTTTTAAAATAACAAATAACAGATGCCTACAGCAGCAAAAGCAAGCGACTTGTACGCTGTTTGCTTTGTAAATAAATAATGTCTTTGTCACAGTTGGCTTTTCAGACCTCCACTGTTTCATTCCTCCCTCTTAATATTGTTTTCATGTTTCAGAGACACTGGGATGTCTTCTGTCCTCTTCCCATCCCAACTCTCTTACATTATACATGAACCCATGAAGAAGTAATGGTTGCTCTTTCTGAAACAGTCTGTGACTTAAGTTCTCTGCTCTTTACTACGTACAGTTGCTGCTGCTCTGGAAGCAGGGGCCAAAGTTAGGTTCCCAAGTCAAAGTTACGTTGTCTTGCTTTGCACTGCTCCCAGTGAGGAGTGACACTGTGCTGTCAGGAGGCAGAGCTTGCTCTGTCCATCCCTCAGCACAGACCATCTGTCCACCTGTGCAGCCCAGCATGACCCGTGACTGCGCCCACAAGTGCAGCCAAAAGTGAACTTCCATGTTGTGTTGGAAATAGAAGAGAACATCTGTCCGGGCCATGTGGCACAAACCCTTCTATAGGGTGCATTGCTGCATTACCATTTCTTAAGCAGCTGTAATTTTTAATAAGAAAAAATATCTTGAATAACATTTATTTTAATTGGGCTGCAATGTAAAATAGCAGAAGTATTTTCTATGTACCCTTTTCTATTTAATGAGCAAGCATGTGATCTTTTCACTTAAACTGCATTGCACCTTTATTTAACCTCTTTGTGGTTATGTATTAACTAGTTAGTACTTAATGAGTGAGTAGTTCTGTTCTACACCAATGTCTGTCTTATATTAAAGCCTTTGTTTTGCTTGGGAAATCATAATGAGCAAGGAAGATGACTAGGTCCTGCAGCTATGGGCAAGCAAAAATAGCTTTACAGCAAGGTAAATATTTGAAAAACCAAATAGACAACCTGATTAATAGGCAATTTCTGAAATCTTCTTCATGTGGTGCTGCAATACTTCAGCAAGTTAGGAGATTTTAGGCAAATTATTCTTCAGTGGCTGTACTTCCTAAGAAAAAGTACAATATGAATATTGTGAAGTTTTTTGTGATGTTATCTTAGAAGAGAGATTCACAAATGAGACCTTTTCCTGATAACAGTCATTTGTCAATTTATTATTGTCACCAAGAACAACAGCATTTCTGCACTTAGTTTTTACTTGGAAATTACTTTTCCTGAAATGTTTTTATTTTATTATTGCTATAAGAGATATCTAGGAATATAGTAACTGGAAGCAATTAGAAAGGAGGAAAAAAATAGTTTTTTCTCATCTTACCTTCTGCTTTGGGTAGGATTGTGTAGTTGGATTCACCATGTCCTTTGCTGCTTGTTGGAGCCTGATCCTGTAAACACCCATGTGTAATTTCACTCAAATGAGAAGTAGTAGGACTGTGCAGAAGGCTAAAATTTTACATAAGTGAAATCAAGTGATGAGAAAGTTTCCCTATTCTTCATGAGGTTTTTCATACAGCAACAGAGAAAGATTCCTCTTATAAACCAGTTGTGACTCCAGCAAAACTGGGAGAGTGATACAAGAAGCCACGTGGTATTTGAGAGAACTAACATTTCTTTCTAAAGGCGATTCACTGTCAAGATAAGAGCATCATTCTAATGTTATATTTGTTTCTCATTTAAAAGTGAGAGTTACGGTCCCTAATTTATAGTCTGACAATCTAAGGGGGCAAAATGGATTGGTAGTGGAATGTTAAAACATCAAAGCAGCTGCAATATGGCAGAAAACACAGCAATGCCAACTTGTCTTGAAGATCAGAAAGTTTCTGAACTTCTTGTTATCCAAATGTATTGTTTTCTGCGGTATTTTTATGCTAGAGAAGAGGCCTCTGTAGCAAAGACATGAAGAAGAGTAGTAAAGATTACTACAGAGTTCAGAATCTAAATTATATTGGTTGAAGTTTCAATTTTATTCATCAAAGTTTATTTTTAAATCATAATTTGTTGTTTTATTAACAAGAGCTATGCCCCTTGAAATTTTCGCTTATGCTTCATTAAATTTTACTCAGCCATGTTTAGTGGGAATTATGGGGACTGACTTTTGAAGGCTTCTGGGTGGCAAGCCTGCAGACTCAGTGCAGTTGTACACTTACAGATATCATTCTCTTTACACGGGTTAATAAAACATCCTTTCAGCTAACTTAAGTTTAGAGTTAGGAGTCTTTTCCTGATCTGCTTTGTCTTGATCTAGCAGAGGCAATGCTATAAACCTGCAGGTGGGTTTAGCTTTTAATGTAGAATGTTTGGGTTGCTCTTAGTAGGATTACTGTCGTGCTTAAAGGTGAATTCTTTTGCTCTGATGTTATTTTTAACTTTAATCCTTCGTAGTGCAATGGAAAGCCATTCCCTCCTTAATCCAAACCTACAGCAAGGTGAAGGAGTTCTTTCCAGTTTCCGCACGACATGGCAAGAGTTTGTGGAAGACCTGGGCTTCTGGAGGGTGCTGCTCCTGATCATTGTCATTGCTCTTCTGTCGCTTGGAATAGCATACTATGTTAGTGGGGTGCTTCCTTTTGTAGAAAACCAGCCTGAACTGGTGCACTGAAGCAAATGCAAAGTAGTGCACTGTGCTTTTCCCTGTTCTAATCTTATTTTGAGCTTCTTTGAATTACTCGGTTGGTGCAGGCAGTGGCAGCTGTATATACTGTTTGCCTTTTGTACTTACTATTAACCCCTTTGAAAGAGGGATTAATTCATTTTAAGTAAAAGACTAAATTCTAAAGCATTCCTAAGCTACCTCTGACTTATCTTGACTTGCAAGCAAGATGTGAAGATAATCCTCTCTGTTGATAAAATATTATGATTAGAGAAGGCCTTTCAAATGAGGATTACATTCCTGAGCATGAAAAATGTATCCTAGTACAGAACCAAATTTGATTTGTTTTCCCAACAAAGAGAGGTAAATCTATTGTTACACTTTTGTGTGTGTGTGCTTGAGTTGAAAGAATATTATTCTTTTAAATATCCTCCTCAAGAAATCTGAAAAATATAATAAACCATTCTGATATATAGACAGTAATAAGCTGCAACTTCCTTGTTCTTTTAGTGCCTCCTGATAGTTTCATATCTGGTAGTTTATAAAAGGAATGAGAAATAGATCAAATTTTACTATGTCTTTAAGGTGTAGATCACTCCTTTATGTATTAGGTTAATGTAGTGTTTCTTCCCCAGATGAACTTGGTGTTAATACCTGCCTGAAGTAAATTTCATAGAACAAAGCTGTTTGTTTTGCTTTGGAAATAAAGTTGTTTCAGCCTTAGGCTGAAAATTTTGCCTTTTTGTTGAAATGTTACTAAGCAAACTTTCTTTGTAAGGGTGGTTAAAAAGTGATTTAGGTGTTCTGCTCTGTATATAATAATTCTGTAAGGCCATTGTCTTTGTGAAATATGTCACGAAGGATGACTTCCTCCCACAAGGACCAGACTGAACCGTACAATTGTATTGTTTCCATGTTTGTGGACAACACTTGTTTGAATAGAATTCCTTTCTAGAATTGTTTTCCATTTCCGTTGTTTTCAGACAGCACTTACAGGCTTATGAATTATTTTCTGAGTATGCAGAATAAAGATATTTTAGATATTAATATTTAGAAACATTGTATGAAAAGATATCTTGACCCATTCTGTACTTAGCTGTGAAATTCTTTGTTTGTAAATAACCTAGGGGTATGAATCAGTTAAAACACTCTTATGAAGGCTAGAAAGGTACTACATAGTGAGTTGGAGGTTTTCAAAGACAGCAGATTCTCTCCTTCTGTGCTGATTAGACATCTAACTCCCTTTGTTGCCATTGCCTTGTAAACGCCAAACAAAATGAATTCTGCAAACCTAATGAATCAATTTTTTTTTACTTAGCCATTCCTGAAGTGTTGCTAAATAACATAAAACATTTGTAACATTATAAATTACAATAAATATTGATGGAAGTAACCTTCTGTGCCCCCTTTGCCATAACACCTACATCTCTCTGTTCTGCTACCATGTGTATTTTTCTTTCTTGTTTATGGGTTTGAATGAAGAGGGTTATTGTCTTTGTTTTGATGTGTGACCTGGGCTTCATTGAGCTGAGCTCTGTTTTAAACTGCATCTGAATAATTCGTGTTCTCAATTCTTAAGTTGGAGGTTAATGAAACAATGGTTTTCTAGCAGCCACAATGCTGCAGAAAGGAAAACCTTAAAAAAAACAAACCAAAACAAAAAACCAGAGCATAACTCTCTTCTGAATATTTCAGTTTTGTATATCTGTTCATGAACAGAGAACTATAAACTCATAGTATACCTAAATTACATTTACTTCTCCAAACAAGTAAATTTCTATTAATAATATTCTGTATCTTGAATAATAATGTTGTCTTTCAGTATGTATTATCTGCATAATTTTTAATTGTGTTCTCAGTATGGGTGAATGCCACAAATAAATATATGTAGCAAATATGTTTTGGTTTATTATTGCATTAGTGCAGCAGTAATGATACTGCCCCATTTTATTGAGTTTTTTGTTTGCTGTGCATTGATAATGAGCATTTCTGAAGTGGGGAGCTTCCTTCCCTGAGAAATGAAAACCACACTGTTGGTATAAACGAGGTTTCTTTAGATTTGCCTGTTTTATTTTCAGTATTGCTACTGAATCGCAGTTGCTGACTCTGTCTCTCTCTTATCGAAGATTTCAGGTATGGAACATGCAATCTAGAGGCCCTTTGAGATTTAAGATTACCTATGAGGGAGTACAATATATAACCAAGAAAACCAAACTTGAGCCTTAAGTAGCCTTTCCTACTTTGCTGTACAGGGGTATGCATAAGCAATTTAGGAATTGCACATCAAAAAGTTTCAAAAAAATAGTGTGTGTGTTCCAAATTAACATATATCACTGCTTAAACCCAAAGAAAGCCGAAGCACTATTTAAACTTTACAGTGTAACAACTGTCACTCTTTGAAATAAGGATGTGATAAATGTTTGACTAAAAGAGGAGTTTGTTCTGTATATAACTTTGTTATTGAAAAAGGACAGCTGTGCCTTTCAATATATCTGTAAACATTAACAACTTCCTATTCAAAGGTTGGTACTGAAGCATGAATTTGCCTCCTGTGCACTAGATTTCAAGGAATACAATCTGTTTTTCTTGCAGGAACAGAAAGAGGACTTGAACCTACTTCCTCTTGAAGCTGTTGTCCTAGGGAGTTTCACTGTTTCAGCGTAATGACATAGATCAGTTTAGATTGTCTGTAGGTCAATAAGATTTTTTTTTTATGATTGATTATGGTGTCTAGGTACCTTGATCCAGGGACTCCATTTTGTTAGCTGTTATTCAAATCCAAGACAGATTGTTGTCTCAAGCTGTTCTCAGACTAATGAGATAGAACAAAATAGGGAAGTGAGAGAGAAAACAATCATGGAGGGACTAAGTGATTTTTTCCAGTGTCATAAAACAACTTGGTGGATAAGATAGTGCAGCGTGAAACAGAGTGTAAAATGCATACACATAGGCTACTCTGTAGTGGGGTGTCTCTGTGCTCGCATTTATTCCATGACAAGATCACCTCATCTTACCTTGTAGTAACTTGTTCGTGCACCATTTCATTTTTATCTTCAAGGGCTTCTGTTTGCACTCATATCGGTAGTTTGCCTTGTAGAATCACAGAAT
>VZRW01003868.1:14116-107368 GCA_013398125.1 Aegotheles bennettii | reverse complement strand
CCTCGGGCTGTGTGCTCGGCAAAAAAAAAACCCTTACTGATTCTGTGAATTATGTTTTATTTTAAACTCCACCAGCGTGCTACATACTTTATATAACATGAAAGCTAAGATTTAATACAAAAGGTGAGGAAATTATTCTGCAGCAGAAACACCTTATTTGCAGCTTTATCAAGAACAGAGTTAGAACTCAAGAGTTCAATTTTTTTTTTGCATTTTGATCTGCAGGCCAGATGAAAAAAATGATACCAGGAGAGCTCTGGATAGAAGACTGCAACAGAATTTAGACCAGCAGAACTTTGGATAAAGTGTCAGGATAATTGCATGATAAGAAGTAATAAACCAAAGTCATAAATTGCTCAGCTATAAAGTAATGAAATAAAAGCCTTTATTTTCTTTTAACATATTTTCCACTACAAGAAAACTTGGAAACAGCTTCCAAAGTGAAAGCACATTTTGCCCATTTCAAATGGTAGGATTACGAGGAGTTGGGTCCCCCCCTCAATAATCTCAATTCAGAAAGCTAACTACTGTTGTGAAGTAAGAACCAGATCTAATTCAGCGTATGAATTAACAAATGTAGCTTTAGTTCTTTGTAATATTAGCATTACCTGTAACAGGATTCTTTGGTTTCTCAAGTCTTTTACTTCCATTGCTAAAGATACATATATGTTGATATACAATTAACAAGTCTTTACTAGTAAAATGAGAACAATAAAGCCTAGAAACAAGGCACTGATCCAGTGCTAAAATAATGTTTTCAGTTTTTAATTAAGTTTGTCATTCTACTTAATAGAAGTTAAGTAAAGGTTAAAACTGTATCCAACAGAATGGGATTACTAGCCACTGGAATGATTAATCAAGATATTGAGAATGTTCTCCATCCATCTGGAGCTTACATGAAGATGAGATCTTTTCTCAAACATAAGCTTCAATTCAGTATCAGGACTTCATGTGGGGGTTACTCCAAGTACTCTGTTCTGATAA
The DNA here is from genome assembly GCA_013398125.1 of Aegotheles bennettii. Classification (NCBI taxonomy): domain Eukaryota; kingdom Metazoa; phylum Chordata; class Aves; order Caprimulgiformes; family Aegothelidae; genus Aegotheles; species Aegotheles bennettii. Next base: position 106,384 of record VZRW01003868.1, on the reverse strand, counting down.
TCACATAGGCCATTTTGTCATTAGTTAACACACCTCTGACATATGACAAGTGTCACCATGTGGGAGTTCTGTTTAGTTTTATAAAAATAACCCCCCAAACCCCACAACTCTTCACCCACAATTAATCAGTGTTTAAAATTTGTAAAATTAATAATACTAGCACATTTCCAGTTTCCCTTCTTTCACCTTCCAAACCCTTTGCTTAAACCCCAAGTACATCTGAAGTCTTCCACTTTAGTTTCTATAAGATATGGAAGTTCTGGTTTGCTCCCTGTGGCTGTCAAAGGCCAGTTCTGTGCATCTCTGAATGCAAGCAGGCACACAAGCATGTATGTAAAAAAGAGCCATCAGTTTCTGCGGGGGATCAAAGATGGACTCCGCAGAATTCGATGTGAATCAGGTGAAAGACCTCTTTATTTACTTAACTATCCCTTATATACATTTGTATCACATGCCTAATACATGCTTTCTGATTGGTTAACGTCCCTGTTACATGGGGCAGTCATGCATGCTAGCAACACTCCCATTGGCCCAATTAGCAACACTCCCTTTGGTCCATTTACTTCCTCGTATTACACTGTCCACATCATTCAGAAGTAGTGCTGCCTCACTTCCTGGTATCTCTTCCTGTGTCCCTTCCTGTATCCGACTTGGAAACAATCAATGTTCTTCCTGTTTCCTGCTCCTCAAAATGACCTTTGGTATGTGGCTGCGTGTTTAATCAAAAGGCTATCAAATGGCTGGTTCATCGATATGCCATCATCCTTCTAAACACAACCCAACAAGTTCCTTTGAGACCATGTCTGGACTCCTATTTTTCCCCTTACAAAGAAAATTTGAGTTTTACACCAAGGGCAGTATTAAATGAATGAGAGCAAATTTTAAGACACAACATTACTGAGCAGCACACAAACTATTATCTTACATGTAGGTGAGCGAACTAACCATTTAGCAACCAGAGAAACAAATTCTCAGCTTAACTCCAATAAAATGTAGTAAATGTGAGGGTTTGTACATAGAATATAGAATCACAGGTAGCAAAATTTTACATTATGTATGCACAATTAAGAAATACATCTGAAATAAAAAATATCTAGATCACTCTAGTAAGCTGAATTTTCCAAGCTGATGTGTTTAAAAGATACGTGGATCATAAGGCTCTAATTTTTTTCGTACCCCACAGTAACTGCTAGTTCTTCACACTGTTCACAGTAAATATTACATTCCTCCTTTCCCATTTAGAAAATTAGAATGGTAAACTCATCAAAAAAAGTCTGTTGCTAGGCCCAGGATATCTGATCAAAATCTGTTAAAGTAAAAATGCTCTATTTACTTCATTGTTTGAATTACTTTCCATAAATTTTATAGATCTTTGTTTAAAGAGAAAAGATAGTCATCAGCACATTTTATTCCTAGGGTGGTTTTTTTTATTAAATAAGCAGGTGTGGGTTGGCATTTTTCTTTTTTGGTCAGGTGAAATGCAAGGTAAAATCATAACAAAAAATATGTATACACAATTGAGATATGGGCAACGTTTAAGAACAAAGCCAAATATTTAACTTCAGAGCTAATTTTTTTTCTTTTTATATCAAAGCAAAATTCACATTGTACACATTTTACACTGCAACAAAACTGTATATTTGATCATTGTAACTCACTAGCAAACATAAAAACTACAACACACTGTTGCATGCAGTTTCTCCAAAAACTGAAAAATAACTTGTCATCAATTAAAAAAACAAAACACAAAATTAGAAGCTGAACTTCAGACCATTTAACACTGGGCTGACAATTAAACAAATGACAGATGGTCTCTATTACCCCTCTTTCTTCCCATAAAGGGAAAGAAGAAAGGATAAAGGAGAGAGACTTACAGGTTAAAAGCTAAACTACACAGCTTCAATGAAACAGTAATGATGAAAAAGAAAATAATGAAATATATACAAACCCAGTACCATGCTTTCCCCCTGCCCCAGCTATGCTCATGTCACCACTGATGCTACAGGGCAGCCCTGGGAAAGTCCCAAGTCAGCAGCAGATGGAAACTGGATGCAGGGACACACGGAGTTAGGAACACATGGACTGGGATCAAGGGCAAATGAACAGACTCCTCCCCAGACGCTGGCCATGGACAGAGAGCTTGAATCTCGTTTCCTCAGATTTATACCCAGTATGACACTTATGGGATGGAATACTTTATTTGGTCAATTTTGGTCACCTGTTCAGTCCCCTCCTCCCTGTAGTAGGGTCCCAGTGGTGACCCCTTTCCTCCCTTTTGTAATTGGATCACGAGATATTTAGCAGAACCAAGCAGTGGCCTTGGCTCTGCATACCATTCTCCAGCTATAAGTATAAACATCGAGCATTATCAGTTCTAGAGGAAGACACTGAAAAAAACAGGCTGTTAATTTCAGAAAGTACAGTTACTTAGAAAAGACTTAACTGGAAAGTAAAATTACTAAAGAAAAAATTGGTTCTATCCTGGCTCAAACCAGGACAGAACTGTAAGGATTTACCCCCAATTTTACAATTCAGACCTTCCAAGATAATTGCTTTTCACAACAAGTCACAATGGAATCTGCGCAACAGAGAACTGGGTGAATATTGAAGGTTTGCCTGTTTTGAAATTGGAGACCAAGTATTCCAAAGCAGTTATTAACCACCATATCTAGTTGGGAATGAGCTACATTTATTATTTTTGAACCTTTGCATAACAAATTGCTCATGTACACCTGATTATAGAATGCAAAGTGCAAAGTAAGACTAGCAACCTTCTGGTAGAGATGCAGCAAGAAGCTATGGGCAAGCCAAGTAGAGCTGATGGCCCTGCTCCAAGAGAGACATACACATTTGTAAGAGACAGAAGTAATATTTTAAACAGCAAGACTATTTCCAGGACATAAACCAACAGAAAGAGAGAGCTTAAACTGAAATACTGAACAGATCCATGAGATCTGAGCAGACTGAAGACAAAATCTGGCTCAAACACCTGCCTGCCCCTTGCCCAAAAGAGAAAGCAGGACATCTGGAAATGGAGAGGAGACTGTCTCCAGAACTTCACCCTGACTACATCAAGAACTTTTATTGACCTAAGCTTTCTAACTAGCCTGTCTATTTTGAATCTTATTTAAAAGTACTCTCATTTTACCTTAATGTAGCTTGAGTTAAGCTAAACCCACAACTACCACATTAATAGCCAGATGTTCCTCACACAGGACAGCAGTAAATCTGCAGATTACAGCAAGTGAGTCCATTGAAAAGTGTCCTACCTGTCAAGCACACCTTCCACTTTTGCTCAAACATAGTGGTGCTACATAGGCCCCATTTCACGTTCATATGCCAGGCAGAGAGGTGGCAGCAAAGAAACAGGAGCAGTAAGAAGTGTCTGCTGGCAACTGGTAACCATAAAGAACGGTCAGGGCTTTAGAAACTAAGATGCACACAGCATACTGTTCTGACAGGCTTGAAACACATTAAAAATGTGCTTTAAAAGAAAGAAGTTAACCACAAAATAATCAGCTCCTTTCCTCTTGTCTGCTGCTGACAGGAACTTACAGCAGGTGGCTTGCTAGGCTGCTGGTCAAAAAGTGTCACCCTATTTAACCTGTATCCAATCTGGAATTTCTGGATATGAAAACATACACACAAAATCATGCAGAATAAGAGTAAAGTACATTCATATCAATTCAAATTTGCTAATCAATGGTTATTAAATCACTTAATAAAAACTTGAGATATTGAACATTTTGGGGAGATCCCTTTCATGACAACTGGATGAAGACACTTAAGAACAAAGGCAGAAAAGAATACTGCTTTAAGAAACAAGGATGAACTAAAAATAAAAAGCGGTAATAAAAGCACACAAGTGTTAACAAAAGAGTTCTATAGGAATCAGTTTTCATATGGTGAATCAGAAAGAGATGAAACTTTTTTACTGCACATAGGCAACTTACCACATTTATATGAGCAAAGCTACGTGCCCATGTGATAGGACACTGAAAGGAAAACTTCATTCCATTTCTGACTCAATACAAGCTCCACTTATGCTTCAGTCATATTTTACACTAACTCATTTAATACAGTCCTTCAGTCACAGTTATTCCATTCACAAAAGCTCAAACACAGGGACAGAGAGATGCTGAACTGACTGGATAAAAATTAATTGTATTATTTTTTAAAATATGCACATTGGTAAATGTGCAACTAAATATGAATGAACCAACCCAAGAAACTTACGTAAATATATATTTCTGAAGCCAAATATTATCTAGAAAAGGCTTCGGAACCACAAGCACATCCTCAGTAAAACAGTACTGCAGAGAAATATATCTCCTGGAGGTTAGCGACTCCAAATTTACATATCAGCATAGAAATATCAGTATAGATCTGTACCTGACCTAACAAATCTTACACCTTGGGGGCAAGGCTTATTTTAGTGCATACTCATCACATCAGTAAGTCAGATGTATTATCATTATGCCATATAATCACACTGCGCTGCACAGAATCATTAAGATGAAGGAACTCAGGCCACCATTGGCTCACATGCCCACACCACCTTTCACTGAAAGGCATCAACATATTCTTACCATCTGTGTTCTGTTGTTTTGGTTTTTTTGTTGCTGTTTTTTAGAACCTATAGTACAATAGCATCCAAACCCACCTGTACCAATAAATATACTGTAACCACAGCACACTGGTACCCCGCTATTTCCCCCTCCATTACATCTGCAGTCTATTCATCTGCTACTGAGAGTACATGATCTACAGTCAGGACCAAGCCAATTGTTTATTTTTCCAGGTTTTCATATTTCCACCAGTTTCCTTTTCCCAGAGGGAGAAAAAGAGTCCTTAGAGGACAGCAAGACTTCAAGGACTGTAAATGAAAAGAACCTGTTCAGTCTTCAAGTAAGCAGCCATTGAAGTCCAATAGACGTGTTAAAAGAAACGCTCACCACTACTTTAAAAAAGCTTTAAAGCACTGATGATTCAATAAATAATACTTCTGAAAAAAGTTTCTACTGTATATGTCAGAGATGCATAATGTGTTATTTAAAATAGGGTTACAAGAAGTAGTGTTATGGTTAGTGACAATTAGCAGGAAATGAGAGAGAATAAGAAAGTTCATCTTTCTAAAAGCATAAAAAAATACATAAAGAAAATTCTTTCACTTTTCATACAATTGACATTTCCAAAAGCATTCCTGCACCTTTGGAAAGTTGTTTTTTAAATTTTTTTTGAAGGGAGTCTGAAGGACTAATTGGAGTGACACAGCTTTCTACAGTTGCCAGCTGTTTTTAATAACTTCTGAAACCATAGACATACCAGTGAATTGATATTTACTCTGATTTTGTCACTTAAATTACTTTTTAAAAAAAAATCCTATTTACAGTTAGCTTTCTAATTCACACTCAGGTGTTTCCTATATTTCAGCTTTCCTCCCACCAGAAAAATATTCATTGGCCAAGTAGCTTCCACCAGACTAGGGCATCAGCTTATTCTGCAGTTTCCATATGGACATCTGCATTTAGGAATTGTGCCCACCAAAAAATCACCTCAGGTTAAAAATACTAGCTTCTTGAAAGCTTTTACACAGATGTCTTTGCTTAAGCTTGGCTATGTTGTAACTCACTTGTGATTCACTTATGTATGAAGTGTTAAAGATAAGTTGGTTCACAGGTGAAAACATCGTTTGGTAATTTGTTTTAACAAGTATTTCTGGTTTGCTAGTAATTAGGGGAAAGACCTTTAAGAAGGGAACCAGCAAAATATTTAGTTATTTTTCTTTTTACCTTAAACTCCTTGAGAGCTATGTAATGAGAACAGAATGAGACAAGAAAACAAGACAAGACGTGGGAAAATAGGACTAGAAAGTGACACAGGGAGGGAACTAGAAAGAGTTGGAAGCAAAAAGGAGCAGAGATACAATGTGTACAAGGATGAAAATATAAAAAAAAATTGAAATTTAAAAAATATAAGGGAATAAAGAGTTAATAAAAAGGGTGGAAAACCAACTAGATTAGACTTCAGCTGGAAATGACAAATGCAACAGGGCACAGCATAACACAGTTCAAGAATAAAATAAGGCATACTAGAAACAGTACTTGAATCAGCAAGCGATAGCAGCAAGGGTCCTCACATTTCATCTACTTGTTAAGCCTCAAAGCTCACTACTTGAGGAGAAGGGCTGCCCAGCCTGGAATGACTCCCATAATACCATAACTTCAGAGCTATGTCTATTAATTTGAAAATACTGCACTGAGTAGCTCAGCACAAGCTGCAGAAACGTGGCTTTTAATCTTTAGCTCCTGCAACTGACCCTGCAGCATATCTGTCTCCGGTAGTTCTTGTTTATAGTTACCTTGCTATACCAGAGGCATTTGACAGCTTACCAGAACTGGCTTGCAAACAGTTACTAGAATATAGAATAGAGCAGGACATCTTAACAGCACCACACTCACCTTCATCCCCACACTACTTTCCCTTCTTTGGTATACCTGACATTCTACTGCAAATCCCCATTACATGCTTCATGCTGAGCAGAGCTGAGAAGCTGTTAAGACTACTCCTGTCCTGAGCCATTTCTACTTAGTATGCCTTACTTGGAAGCATGCTCATCTTTGTGTCAAGACCTCCTAACAGTTTTTATAGACAATATCTTCCTCTCTGGCATGACTAATAGGGGAAACACAGGGCAAAATGAGGATACAAACCTTCCTCCAGGATTCTCCAGAATTTGTATACTAAGTTCCACAAAACAAAAGATAGGACCACTTACTTCAGTTAAATCACAGCATCAGATGCCTTCTTCCTGCAGAGTTTAAGAGTTTTCAAGCAATTGGGTTTATCACCTAGGTCCACACCTACCGAGTTCCAGAAAAAACAGGCTCTTTCATCTTCCGTTCCACACCTTATGAGTATCTTGCTGCTGACATGACATCTTCTGCTCAGCCACAAGACACAAAGTACAAGCATCCAGGCTTGCTGAGGTATTTTGCTCAGTCACAAACACCTACTCTTACAGGTTTTTTTCATTAGCAGACTATGGCACTATATACACATTTCTTTCTATTCTTTTTTGAAATTTCTGTCATTTCTCTTCTCTGTTAGTTCAGCTTCTTCTCCATTTCACAGTAAATTCCATAAACCATCGACAATCTGAAACTACGTCATCGGTCTGCTTTCCTAGAGAAGCATAGTACTTCGCTTCATTTCCTTTCAGAATATAGCAGATCCCATAACAAAAAACCAAACCAAAACTCTCCAAAGTAACTCAAACAGCCTTATTCCTCCAGCTAATAAATGCAACAAACCGCAGAAATATTATGCTTGCCTCAGAGCAAGCCCTTAAGTGATCTCCCGAGGTGTGCTGGGAAGTGGTCTTCCCAGATGTGCTCAATCAGCCTTCACAGGTATCGACTGCTTGTTCTTCCACTCTTACTGCTTTGTCATTAATTTCCTCTTCTTTCCCTGCTTCAAACTTCCCAGCTTGACCAATAATGCAACCCACCTGCTTGATCCAGCCTCCCCTTCGCTGAAAAAACAATTCACCTACTCAGGTGCAATGGTTCTGAGACTTTGTGCACAAAAATATGCATCCCACTGATAAATTAAAGCAAAACTTTATACTAGATTTGCTTTGCAAGGGCTTAAAATAGAAAATACGTGGGTACTGTTACAATAAGCATTTTAATATTGTGAGCCTCTTTTCTGCAGCAGAATAGTAGTTTTCATAATCTACTGGGAAAGGTACTCTTGGGGGATCAGTCTTGGAGTGTAGTCAGCAGAGGCCTTTGCTCTGATGTACCACTGACTGTAAGTCTTGAACAATGCTCCAGATCATCCTTTTTGCCCAAACTTCCACTTTTTCTTTTTTTGTTCTCACATCTTTTTCTTCTTATGTCTTTTAGTTACGTTTTAAATTCCCTTTTCCTAATCTTTTTTTTCTGCATGTACTACCTAATCTAAAACAATTTATAAAGTAAAAACGATGAAAACCAGTATATTCAAATAATCGCTCTATTCATTTTTCTTATAGTTTCAGCAACCCTTTTTTCACCTCATAGTATCTTGTTATATAGCCAACTAGAGCCCTGATCTTCACTGGAGTGCAATAGCAGCAGAATTATAATAATTAAAAGTTATGTGCTATCTCTTTTCTGCAGTTATTTAACAAAATTATTACCATAGTAATACCATCACATGTCTGTCTCCAGATGCTTTTCTGAGAAAATGGAAACAATAATGTGAAACATGGCTTACCCCTAAATAAAATACATTGTTGGGAAAGAATTACAGTAATGACAGGGAAAGTTGCAGCATAGTTTATCACATACAGGTGTATTGTAGGTGACCCTGCTCTGGCAGGGGGGTTGGACTAGATGATCTTTCGAGGTCCCTTCCAACCCCTAGGATTCTGGGATTCTGTGATACACTAAAATGATAATTTCTTTTACTTTAGATGTAGGAAGTTGTGGTTTCAGACAATTACTGGAGTTATCAATAGATGAATTAGGAGAACCTGATGTATAGACAACACTAAGGAAGTGTGTTTAGTAATCTGGAAAGCTGCTTAAGATGTAAGGTTTGAGTTGCTTTACGTTATTCATGTACATAAACTTGCTCAAAGAAGAACACATAATTGTTCATGTAAACATATTATGTTCTTGCAAATTAAAGGATCTGGCTTCTGCTCATATTTAAAAAAAAATAAATAAATCCAAATTAGGAAACAAAATAAACCTATAAAATTTTAACTGCTTGCTGTGATTGTTAGGAAAAAAATGAAAAAAAAAAAAAAAGCTGAGGCTTTGCTTTCCTGACAATGTCACATATTCAGCTGTGTCCAACTTTTCATTTCTTAAGGTATTCAGAGAAAGTGAGAAGCCAAGGAGTAGAGGCACTGTGCTGGACCTTGTTCTCACAAACAAGGAGGGACTGGTAGGAAACGTGAAGCAAGGGAAGCCTTATCTGCAGCCACTATGAGATGGTGGACTTCAAGATCTGCAGGGCAGCGAGGAGGGTGCACAGCAAGCTTGCTACCCTGAACTTCAGGAGAGTAGACTTTGGCCTCTTCAGGGACCTCCTTGGTTGAGTACCATGGGAAAAAGCCTTGGAGGAAAAAGGGGCCCAAAAGTTCTGGTTATTATTCAAGGATCACCTCCTCCAAGCTCAGAAGCACAGCATTCCAATGAAGAGGAAGTCAGGCAAAAATGCCAGGAGGCCTCATGAAGTACAACAAGGCCAAGTGCAAGGTCCTGCACATGGGTCGGGGCAATCCCATGCACAAATACAGGCTGCATGAAGAATGGATTGAGAACAGCCCTGAGGAAAAGGACTTGGGGGTGCTGGTGAGCTGGCAATGTGTACTTGCAGCCTGGAAAGCCAACGGTATCCTGGGCTGCATCAAAAGAAGCATCACCAGCAAGTCGACAGAGGTGATTCTCCCCTCTGCTCTCATGAGACCCCACCTGCAGTACTGTGTCAAGTTCTAGAGTCCTCAACATAAGAAGGACATGGAGCTGTTGGTGAAGGTCCAGAGGAGGGCAACAAAAATGATCAGAGGGCTGGAGCACCTCTCCTCCTAAGATAGGCTGAGAGAGTTGGGGTTGTTCAGCCTGGAGAAGAGAAGGCTTCAGGGAGACCTCATAGCAGCTTTCCAGTATCTGAAGGGGGCCTACAGGAAAGCTGAAGAGGGACTTCTTGCAAGGGCATGGAGTGACAGAACAAGGGGGAACTGTTTAAAGTAAAGGAAGATGGATTTAGACTAAATATTAAGAAGAAGTTCTTTACTGTGTGAGTGATGAGACACTAAAACAGGTTATCCAGAGAAGTTGTTGATGCTCCCTCCCTGGCAGTGTTCAAGGTCAGGTTGGATGGGGCTTTGAGTAGTTTGGGCTAGTGGGAGGTGTCCCTGTCCATGGCAGGGGGTTTGGAACCAGATGATCTTTAAGGTCCCTTCCAACTCAAACCATTCTATGATTCTATGAAAGTGAATTCCTGCTTTTTTTCTCCCTCTGAGCTTCAAAGTAAATTGGAAAATATTTTCTACAAATTGCTTGGGTTCAGAATTTATTGAAGCTTTAATCTTGATCAAAAGAACTAAAATTGCAAATGTCAGTATGATACAAAAATTTGGTACAAATGGGTTCATGTTTTGTAAAGGAGTTGTCTTACTGATCAAACACTTCTGACTGTTCACAGTAAGCTTTTTGCCTTTGTAGGTAACTGTGATAGCAAGGATAGACATTCATAAAATACATACAAAAATATTTAAGCTGAAGAGGGAATGTATTTGAACAGAAAAAAAAAAACAAAAGGAAAAGACAATTCTAAGTATCTCTAGATACATGATGATTACACATACAACACAACACAATACAGTCTGCCATGATTGCTTTTCCCTCATTTTGTGACCTCAGCTTTTATATCTGCATACTAGCACTGATACATTACTATACAGAAAAGCTTAAATTGGTTATAACATAATCTGTACTTATTTCTTTGATCATGTCCAGCTCTGCTTACTTGACTACATTATACATTTCCTAGGAAATTAATCTTACCTAACTTTATAACATTACATTACTATCAGAAAATTCAAATTAGGATCCTCTTCCAAGCAGATTTAATGAAAAAAAAAATATCTCTGTGTATGTTTGCTAAAGTAGTTTATATGAACATTTCCTAATATCAGTTCCAGTAAATTTACACCTTTTTTTCTATAAGATGTAATATTTCATCTTACATACTCTGACCATCAGTAGTGAAGAGGTCTATAAGTATTTATCCTTTTGCAGATCTGTAGTTTCCTAGGTTTGTTCTAGTTTCTGTATGCTACTTCTGCAAGACACTATTCAAGGCCAGGTTGGGTGGGGCTTTGTGCAATCTCCTCTAGTGGGATGTGACCCTGCCTATAGCAGGGGGTTTGGAACTAGATGATCTCTAGGGTCCCTTCCAAGCCAAACCATTCAGTAATTCTATGATTCTATGAATATAGGATACCGAAGATTATTTTTTTAATGCTCAAGATTATTGATTGCAACTACAGTAACATAACTTTCTACATCTATCACGAAAACCTCTCTTTACAGTGAATGTTAGTGACAGACTGAATAAGTATTACCACTAAGCTGTTAATACACATTCAGGAATGTGCTGTTCTTAATACTTTCTGAGATTGAAAAGTTTTAAAAATGGCTTAATTGTCAGCCATAGACATTAACACCCACCATGCAATCATATTCTGATCAGAAATGAAATAACACTAGTTGAAGCCTCTGTTTATAGAGAAAAATGAAGAATCAATTCTAGGGACTTGTGCTGGTATCATATGGAAATATTACCTATGTGTATTCTTACAAACTTCTTTTGCATATCATTTTGCTTTTAAAAACGTAATTGTAGCTTCTGTATTAGAGATAGACTGAAAAGAGAGAAAATGGAAAAAATGCTTAGGTAAGCAAGTTGAAAATTCATTAAATGATCACTGTAATGAAAAAAATTTCAAGACACAGTGCACAGTTTTAGTAAATAAAAATAAGCTAAAGATGCTAGTATTAACATCTGAAGTTTAGGAAAGTACTTTGCAATTTTTGTGTGTTTAACATGATTTGCAGTTATATTGTATGCTTTGGAGGTAATCAATGAAGTAATGTAAAACTGATTTTTTAAAATGTATTTTCATTTATTCAAAATGTAAATTGTTTAAATTCTGCAAATGAAAACTGCCTTTGACAGTTATACAACCTTTTCTGCAAAAATGTCTTTTTTTGTAACTAAGAAGAATAATGTTTATATTAAACCAAGAATTCCTTCTGTTCTCTCATTTTTCCCCTCATATTTACATATTCTTGGGAGAAAAAATTAATATTGCTTCTCTTTTACTACAAAAAAATCTAGTGAAAAGTATGATTGCATATAATATTTTTTTAAAAAAAATCATAGTCTCTTAGCATAGTCTGTATCCTTTCTTGTAACTTGTTCAGAAAAATGCTGACTTGAGTGTTCCCTTGCATGAATTCCTCCTGTAAACCAGATGACACTATTTTACTTCACACTTATAACCTTTCGAATTATGCAGCTCTGTTCAAGGCACTGAATCATACTCACAAGGTATGAAAAACTAGATTAAATGCCTTCTTCTTCTCTATTTTAAATGGTTTAATTATTAACTTAAAAGGAACTTTTATGTTTAAAGACTCTGAAAGGTTGTAAGGAGCCTTCTAGTGAACATCAGCTTCTTAGAAAAGGAGATTGTGTCTGGAGAGTCATTCAATTTACATATCTAATCCTGGACTCAGACACAACACATCAACTAACTGCTGCCACATCAGTAGGTTAGTAGGTACTTGGCCCATTGGTATTGTCAAAGAACAGAAAGGATTATGGCAAACTAAAAAAAATTCTTTCTTTGCTCATCATGTAGACTGAAATGCCTATGCTCAGAAGCATGAATTTATACCAAGATATAGCAGAAGTGGATTAATCTGGTGAAAGGCAGGTGAAGAGGCTATTCTTTACTGTATTATATCTGAAACACATTGACTAGTAGTTTAAGCTATCCTCTCTGACCTTTGCACTAAAACGGACTGCATGTACTTGTCAGTTATAACCCAAAAGGTGACTTTACCAGAAATTACATGTATGAATGGTTATTAATTCTTAGGGCTTGAGCATGGCTACACCTTTTCAGGAGATTTAGCATGTGAAACCTTATTTAGGGAATCTGGCATATGGATGCTGAGCAAATTTGGTCACTTGTACAGGATTAGAACCATACCAAAAATGATTGTGTTTGTGTTCACAGAATTTCTTCTTTAGGAGTATACCAAAATATTCTGATGAATTTCCAGGAAAATCTTCTCCAAATTAATCATCCCAAGAAGAGGCAACAGATTTTTTTTTCCCTTTTAAATGTGAAAGATGTGTTAAGATAAGTAAAATATGCACCAAGAAGACAGCTGTATGATCAAGGGCTTTGAGCAATCTTGTCTAGCGAAAGAGGTTGCTGCTCATGTCAGGGAGGTTGGGCTAGATGATCTTTAAAAGGTCCCTTCCAACTCAAACCATTCTGTAATTCTATAATTCTATAATAGCAAAAAAACCAACTCTCTTCCTAACATCCAGAACATGAAAATGGGGGGTACTGGCCTCCCAAATCCTTTCATTGCATTTCTTAAAAAAAATGTTACTTTACTAAAATAATTTCGTATCCCTCATGGCCCAAATTGTATGGAAGGGGTCCTTTAAAAAAAACCAACAGAATTACTGTGCATCCATCTGCTTGGTAATCACTCTAGAGTTCTCTTAAGTCTGCTTCCTCTATTAAGACTTCTTCCAAAGCAGTGCTGCTTAGATTCATTGATATTCAGTGCTTTTACAAAAGCAAACCAACATCAGTCTTCTTGTATGCTGTTTTACTCCCTCTGAATGCATGATAAAGCAATGTAAAAGACAACCAGTCTGCTTGAATGCTTGAACAGAGCAAAGAGAAAATTAATTTTGATCTAGTAGAAATAAAGAGAATCTTTTACTGTCCATTAGTGCTTATACCCATCAAATCTCAGCTAGCATCTTATATTTGTTCCCAAAAGAATAATACATTCCAGCTGTCCCTTAGTGTTTCTTCAGAACATTCCTCTGCTGGCAGTAAGATTCAAAGTCTTCCTCAGGATTCAGAGGCCTGGTAAGTACAGGCTGTGTCTACACTGATCAATGCATTTGTGAGCAATACAGCTTGGTCCATGTCCATATTGCTAAAGTTAGTTCTTGTGGGGTACTATGGACCTCAGACATAATAATTATCCTTTTGTGTTCACTTTTTCAGTTAAGTTATCCAGAAGAGTGTAAAGGCTAACTGCAATCTACGTTAGTGTTATTTCTGTACCATAAAACACAGGGCTGAGTAGAGCAATGGGCTCTGTGGTAGCTTCCTTGCAATAGATGCTGTTAAACCTATCCCAAAATGGGTAAGTCATGCTACTGTCTGAATCCTATCTCTTGTGCAGACTTATATGTACTTAAGCTTCTTTGACTTGATACAGTACTGTTCGTATGCATATCCACTTTAGTGTGGGGATGTTCTCCAGGCAGAGAATGTTTTCTGTAATCAGACAAACTCTGACCAGGCTTCCAGGTACTTCTGGACTCCAGGTTACATTCTTCAGTGTACAAACACAAAAATTTGTGAATACATGGTCCTGCTTTTTATCCTGTTTGGGTTTGTTGTTTTGTTTTGTTTTTTTTTAATCTTTCTGACGGTGCCTGTCTTTTTATCTCAAGCACAGAAGCAACTAAAGGAAACAAGCCTCCTATCCTGGGCATGTGAGTTAATATCCACAGATGCAGTGAAAATATTCTTGTTTGTCTCTATGATTATTCAGCCTTTTCATTTCTGTTTGGTGGTAGATCTTTCCATCAAAGCTAGCTCACCTAGAACTGGACTGGGATAGAGAATTTCAGTTCAAATAGATCAATCTAAAGCATGTTGTATACAATCTATTAGCAAAATAAAACCAAAGAGAGTAAAAAGACCACAATTACCATCACAAAGGAATACAAGAGAGAAACTGGTATTTAGCTAACTCATACATTTCTACTATATTACATTTTCTAAACAGATAGATATTCTCCTCTGGATTCTGAGTACAGACTTGGCTCTGTGCCAATGATCACTTTGGGGGGAAAAAAACCAACAAATAAATCATATTTTTCCTGACCTATCAGCAAATATTGTTACACAATGGGTGAGCAACAGGCTCACAGGTCAGGCACAAAATGTGATGGCAAATGGGGTAACATCAAGCTGGCAGCTGGTCACTAGTGGGGTTCCACAGGGCTCCATCCTAGGCCCAGTTCTCTTCAACATCATCGACAACTTGGACAAAGGACTTCAAGGAATACTAAGTAAGTCTGCAGATGATACTAAACTGGGAGGAGCTATTGAATCCCTTGAGGGCAGACAGGGCCTGCAGAGGGACCTCAACAAATTAGAGATGGGCAATCACCAACCACACGAGGTTTAACAAGGGCAAGTGCTGGATTCTTCACCTGAGACAGGGCAACCCTGGTTATATGTACAGACTAGGGAATGAGTGACTGGAGAGGAGTGCAGCAGAGAGGGACCTGGGGGTCCTGGTTGATGGCAAACTGAATACGAGCCAACAGTGTGCCCTGGCAACCAGGAGGGCCAACTGTGTCCTGGGGTGCATTAAACATAGTGTTGCCAGCCAGTCAAGGGAGGTGATTGTCTGGCTCTACTCCGCACTGGTGCAGACTCACCTTGAGTACTGTGTGCTCTTTTGGGCACCACAGTATAAAAAAAGACATCAAGCTTTTGGAAAGCATCTAAAGGAGAGCCACGAGGGTGGTGAAGGCTGTGGAGGGGATTTCTTATGAGGAGCAGCTGAGGTCACTTGGTTTGTTCAGCCTGGAGAAGAGGAGGCTGAGGGGAGATCTCACTGCAGTCTATGGATTCCTCATGAGGGGAAGAGAAGGGGCAGGTACCGATCTCTTCACTCTTGTGACCAATGACAGGACTTAAGGAACCAGCATAAAGCTGAATCAGGGAAAGTTTATGTTAGATATTAGGGAAAGGTTTTTCACCCAGAGGGTTTTCGAGCACTGGAACAGTCTCCCCAGGGCAGTGATCAGAGCACCAAGCCTGACTGAGTTCAAGAAGCATTCGGACAATGCTCTCAGGCACATGGTGTGACTCTTGGGGTGCCCTACACAGGGACAGGAGTTGGACTCAATGATTCTGATGGGTCCCTTCCAACTCAGCATATTCTAAGATTCTATGATTCTGTGAACTCTTCAGATTTAAAGTTCTTGCTAGGAAAGGCAGAGAATGCAAAAATATTTTCATTATATTTATTATTTAAGAATAACTGGTGGGAAATTACAGACTTGTATGTTCACAAAATTACCAGTAAATTTATTTCTGATCCTCTGACTACTTGAAGAAGTTGAGATAATTCTTTTCCTTTTCAAAAACAATATACAAATAGTGGTGCATATGTTTACATATTCATTTAGAAACACATATATGTAACACACACCCACCTTTGAATGTTTATATTTCCTTAATTTTACAAGGACTTTGAGACACACAGAAATGAAAAGCCAACTTTTCATCTCATAATTATGTCCATGACCTCACAAGTTGTGCTTCTCTCTTTGTTATACTAGGTATCACATGAAAGAAAATAGGAAATGTACACAAAAGTAGAAGGGATAAAGATAACAAAAGAGAGGAATGAGAAGTTGAAAAAATAAAATGGCAAGGATGGTAAGGAAGAGAACAAACCTAGGAAGAAAAGAGAAGAAGAAACAGAAATAAAAGCAGAGATACATAAGATAGGAAATGAAGAATAATAAGAATCAAATGGAGAAAAATGAGAATGGATTAAATAAAAAAAAAAAAGTATGACAATAAAATACAAACCTATAGGGCAGGAATTAGCCTAAAAGAAATTTGTAGAACCAAAAATGAAGAGAGAATATGTCTGCATTTTTGAAGTAAGATTAGCAGAAGTAAAATAAGGACAACTTGACTGCCTCTGATCTTGAAAATAATTGCCAGAAATCTTTCAGTGCTTCCATCCCTAACATTCAGTTATTCTCCTTTGATAGTTTTTCACAGATTTAACAGATGATACAGTATTTCAAAAGCCAATAAAGTACTATATGGCCAGAAATAAGCTATCTTAACTAGTGCAGGAAATGCTGTAGCAATTACGATAATAACTCATCATGAAAATTATTCTTTTCTAAGGTGGTCATAGCTGCAAACAGCTTATGATTATCAGAAAGTAGCCAGTCTTCAAAAGAAAGGGCAAATGTATTTTTGTTTAAAAAGTCAATTGACTGCTCATTGTGCCTTTTACCATCACCCTTTTCCTACCTCAGAAGGGTTATTTTCTCCTTTGTCACCTCATTTATATTTCATGGTATAAGGTTCATTGATTACAATCAGCAGAAAAACTTATAATGAAGTGAATTATAAGTTTTATTCATGAAGGTCTCTAGACTTGCAGTAAAAGTTGCAGATAATATCCCTAAGGCTCCTGAGATACAGCACGGCAGAAAATTGCTTCATATTGCTTAATTTGGAAACATTAACATAATGGAAGACAATCAATAGACTCTAATAATTACAGCAAAACCACACAATTCCCACAAGTAAACATGTGCTTTATGTGGTATACAAATTGCTATCCTGTAAAATGCATAATTACATTCTCTGTAAAGCAATTCATCAGAAAACACAACTATCTTGTTATGCTCTTGAGGGTATTTCAAAACTTTGTTCCGTAATACCAGCAATACCAGTTAAAACAAAGTTTAATAGCAAGCAGAAGCCACGACAGTTCCCTCTTCAGGTATCTGAATACAATAAACTGACATTACAGGAATCAAATTTCTAAATCCTTTTCTGTCTGTAACCAACAGAAAGAGAAAAAACAATCTTAGAAGGAACGCTTGGGCTTTATGATGGGAGGAATTCCCTCTGCACTCAGCAGTGATGCATGGCTTGTGAAGATGTCTCCCGAGTGAAGGGAAGATGGTTCCTCATGCCATTAAAAACCAGAGAAAGATCTAGAAATACCTTTCTGAGAGCAGGATCACAGTGCCAGAGATGAGTAATAAATGATCCAGCTTTTTTTTCTCTCAATGTAAAACCTTTGCTTCTCCCATATTCTTCTCGCAGGCACTGAGAACACTCTTAGTGGTTTTATATACTATGAACTTTTACTTGGTTATAAAAATACTGCTGAACAGTCTAGCACAATAGAAAGACTTACTCACTGCAATACCCCTAATTTTGATGAATTGCAGTTCATCAAAAGTTACGATGTAGCTAAAAATAGAGTGCTATGTTTTATCCTTAGTATGTGAGCTGAATGCAGAAGCACTTCTGCATTTAAATGTACAAGCCTGACTAGATTCAGGGCATATTAAGAGAAGAGAGAGAGGAAAAGAGTTAGGATTTTTGCTTAGAAGTGCATATGGCAGAAGTATTTCTTCCACCGGCTGGGATGAAACCCCCTAAATGCTTGATACTACTCACAGGTTAAGCAATTTTGCATAACAAAACCCATGGATATAAGCTGGAGGCTTTCTCCCAACTTACAATGTAGCTGCTAATAGTGTTGATCTGTGATTTGGTCAGTCATTCGCCTTATTGGCAGAAGTCTTGTGTGATCCGTACTCTGACAGCTAGCAAAGCATATCTCTTTAAAGTACAGATAAATTAGAGTACAAACAAATATGTATTACAATTGTTTCAGGAGAGTAAATGTGAGGTTTGAAATGGCAACAATTTCCTAATATTGCAATAGATCACATGGTTTTGCTTCGGTCACTTCCCTGCTACACTTTTCTACAGCTTACAATTATCTGATCTGATAACAACTTTGTTCAGGATTCCCTGGTCTGCACTGTCATAAGCACTGTCTTGACCTCAGCTAACATATATGCATGCAGGCTACCTGAATCCTAGCAACTTCCTAACCTTTAAGTTCTCAGCTTTGCAATTGTAAAATCATATAAAAATAAATAACATGCTGATTTTTGAATTAGGAAAATAAGGAAATGTCCTAGGAATGTAACCTTTTGAATATACTTAGCCCTTACCAATTATAAAGACTGGAACCTTTAGATTTGCATCCCTGCCTGCTGCTATTTGAACTAACGTTTTAATTTAAAAATGCAAAGAACTTTTTTGTTTGGTTGGTTTTTACATGAACCAATCACTAATGGCAGAAGAAACACAATTGTACCAGAAATTATTAAATTAGTGGGGATCCAGGATTTGGTTCCTACACAGGCAATGGTCTTTGAGAGTTACAACCTATCTGTTTCTCAAAAGTTCAGTCCATGGGCCCTGCTCACATGCCTATTTTTCTCTACTTGTGATTTTTTTTCTTCATATTTTCTTTACCCAACCCCAGCTACGTCTCCATTGCATCGTATCCTGTTTCTCCTCTCCATGCCACTCTCTCCTACTCTTACTTATCTAGGGTTCTAATGGTGTTTTCCTGACCCTTTCCTACCCAAATTTTCTATCTTCTGCCATCCCTTACACCATTTCCATTCTTTCTTTCTGTCCTTTTTGCCATTTCCCCAGATTTTTTTCACTGTTATTTCCTTCTTTCTGCTTTTGTTCTCTTTGTGCTTCTTGCTGAACTCCCAGCCTTTTATCTCTGTTTCTTCTCCTTTATACTCTGGGCTGAGATTGTAGTGCTGCTAGGAGGAACTGCAGGTCTTTCTAAGTGTGTGTCACTCTAGAAACATGGCAGACAAAGGTTATCATGCTGAAACACATCCAGAACACATAAATTTTGGCAATAATGAAACTGAAATAAAGTTGTATTGTACATATGTATACAAAGACTGTTTCCAAACTGAACCAAATGTGGCAATTTTTATGAAGTTGCAAACCACAAGAGCATTTTTAAAAATGGAAGAATGGAGGACCCCGGGAACTACCGACCTGTCAGCCTCATCCCTGTGCGTGGGAAGATCATGGAACAGATACTCCTAGAACCTATGATAAGGCACATGGGAGATAAGTGATTCGAGACAGTCAGCACAGCTTCACCAAGGGCAAGACCTGCCTGATCAACCTAGTGGCCTCCTACGATGGAGTAACAGTGGACAAAGGGAGGGCTACAGATGACATCTATCTGGTCTTCTGTAAGGCCTTTGACACAGTCCCCCACAGCATCCTTCTCTCTAAACTAGAGATACAGATTGGGTGGGTGGACTGTTTGATGTGTGAGGAATTGGTTGGATGGTCACATCCAGAGGGTAGTGGTCAAGGGCTCAATGTCTTGATGGGTATCAGTGACAAGTGGTGTCCCGCAGGGATCTGTATTGGGGCTGGTACTGTTTAATATCTTCATCAATGACATAGACAGTGGGATAGAGTGTACCTTCAGCAAGTTTGTGGATAACACCAAGCTGCGTGGTGTGGTTGACATACCTGAAGGACAGGATGCAATCCGGAGGGACCTGGACAAGCTCAAGAGGTGAGCCCAGGGGAACCTCATGAGGTTCAACAAGGAAAAGTGCAAGGTCTTGCACTTTTGTCAGGACAACCTTCGGTATCAATACCAGCTGGGGGATCAGGGGATGGAAAGCAGCCCTGCTGAGAAGGATTTGAGGGTATGGGTAGATGAAAGGCTGGACGTGAGCTGGCAATGTGCCCTCGCAGTCCTGAAGGCCAACCGTATCCTGGGCTGCATCAGAAGAGGTGTGGCCAGCAGATCGAGGGAGGTGATTCTGCCCCTCTAGTCTGCTCTGGTAAGATCCCACCCGGAGTACTGCATCCAGCTCTGGAGCCCTCAGCACAGTAAGGACATGGACCTGTTGGAACAAGTCAAGAAAAGGGCCACCAAACTGATGAGAGGCCTGGAACACCTGTCCTACAAGGAAAGGTTGAATGAGTCTGGGCAATCAACAGATTGCCCAGAGAGATGGTGGATGTCCCATCCCTGGAAATGTTCAAGATTAGGTTGGATGGGGCCCTGAGCAACCTGGTCTAGTGGACGACGTCCCTGCGCATGGAAGGGGGCCAGATGACCTTTAAGGTCTGTTCCAACTCAAGCTATTCTGTGATACTGTGATTCTGTGATTAGCATGAGGAAACTTGTCCACAGTTAAGTCACTGCTCTGAAACATTCAGTCATGAAGCTTACCATGACATAGGTGTGTGGTTTTTACAGAGAAACTGTGTATTTTCTCCTACTGCAGAACATCTCAGTTTAAAAAAAAATAATTAAAAACTCCAATCTTAAGGAAGACATTGCAATTGGAAAAAGTAATCCCAAATAGTTCAAATTTAACAAGTCTTACAGAGAGTGGTTCAAAAATGGAAAAAAAAAGTTATGCAACCATAAATATACTTATCTCAAACCATAATAAGCAAATGAAAACTTACTTGTTACTAACTTTACCCTTATTGGAGTGCAGCTAAATAGTGCAGTAAATTCAAGTACAATCAGGGTGACAAGAGAAGATGAGAACTATCAGGAACTTACCTGATAAATGGGTGTTTTCCCAGTGTTTACTCAGTACTTGACCTGTTCTACTACAGTGCACCACTGCAGATCTCATAGAGAGATGGACATGGACAGAGAAATGCCCAATCTTCTATTTGTATGGCTTTTCATAGGAATTTAACTGATAGATCATAGGAATTTAACTGATTCTGATTGTAGCACCTTTTTCCTCTTCTCACTGCCTTTCCTCACTACTGAATTTATCTCTCTTTAACTATAATAACAACAACAACAATAACCACCAATAATACTTAGCTTTTACACACCCTGCTGTTCTTACTGTGGTGAAATTCCATTTTAACTCGATAGGAGTTTTGTCTGAGCAAGGACTACAGGATTCTCTCCTTGATTTATAAAGGACAATTCACCACAGCATATAGACGCTATTTTGAAAAATTAAAAATAGATTACACAAAGCTACTTACAATGAACGCTATTTAACAGACTATTATTATCACTAAGAATATATTGGTAATCTTCGAGCTCGTAGCAGCAGGAGCATTTGATTTTTCTATTTTTACGATTAACCTCAGTAGGGAATATTTTGCCTTTTTTCCTGTGTATGTCTATTTTACAGGCTCCTAAGTTAACAAGACTGTTACTGAAGAATGATCTCTATAGGTTTATTCTTCAAAGAACAGTAAACCTTTTTTAATCGCAGATTCAAAATATCATACAATAAAACTAATTTAATTACACTTGGAAATGGCCACTGGTCTAATTAAAATGCTAATGAGGCTTATAATTATTAAATTCCTTAATGATTATTAATAGAAATGAATGACAAAATAAAGCTTCAGCAGAAAGTCAGAATGCCCTCAGGTGATTTTTCTTAGTGGCAGTTTCATATGACATAGTTTCTTCACAGTATTCAGAAAAACAAGGCACAATGAAGTTTGAGGTAAGAATATATAAAAAAGAAGAATGCAGTTGGACATGTAGCCAATCTATTGCCTTCTCTTAAAATATTTAAATAAAGCTGATATAAACTTTCCTTGTCTGGAATCTTTTAGAATATTTATTTTCATATCATGTGCCAAACATGGAAAAATTGAACGTGTATCTAAAACTCAGGTAGAATCCAATTCATAAGAAATATTTTTTCTGAAAGTATTTGTAAAGTAGTGTCACACTATTAACATCAGCATGAAAACCACCATAATAGAAAATAAAAATGGGACCTATAAGTACTCAGAGACAGAGATAAAGATTGTTCTGTATTATTTTTAAAAAATCTAATGGTACAGATACTGATTGTAGCATTCATACCTGTGGCCAGAAGGAAAAGTAATTTAGTCACTGAGTTATGAGAAAAGGAGAGCTATAATCTTTGTGTCTTCCCTATATCTAGTAGTATTTATAGAAAAATCACAAAGCGTGATGGTATTTCAAGGTAAAATATTAATAGAAATTAACTGACTTTCACAAAACTTATGTTAGGGTATAAGGTGAGAGGGAGGCTGTGTGTTTTGGAAATGAGGAAAATTTTACTCAAATCAAAACGAGCATTTGCACAGACCATTTGCAACCTATTCAAAAGATGCTTTACATGTCCTAAAATGAAAGCACAGTTCAAAACCTCAAAAAGCAGCTGTTGACATTTGGCCAAATGTAGAGCAGCCTCCCCTGTCCCCGATTTTGACAGCTATTCTGTTGTTCAGGAGTGTCAGGCAGAGAGCAATGTGAGCAGCTCCAGCTCAGAAATAGACGGTACCACTGAGACTGACTGTGGTAGCCCACTCTGTTAGCATTGAGGAATTCCCTGAGCTCTTATTAAAGGGAATTTCAGAGCCAGCAGCCAGCCAGGGAACTTCTCCCAGAGCCTTATGGATAGTGACAAGGCAGGAAAAGCAAAGGACTAAAGCAAATGAAAGTCATGCAACATTGACTGCTTTTTGAGTCTTCTCAGGCGACTACACTGATAAAAATGCCCACTGAATGGCTTCTCTAATCCTCCAGTAGGGTATATTTGGATCCTCAGGACATAATATTAAGTTAGAGCATATTCCAAACATGCACATTATTCACAACTGAAAAAGAAAGTGGAAGGCACAGCCTTGCCAGGAAGAAGCAACCATTTGCACTGGAATGTCTGGCACTTGGCTTTTCCAGCAGTCAGGCCTTGTTTGAGAGAAACAAAACCTTTCACAGCTTCAGAAAACGTCTCCTTCCTCTTCAAGGCCACATTTTATAAGTCAGATGTATTTATCATTATCTCCTCATTCCTATAAAGCATGGTTTGTTGTTGAAGTACATTCAGTCATCCCTCCAACCAAGAGAACATTGCCACACATCAGCACCTCATCAAAGGTGAGAAAAAGTTATAAAATTAAAGTTTTCATAGAAGTAGAAAACTGAATAAAAATAATATGCATTAATTTAGCAACCTAACTCCACATTTCTTAAAAAATACCTCACTCTGAGAGACCAATAAACATAGAATTCAGAATTCTAAACTGTTCTACTCTGTTCTCCAATCTGCTCTTCTTCTTTAACAACAGTAATGCTTCCTATGCCAAAGTTCACTCGACATCAAAAGGTAATACTGAATGTCATTTTAATCTCTGAGGTGAATGTAGTCACTTCGCATACGTCTTGTCATATGCCTTTCCTGTATTATATTTTTTAAATACTAAAAATTAATGTTTCTAGGTACATGCCTAGTAAGACACTACCATAATCCATTTTGATTTTGCTAGAATCCAAACAGAGTTTGATTCTCTTGGGAAAAAGTTAATGAAGACTTCTCAAGGATATGCTATTGAACTGGGAATAATTCACTCACTAACTTCATTCGTTTATAGCAGACAGCAACAGGAATTGCTGTGCTCTCCCCTTAGCAATTCATCTGCAGAGAAAATTCATAAACATAGATTTATTCATTTCACTAGAGGTTATTGGTAGCTTTCAGATATTTGTAGTTTTGCTCCTCAAGGCAAATGCTGAGGAACAGTTTGGGGCACATCCCAAGTAGTACATATTGCAGTAAAATTAAATAAACATGCTTTAGCCAGTCATATATAGGCAGCTGCCCAAATGAAAACTGAAGATTCAATAAGTATTAATTTCTGTCTAGTTCACAACACAATGGAGTAATCAGACAAGATCTAGGGTTTCCCTTTTGTTAAATTTCTGAAGCCAATCTGTTATTTCATATAGTTTCTGAAACTGGAAAAAAAGAAGAGAAAGTGATTTCCCAGTTGGATCTAAAAAAAAATGAAACAACATAGCATCTTTGAAATAATATGGGGGGATCAGGAATGGATAATCAGGAAATCTATGGGATGGAACAAGAGGAATCAGTGTGAAGACAGGACTATGGTAAAAATTTTAAGTGCAGTACAAAGTGGAATAGAAATGTTGATACCTAAGATGTTCTCACTTGTGAAGAATCTAAGTTGGTCTAATGACAATGGCACATGTTTATAGCAAGGAAAATTGTGTTCTTGTGGAATAATATACTAACTGCTGGAATAAGGCAAATGGAACCCTTCCTTGTGATAACGCAATTCAGAGTCTCATTCTTCATTCTCCATAACCAGGAAAGTATGTCCTGCTATCTGCATCTTGATGGTTTACTTCGTCACCCCTGAAGCCTTGGAAACCATTTCTGAGTATGTTAGTCTACCATTTAGTGACTGATCAGAAATCAGACTGGGCTATTTGCTGTGTTAAATGAGCTTAGACTGTATATTTATGAATCAAAGAAGCCTTTCTGTTGTATATGCAGTGGAAAGCTGCTTTACTGTAACGGTCCTACTTAACAATGGTAAAATAATTTGCTGTGTATAGCAATTCTATATCCTTTTTTTTCTGTCAGATATATAAAGGACTGAAAGCACTTCATTTTTCAGGTACATGTGGTGGTGCAGACCCCCCACTCACTGAGCCATTTTGCACTGTCAACACCAGCCAATATTGTTCTTGCTTTAGTTACAAGGGCAGTGGGCCCAACACTGTTCTTGTTTCAATAGCAAGTGCAGTAGGTTGAGACTATCTGGCACTTTCTGACCTTGCCTATTGGAGCAGTGAGTTTAAACAATTAGATACCTTCTTGTCCTAGTGCAAATACAGTGAGTTGGGGCGATCAGACACACCCTAAACGTACCTGGAACTCTGTTGCCTAAGAAATGTTCCTGAGACCCCTTGTGCTCAGATCACAACCCCACTCTGAAGGTTTCCAAAGATGACCTAATTTGATTTGTAGCCTTCATGGAAAGATACTGACCAGTCAATCATCTTGTGACCCTATAAATATTGATCCTGAAAGGGATGCCCTTTGGAGCTCTCCAGGATTGCAGAAGCTGCTACCCCGTGTCTCACAAAGGAAGTTAGTTTATCCGATGGGAAAGAGTAAGTAGTCTGCTACTTCTCATATATGTGGTGAATAGTAGATGAATCAATGGTATGTTTCATTGCGACTTCTTTTCGTGCAGTTCGAGGATCATTAGGTACCAAATTTAACATCTTAACATAGGTTAACTTCTCTATCTATGTGTGTATATGCATGGAATTTAGTTTAGAAACTTGGTTAGATCTTTAATTGAACCACTGTACTTGATTATAACAAATTGTTGATTATTGATTAAGTATTGCTAGAAAATTATATAATCCAATTTTGTGATTCATTATAATAGTATAAATCAACCCCAATTTGCTGCAATTTCAAATCTCAACAGACCCATAATTATGTGTTAAGGCACTACACTGAAATCCCTACACCTAAACCCTTTAGTCATAAACCATTGACCAAGTCTGGGACTAGGAGTGGATTCAACCACACCTAGACTCCTCTCTGAAAAGATGTTTAGAAAGCAAGGGCATCTTCTCTGAACCTCGTGTTTCAACAGGAGGGCCTTCCACATTCTTTTCCCTGATCCCTGTGCAAATCACTCCAATATGATCCTGAGTCAATCTCCCCTATCCCTATATAAATAATTTCCTCTGATCCCCATGCAAATAACTCCAATCCAATTCCAACCCCTACACATCCCTTCCACATAGTAAGTAATAGAGTGAACCTTGACATCAAATTCTGCTAATGCACTCGTTCATAAATCTACATTAAAATAATCTTTTCCAGATATCCTTGTTGGTGATTATTTAAGTGACCTTAAGACCCCCCACTCCTGTCTGCAACTGTACCTTTTCACTAAGATCTGGAAATATGGAGCAGTGAGAACTGCTTTACACAAGTGCAGTTAATATACTGAGTTATTGAGCCAGGGTGGTTGACTACTTTCAATATTCTGTATTGATGGAAAAAGTTATCTGCATTCCTGAGATTATAAAGTCAGTAGAGTAAAAACTGTTACAGTTGAGGCCTGGTATTCAAACTACATTACTGTTTCTTTTTATAAATCAGAATGATTTTAAGATAAATGTGATTGTTATATTTTTTCCCCAGAGAATTTGCATTTCTATTATAAACATTACCAAAAGAATCTTGAAATGTTTTCCTGAAGAACAGAAATATTTTGCTTCATATTGCCAATCTTTAGAATGGCAAATACAAAAAAGTTGTTGATGATAGCTTATTCTCTGGTTTCTTGTTTTAATGAAAACAGCATCTGTTGAGATTAAGTTTGACAAAGAAGTTTCCCTGCAAATAACGTATTTCAGGGTAAACCTGATGAGGTAAAGGCAATTTAAGGCCAGTTTATGGAGGTATTTACACTGTTCTTTGTATCTGAATTAATAAGATGAAGACAAGACCATATCAACACAGGAAAGATTTAAAAAAAAATAAGAAAAACAAACAACAAAACACAAAGCAGTTAGGAGAACAAGAAGAGAGTTTTAGAGAAGGTGGTTTGGGAAACCACCATCATGGTCATGGGTAGGGTATCAAATGCTCAGGAAAACCCCAAGAACTGGAGACATTTTTCCTAGCCAGTTCCTAAAGGAAATTCATTTATTAAAAACACCTGAGAATAGTTAACAGATTGATTAGACAACTCTATAGTGACACACAGCAGAAGTCCAGAAATAGTGTGGTGGCTTCCGTCTCTGTAGGAAGAAATAAGTCAGAGTGCTATTGCCAGAAACAGGAAGGAAGGTTGGGCTCAGGAGGTCCGAAACAGAACACATAAAATATCATAGTTTGAGAAAAAGGCCAGTGAAGATGAAAAGGTGAAGTCTTTTTGAAAATTTCATTAGCTCAAATAAAAATATAAAATAATTAGGAAGCTGATGTTGGTTTAAGACATTCTGAATGGGATTAGAATATTCCTTGAGAAAAAAAATCTTGAGGTGGGCACAGGGATGGATCATCTCATAGCCAGGGGCCTCATCTACTTAGAGCTGATAAAAGCTTCTGCTTGCTATACCATATCTGTTAGAGACAAATAATACTTAATCCAGTGACATAATTTTCAGTAATTACAACACTCCTTAGAATTTCTCAGAAACCTATTTGTGTATAAAATCACATCAGTTATTCTAAATTCTGTCTGATGGGCAATTTATCTTGCTTCAGAGACCTCCTCCAAGAGCCTTGTCTTCAGAAGTTCATTAGCACAGAGATCCTAGCATAGGTGCTACATGTGGTGAAAGCAGAAGCACACATACGGATATAATTCTAAAAATAGACTCAGCAAAACTAAGTGGTAATAGATGGGCAAGTAATTACATTCTGAGTAAAAATATGCAGGTAAATCACATACGCTTATGTGCAAAAAGCTTGTATAGTAATTATGACTCATCTGAAAACCTATTTAAATCGTTTGTTTTAAATCCTAGATGAGGCGTAAGTGATGCACATTCCTTTTCATTCCCCAAGAGCAGTTCTTTCAAAGTATCCAATTTTGTTCAGTTATTCTAAAGGAGTCATTGACATTCTGTCAATAAGTACATAAAACAACTACTGGACATTTGCAGGGGTAAGGAAAGAACAGATATTGTATTTTAATGTTTTGAAATAAATAAACTAAATACATTAAGTATTTGACAGAGACCATAAATACTGGTCTCTCCAGATCCCACAGTTACAGGAGATTCCAAGATTATTGGAAGCTATTCAGATTCTGAGATTTACAGCATAAAATGTATATTGTAAGTTCTTAAATACATGTTTCTTGTACATGTGACTTAAAACTAGTAAAATAAGATTAGATTTTATAAAATTAAGAAGTCTTAGAGGAATATTCTTAAAGTGTTGAAAATGAAAAATAGATACGGAAGATATTCTTGCTTAGGTAAACCAGAGAAACATTTTAAATTCCTACTGAAAAAAAAAGTTAAGAAAAAGTAAGAAAAATGGAAAAAGGAAGGAATTAGAAAAAAATGCAAATTTTTTTTTTTCTGTCTAACATAATTCTTACAATGACTGAGTTTTCTAGTCAGTTACAAAGGAGTTTATGAAAGAACATTCTATTTTCATTCTGCAGTTTGCAATATTCTGTAACAAAAATAACAACTGTATTAAACTGAAGACTAGATTGAGAATAATCTCCAAAAGACATTGTATAATCTGCAATTCTGTTTATGAATGCCTTTTACCCGGTACCATTCATTTTAATTGTAAAGTCATGGAACCAAACCTTATCTTGACAAGCACTAGACCAATACACAGTAAAACTATGTGGTGTGAAGTGGTTTTATTAGCATTTTTGTATGACGAGGCAAAGCAAAAGGGCAAAAGAAGACTGTGAAGTATAAGGAAACAATAATACACTATTAATATACATGATGTTAGTCAGTGCTTTCAAGACATCAGCAGCCTAATTATTAAGTAAACAGCAGTGTGGATATTTATAGGAGAGTTCTTCCATGCACAAAAGCATGGAAGTGATGGTTTTAAAATTTAACAAGAAGGTGATAGAAGCTGGCATCATAATGTATTCTTTTTTGCACTTTTATGGTATATTCAACCACTTGAGTGTGGCACAGATCCTTCAGTTCTCACTGGCCCAGTTAGTGTAGCATGCTATCATGCTGCCTCCGTCTGAATGAAGCATGCCTGCATTGCTGTATTTTAGCTTATTGTCATGGGCTAGACAGTTGCTCAGTCACCCAACCCCACCCAGGAGGGGTGAATTGGAAAAAGGAAAGGAGTCCCATGGTTTGAAATGGACACAGATTTAACAGAATAATAGTAATGAATTAATATTACCCCCAATGCTAAAGCAAGATACAAAGTTATACTCAGCTTCAGATAGGCAGTCACAAGCTGAGTGCTTCTAGCAGTGAAGACTGAGTGCCAACACTGCGAGCATGACAGCTCCAGTAGCAATCTGAGCAAACAAAGAAACAGCCTCAGGTGTGGGATGATCAACGAGTCAGATGGGACCCTCTCAGGAAGGCAGCCATGGTAGAATCCCCTCCCAGATCCTCACAACTTCTCAATTTATAGTGAGGGTGGCGTTTATGGTATGGAATATTTTGGTTGGCCAGCTTGGTTCAGCTGCCCTGGTCTTTGCCCTCCTGGCCCACTGCACCTGCATGACTCAAAACAACCCTCGACCTTGGTCACTACTGAAAGCTGCATACCAGAGCATCTTATCTCTTTTGTTCTCACAGAACTGGACTCTGCAGTTTCTTAAAACTACAGTTTCTCTGAGCAGAAAAATTATTTTAGAATTCTGCCCCAGCAAAACCAAGACACTTATAAATACTCTTTCCTTTCTGTGAACATGAATGTCTTCTCTTTTGCTGACTAAGATCTGTACCTATGAACTCACTGTACTCCCCATTGCTTCCAGCACCAAATTTACAGTTCACTTCGAATTTACTTGCAGCAAATACTCACAAGGTCCATTTGCTGCAATTGTAAATCAGTCTCCCATTCTCCCTGTAACTTGTAACCAAACTGTAACTTGTACTTATTTGATCCTTTATCAGAGTATTCTTGACACACAGACTCAGAATGAGTTCTAGTCAGTATTTGATTGAGAACTGGGGATGAAGGTGTCAGACACTGACAGCAGTCCTCTAATCGCAGCTGAGAAAGAAAACATATTTGCAACAAGGATATTCTCTTGAATAAGAGGGAAAAGGAATAGGAAAAGACTAGAAGGCATCTCCTCAGACAATTCCAATATCACATTCTACCTTAGGTATAACTAGGTTGTTGTATTTTCACATCTTCTGCTGAAAAACTTGTTTAAAAAACTTGAAAAACTTGTTCAGACCTTCACTTCTATTATAACTGAAAATTATATTCCAGACAAAGTCTTCTAAAGCATACTGGTTATTTGTCCATTTGTACTAGGAGCATTTTGTCTGCTGTTATTTTTTTCTTACCTAAATATTGTTGATGGCTTGGTTATGCTTAACATACTGTCTTTCTCTTCTTTATTGTTTGCACCTGTTGAAAACCAATTTAACTGCAGAAAGTCTTCTTTTCAGTCCCTAGATACGTGAGGGTGCACTCTATACTACTGTGTTCTCACATACCTTAATCCAACTCTACAGATCATTCAGTTCTCCCTGCATGACATTTTAATCCTGTTCCTTATCAAGGAAGACTCTCAAACCTAGGATATTACAAAACATTACTAGCTTACTTCTGTCTTTTGTGTCATCCTCCATGAAAATATTGATCAACTATCCAAGTCTTTAGAAACTCTGGTGGTCAACTTTTCTTCAGTGATAAGATAAAAGTCAGGAGTGTTGTCTTGCTCTTTCTTTTGCTCAAAACTTTATCCACATCACAGTTACTCTAATTTCTACATTTACTAATTTTCTATCACCAGACACTTTCATTGTGTTCAGTAAGGCATCACTGCGTTGGATGCTTTGTTGAAGACCAGATTGATAAGATCTATCCTTTTTTGTCTCATCTAGAAGTTGATTCAAATAAATGTTGTGTACACAGATGTGTGCATAATTTCATGTTATTGCGAGTTATTGATGGGTCTCTATATCTAAGCCCAGACACAGTTTTATTGTTGTTTAATTATTGTTTTTAATTTTAAAACTGTATTTCATGTGTCTCACATATCAGTGGTTTTATGGCAGTATATAAACCTATACAACTAGTTAATACCACAGAACATAGCAATGAAAAACATGCAAGTGCAATTTCATACATCTGTGTGTGTGTATATATATATATACTTACGTTATGATTCATATTTTAAAATTCATGGATCTTTTAGGCTATACAAAGAGTTGCTACATTTCATACAAATTCCTGCCTATAGCATTAACATGTGGGAAACTATGATGAGGGCAGAGAAGATGGGCTTTACTCATCTAGTTTAAAACAAAAAATCCAAATAAAAAGTATCCGTAACAAAATCTGACTCAGAATTGTAGGCTTCTGTAAAACATAGTGCAGATCATAATCCAGAAATCCCATACTGACTAGGATTATGTCCAGGTTCACAATCTCTTATGAATTTTGGGCTGTTTTCTTTCATTCTGAACAAGACTGTATGAAAAAGCTTTGATTGGATTGCAAGTTTGAAGCTATTGTCTAAATACTAAGGAACACATTCATTTTTACCAGGGCATCTTGAAGATGTCACAGCTGAACAAAACAATTATATTTGAAAAAGATACAGCTGAACTTTTTAGTATCTTCAAGTAAAACATTTTAACTTCAGAATTTTTAATATTACTTCTGTTTAAATACTGTACTCAATGTGTCAGCAGACATAAGCTTGGATTCAGCCAATAAATGAAAATGTAGTATGTAATAGTTTGAGAAAACACAATAGCAATAAGCTGTTTCCTCTATTTTTTCCTCCTGTGACTATGGAAAAGATTTTTTATTTTCACTCTATTTTATTTTTCCTCTTCTAAATTTCTGCCAGTTTAGTTGTGGAAATTTTTCTAAACATTGCTCTTATAAAAAACAAAGAACAAAGTTTTAATTTTGGTATGTTGTTTGATGAGTGTGTGGGGGAAATCCCAAGTTTGCTGTGAAATAAACACTAAATCACAAGCATGTGTGACTCTATGAATATGATCATTCTCTTGATATCTCTGCACAAGTTTCAGAACCAACTGAGCAAGAATAAAAAAAAATACTTTCCCCATAGGTCCTGAACAAGGGCCTATAAATTCATACTTCTAAAGGGAAAACAATTTTCACTTTTTAATTCTGGGTGGTGTGGTTTTTGTTTATTTTTTCTTTAGACGTTTTAAAGTAGTCACAGTATATAAGATGTTACAGATCAAAAACCTAATTTTTCTGAGATTTTGTGTTTGTTTGCTATAGCACATTTAATGTGAAATAAGACATGAATAGGAGAAATCTAATTTAGTATGAAGAATTATTCAGTACTATCCTTCAGTGGCAGGGATAGAAGTCATCAATTCTAACCCATCCTGCTAAGGAAATAATTTTTCTAATAGTTGGTCAGAAATATAGATGAAAGAAGATGATGAACTCAGTTTAAGTTCCTAAAGGCTAGGAGCAAGCATGAGTAAATCTCTTCCTTATGAGTAGCCTTAATGAATAAGCAGGGCACAGTAAGGGTAAAAACTAAACTACTTTTCAAGTGATGCTTGAAATACTGGTACACAGTATGAAGAGTATAGAAATTTGCATTACCAATCCTTTTACTATATTTATAGACACTGATTTGACAGTGGGAATCTATCAATAGATCTAATGATAGGTATGTCAGACTTTGAAGACAGATTATATCATAAGGCATACTTTAATACCTCTTTTCTATCCCGACTGGTTCACTAACATAATTTTTTTTAGAATCATAGACCAGATATCAGACCCCAGTTTATGACTTGCAGACAAAGTAGAGGAGTAGTTGTTAAAGAGCAGCCCTAGGATACATTCACATAGGATGTGAGAAATTAATAATGTTAATACAATACTTTAGCTTTACCAAACTGGCTTTCTCATACCTTAAATATACTTCAAGAATCATCCTAAAGATAACAATCAGAAAAGAGATTTAAAAAACCTTTTGCCTCACATACTTTCCAATTTGTTTGGACTGAGAGGTTCTTTAGCAAGCACTGATTATTATTCTCTGATTGTACAAGGTCTAGCTCCGGGGGGATGATCTTAATGTGAACCTCTTAGTTTTTATTGGAATATAAACAGCAATATTATAAATGATTTTTTTATAGCTTTGCATCACAATGCAGTGTAACTAATCAACTCTCCTCACTCATCTGTGCCCTATCTAAAACTGAGATTACTTTCAGCATGACTTCAGTATGACATTTGGCATGACTTTGTTACTCTTAAGAGTCATATAAATCTAACCAAATTATAAAACCTTTATAAAAAACAGCTATACAAGTAGGCTTACTCTTAAACATATGGATCTTTTATATAAAGTAGCAGAGATTAGTTTGGTATTTTAAAGTTGATATTTCTCTAAAATTAAAACCTTTTTCAATTTAATCTAACAAATTAATGCATTGTCTATAGAATCTCTAGATTTTGGAACATATTCTATAAAGTGTTGAGAATTATCCAGATTCAGTGTATACTGGCCAAAATTATAAAAAGCAAAGTGACAAAGACAAGACATATTTTGATAAACCAGTGCTTTATTTTAGCTTAGCACAAGCCTAAATTCTAAGATGAGCTTCTTCAAATCTGAAGATAATGAGACAACAAAAAGTGGAGCTTGTGTTTTTTCCCCATGGCAAACTTACTCTGTTCTCTCTTTATAAATTCTTAGGCAGCATAAGAGAAAGAGTTTCTCTGTCTTTTTCCTCTGTGGAAGCTAAAATTATCATTTACTTTTACAGAATTAAGAACATTAAGTTCTTTATATGTCCCCTGTCTTCTCCATATTGTTGTGTTAACTAAAGAATCCAAAGAGCCTCGTAAATAGTTGTGTTTGTTCCACCCTTGATTACAGCTGAGAATTAGCGGTAGCTCAAATAATGAGTTTATTAAATTTATTATATGTTATTACTCAGCTTCTTATTTTTATTAGTGTTCCTATTTCTACCTTCTCCACACTATTGCTCATTTACAAGTTTAATTTTAACTCTCCTCCAAGAAACTTTTTGATACATTCCAGCTGTATAACCTTGTCTTGGAGAAAATTGCATAATTATGCAGAACTTTGAGAAAGTCCACAGAAAACTGCCACAAATGGCAAGAAAGGTGATACTGCAAACAACAGAGGTTAGACTGTTGAGACAGAGATTGCTGTCCAAAAATTCAAAAAGAAATATACTGATAGAGAAAGGTATGAAAAACAGAAGTAAACTGAAAGAGTTGCAAGACAACAACTCAGCAGCATGAAAGATCGGTCTGAGTAAACATAGACATAAGGTCTCACATGGGGGTTGGCAAACCTGTTGATACCTATCCTACAGGCTCATTAGTCCTAGCTAGATATTGTGTGTATCCTGGTAGCAGTTTCTTTACAAATGGGAAAAAAAAATATGAGGTGAATATCCAGCAACAGAAAAAAAAAAGAAAAAAGAAAAAAAAGAGACCCAAACATAATTCCTAAGCGCATAACTAGGAAGAACAGAAAAACTTAAAAGAGTATTGAAGAGCATCTGTAGAATGATTTGGCACTGCATATGTGTCAATGGCTTGACCATTAGCACACTATCTCAAAGGCCTTTCTTTAGAAGATGCCTCTCAGGCTGTGATTTCCATATTATGTTTTAGGGAAATAAGTATATCATGGCAATCATTCTTTCTTAAGGAATTTAAGTGAGGTGATATATCAGAAACCAGGTATACCAGCATTATGCACTCTTTTGGCTGAACCAACATTTTTAATTATAACCTTGTAATAAATAGTCTACAGTCCAGTGACATGAAATAATAAGAAATAAGAAGTTTATAAGAAGTGAAATAAGAGTTTACAAGCTACTTCAGGTCTATTGCAGATACCAGAGAAAAAGTCAGAAGTTTAGGGATTTTTATGTGTGTGAAAAAGAGAGGTCATTTATTTTGAAATAATTATATTTGTTTTAGAAGTGCAATATCATTGCTACAATGTTGTTCTAAAAGATAATCAAATTATGCTACCATAATACAATACTTGGACTGTAGTCTTATAGTTTAGCCACTTAGAAATCAGATTATCTTCATGTAAACAGAGGTGCAATGATATTACTGCTCTTGTACAGGAAGTTATAACTGAAATTTGGTGATGAAGATGGGATAATAAGTGGATCCCTGATTTACATTTCCATCCTCCAATTTTTGACCTTTTCTCAGTTTGAAATGTATTTCGGTATTGTATAGATGATTCAGGGCTTCCAAGTTACAGTAGTCTCTGTCAGGATTTTGTCAGTCAGAACTTTCATAGCACTATGTATTTCTTTAAGCTATAGAAACTCCTGATAAGTCTCTTACTGGGCTAGTAGAAAGTGGTAGTTTCTTTGACAAAGATAAATTCACTACAGGCTCAGTGCTAGTACTCTTGACAGGCTGTTTGTAGACTGAAGCAATAGTGAATGGGTACCTTCAGAAAGCATTCAGACATCAGTTCTTCCAGTATGGGAACTTGACCACAAGTACAGCATCATTGGTATGTTATGGAGCTGTAAGATAGCTTTTACGATAAATTTAATGTTTAAAATCTGGACATCCATAGTATTGTGTCCAGTTCTGGGCCCCTCAGTTCAAGAAGGACAGGGAACTGCTTGAGAGAGTCCAGCGCAGAGCCACTAAGATGATTAAGGGAGTGGAACATCTCCCTTATGAGGAAAGGCTGAGGGAGCTGGGTCTCTTTAGCTTGGAGAAAAGGAGACTGAGGGGTGACCTCATCCATGTTTACAAATATGTAAAGGGTGAGGGTCAGGACGATGGAGCAAAGCAAGGGGCAATGGTTGCAAACTGGAGCACAGGAGGTTCCATGTGAATATCAGGAGAAACTTCTTTACTGTGAGAGTGACAGAGCACTGGAACAGCCTGCCCAGAGAGGTTGTGGAGTCTCCTTCCCTGGAGACATTCAAAACCCGCCTGGATGCGTTCCTGTGTGATGTACTCTAGGTGACCCTGCTCTGGCAGGGGGGTTGGACTAGATGATCTTTCGAGGTCCCTTCCAACCCCTAGGATTCTGTGATTCTATTAACATAAAGGATATTGCACAGTAATTTAGTGCTCTGAGTTTGCACAAAACATGAGAAAAGTTGCACTGAACAAAAGAACAGCTTTCAAAGTGTCTCTACTCATCTCTTTCCTGCAACTTCAAGCACTCCTTGTCTCTAGAAAAACTGATTCCTATGTTCCTTGTTGTTTGTTCCAGACAAGTTCAGTAAATTTTATACAGCAAAGAAACACCTGTCAAACATGTAGTCTGTAAAAAAGTTTACTTTTAATCTCACTGTATTGAATAAATGAAAACTTCAAATGGAGATCTACGGATAGTCTTGAAAAAAGAAGAAACAAAACTCTTCTGGTAAAATTCTGAAAACATACTGTCCTCAGACAGCACAATGAACAGTGGTGATCAGTTTAGACCTCTGAATTACAAACACAACCTAATCACTTCATCAATGTTATGAGAAATGTGATTTTATTTTTTTCTGTAAAGGAATTAAATATAATTATTATTTGTGAAAAAAAAACCCCACAGCTGAATATACACCTGCAAAATCAGCTGGTGATTTTATCCTTGTTGCAACTGACTCTTCTATAACGTTATTTCAAGCATAAGGTCACTCTAGGCTTAGGTAGCTCTCAAGCTCATACTGGATCACAAGTGTGTTTTATGAGAAGTAAACACTAACCTCAAAAATTGCAAATACCTTCAATTTAGATGAATTAGAAACTGTAGTGCAAAATGTGGATATAAGATCAATTTAGGTATCCCCAGAGCTAGGTGAGACAGGATTTCTGGGTTGCTTTGAGTCTTAAATGTCCAAATCTCACTTAATCTGTGTTAATAGCAGCTCTTTCCAAGTGGTTTGCGGAAATGTCCTTTCGTGACACAGTACTCTGCTCTTCATCCATAAAACATCTCATCTTCAAGAATAAATCACAATCTAGTCCTTAGGTTACAGTAAATCCCAATATGTATATACATACATATGACAGTATGTAAATTATAAACTTTCTGTATGAGAAAACCCATTTCTTTTTCAACAATATCAGTTTATATCTCTTTACATTTATGTATCAGCTCAGAATTTAAAAATTAAATGCTGAGGATTCCCCACAGCCACAGTTCTTCTTCCCTCTGTGGAAAACTGTTTCTAAAATAACTCACATTCAATTACACAGGTCACTTGTGATAGTGACTTTTCTTAGTGAGCCTGAAGAAAAGTCTGCAGTTTCTGAACCATGAAAAATTATGCACAGTATTTCATTTTAAAAATGTGCCAGATTAACAGAAGGTAATTGGGGTAGACTGTGAATGGTAGCAGCTGCTTATTTGCGAATGCTACAGACACCACTTCTTTTCGCTTAGAATTTTTATTAGGTACTTTCCTAAAAACTTCTATAGCTTATTTTTATCTATGTCACCCCAAGCCAATACTCATTACTGACTTTTGTTGTTGCTTTTTTTTGCATTGGTTTAACTTATCACTTCTACTACTATGTCTACGTCTACAACTGCAACCCTTCTACTATTATTTTACGTAAGCAAAGCATAAACATTAAGCAACGAGCAATTAAAGATTACTTTTCTCTTTGTAATATTTTTCCCATATTTGAAATCTGCACTATCCTAGTAACATTAAGTGTATCTGAGTTGAATTTTAACAAAAGTATATGACAATATAAATAATTAAAAACCTTATATCAAGTGATGTTTTGGAGGACTCCACAGGCAACCCGTCCTCCCCCCCCCCCCTCAAATATACATCTTGATATTATTTGCAGAACTACTTGAAAGTTACAATTCTAATATAAGTTTGTAATTAGAAATTGGCACACGACCAGAATGATAGTGATCAACATTATACTTATACATATATGTGTACAAAAGATGACAAATGGGTCATTTTTTGAACTTTCTCAGGAATATATTTAAACAGTTTGTACACAGTTAACTTTCTGGCCTCAAATGAGATGCCTTCAAAAAACCCAGATTGCATTTGACTACATCTTGAGGATGCTACATCCTTGACTACATCTATGAACATGCATCACACCATGTTGAATAACAACATCTTTTTGGCCAAAAGAGTAAAAAGATCACTTTCAGATGACTTCCAATTTCCCCTCTTTTGTATTGAAAGTTGTTTTAAACCTATAATTTGAGCAGATACCCAATATTCTAAATTATGATTCTTCCTTGATTATCTCATAGACTTTTATTTAATATAAAGACATGCCAGAGGAAATGAGATGTCATGTAATATTATATCAAATATGCAATTTGCAATAGCATTCCTTTATTAAAAATGCCAATTATACTTTCACATAAAATTTAATTGAGGTCATTACCCTCCTGACAAGTTATTTCTAAATTCTTTCTTGTAATAAGATTTGTTATTTTAACATTTTCCACATCAATGCTTCTTTCACATTTGTATACTTCTTACCTATTTATAAAGATAATAGAAATTACCCATCATTTGGTTGTATCATTGTGCTACTAATAAGAAAGCTATCTATTTAACTGCTTATCTGGAAGATAGCATTATCATTTATGTGTAAAATTGTAAATGTGATCTTAAAACCATAATTTATTATAACAAAGTTATATTTGTTAAAATGTTAGTAAAGAGAAATAACACTAAAGCTATGAATTAATTTCTAAGATTGTTTTTGTAGTCTTGATTAAAAATTGGGGAAATGTATAATCTTAAAAAATTAAATTAATTTTTACATTGGTCTTATTGCATCATTTCCATGTACTTAAAAAAGTTAAATATGGCTTGCCCATTCATTATGTAGGCAAACAAGGGAGGTCATACTCACTAAGAGATCTCAACTGCTTGTTCCTATTTTATTCAGAAATAACATATTGTCCAGGACAACTAAGATTATTACCTTGTAGGTTTCCTAAGCCTTTACATCATGTAAATGCATGTGGTGCAGGGTACCTTGGCTGAAGGGCATAAAAGTTTCCTTTTTCACAATAAACTTGCCTTAGGTATGTTTGTCATTGATGTAAAAGTAGTCAGATATTCAACATACAATTAATTCTGTTTTCAGTCCTTCAGATATTTAATACATTTGGTAAGGTCATTTTTACTAAAGTTTATTAGAAAATCAGCTCTGGACTGAAAAAATATATTCTACATTCAATTAAACTAATCCCCAGAGAAATTAAAAAGAGGGAGGTTTTGTTTGGGCTTTTTTCTATATTTTACTAATATTAGGCATATAAAAATAAGCAGCAAGGAAAAATCTGATCTTAGTAAATAACACCCTGTCTTATACAGTCCCTGTACCATGAACAAGTCACACCTTAGTGTACACACAACTAGTGGAAAACACCGCTTCAATGTAAAAAGAAATTTGAGACAACTGCTTGAGCAATGACTCATGTTGCATAGCTAAGTAATTCCATTTCCAACATAGAACAAAGTGCTGCTAATGTTACACCCTACACGATAAAAGAGGCAGTGGGTCTCCTCCAGTACATGTGCATTGCCTCACAACAAAACTAGGAGTACACTTGTTTCTTCAGTACAGGACAATCTAATTTTACCCTCATGATGGTGATAACTGGGTAAACAAAGTAATGGGATCTTAAGTGGACCAAGTGGAGCATATAATTGAAATTAACATTGCTTCTGAAAGTTGAATTTACCTATAATTAAGATCTTAGGATTTAAATAGCATCTTATGACCCAATACTCCCTATGTGTCACTTCCCTGATTTCTGTTAAAAACCCTCTTTCTTCTTCTAGAACAGCACAGACACTGAGAATGAGCTGTTCTGTCCTGACAGGGTCCCACAAAGCAGGATGAATATACAAAAGGGTAGTGTGTTAATGCTTCCAACTCTCCTGGTTTAGGCTGGATTAGTTTATTCCCTGGTTAGCTACCACCCAAAAAAACCCAATGCCATTGTAAAGTACCAAAGAATCAGAAACATTTCTGTGAAGTACAAAATAAATGCACTGATTCATGAGAAACACAATAATTACATCAGGATCTGTTTCATTTGCATAATATTCTCTCTTGAAAAACTCCACTCTAAACTCACCAGATTTAAGGTTCCTCCTATGTTCCAGTGATACCACTCTGCCTTTTTTCAGGATGGGGGCTCTAAGAAAAAGAAAAAAAAAGGAAAATAAAAAATGATGAGCATATTTAAAACATACCCCATTGCCTTTAAGTTATACAGTGTTAGTCAAAACAGGTAAGATGCAAAACTTGATTTTGAAGACATCATTCATGACAGATGTGAGGAACAAATGTGTTAATGATGGTTTTCTACATTAGGTGATGTGCTTTTTAATACCTTTCTGAATTTCTGTTGTGCTCCTGTTTCCACTTTCTTTCCTTCTTCAGCATCCATCCTCACCACAATGTGGCATTAGGATTGTGCAAACACTTCTACAGAACTTTCAGCCCACCCATACTTAACTGGAGGACAGAAGCTAGCCCAGGAGGAAGAATATGTGTTATACCATCAAACCAGGGAAGAAGCCTTAAAGACCTTGCTAAGAAAGAAAGGATTTTGTAAATAAGAATTTAGGAATACTTTCGAACACTGTATTTGGCTTGTGGTAGCAACAGAATAATAAACATTGCATAATTATTGCAGCACAAATTTACAGCTTCTCCTTCAACATATTAATATTGCAGCATGCTTTCAGAAGACTTATTTTAGATTTTGCGTTCGGGTTCACCACAGCACGTTTAATTTATTTTTTAAAAAATGTATTTCTTAAAAATGTACATATTTGTATACTAACTTTTAAAAAGGGAATTTATTAATGTATAACTTAACACTTCAGATTCAGAATAGCATACATTTAAATATTTAATTTAATTTAATTTAATTATTTTCCCTATGTGGAAGTGCATGTGTTTATTTTGCAGTTATTCCTGTTCTCAAATTAGCAGTGAAATTTACAGTTAAATTCAAGCACAAAATCTTTTTAAGAAAGTAGGGAAAACATGCCACAGTTCAGTTATCAAATGATGATACTTAGGTATTAGTAGGTACACCAGCCTTAGGAAAAAATAACATATTTAGGAAGAGGAGGTGGAAACGACAGTGTAGTTATAAAGCATGGTGCCTCTTGGCTGCACATTTATTTCCTCCAGACTCAAAGTCAGTAACTTAAAGTCATTTCTTCAGTAGACTCAAACTGATCCTGGGGATTCTACCTTGTTTTTCATAGGAAAATGGAAATGTGACTTATGAAACATAGAGAAAGATTGGAAGAAAAAAAGACATATTTTGCTCCCTTAATGGTTCATGTGTTTATTGCTATCAGTAGCACATGTACTCTCAGAAAAGTGAAAAAACTATTTTAAAACATACCGAGTCTTCCTGGGAAGCAGTTGTATACTGAACACACTTTAAAAAAAATAAGGATCAAAGAAATGTTGTTACATTCTTTTTCACCGAAACTGACATAACTGCAGCTGTCTACCTTTAGGTGGTTGCATGGAAAAAATTTGAGTAATTAAAGAATTATAACTTCATGTCATTTTCTACCTTTGCATTTATAATTTTGGTGTAAGATTTTATCTTTCTCTTTCTAATTTTTCTATTTTTTTCCTATTATCTTAATTTCTTATCTTTGTCTTAAAAATACTTGTTCTCCAAGAATAAAAAAAAAAATAGTTGGTATTTCCTTCATGGTTTATTCCTTATTAGAAAGTAAGTTCTCATCTTGAATTAAAGAATACTTACAAACTGAAAACTGAGAACAGTTTTCAGCCACATTCTGTTACTTCTTTACATAATTATTCTGGTAGTAGTCCCATGAAGAGTGCTTGAATTGTAATTATTTCAAAGTATGGTTATAACTTATCAAGGAAGATTAAATTTGGAATTGCTAAAATCTTAAGTTATACCAGTATTCATTGTCCATATGTTAAATTTTCCAGAGAAACTATTTTATCTTAGGTATCATCTATTTAGTTATCTATATTTAATATAAATTTAAAACATTTACATGAGGATTACTGCATTTTTAAAAATTACGTTACTTTTTCTCCATTCAGTGACTGAATTGATTGTAATAGATAATTAGATATCTTTTTTAATACTTTTTATAGAGGGATAGAAATTACAGAACAGAAGAATGGGAGCAATACTAATACTAATACTTTTGTTCACAGGAAACACAGTACAGAAATTCATGCAGCTACAG
The DNA here is from genome assembly GCA_013398125.1 of Aegotheles bennettii. Lineage (NCBI taxonomy): Eukaryota > Metazoa > Chordata > Aves > Caprimulgiformes > Aegothelidae > Aegotheles > Aegotheles bennettii. Next base: position 64,175 of record VZRW01003868.1, on the reverse strand, counting down.
TGAAAATCCCTTCACCAAATACCATTTAAACAATCATAGTTTTTGTTAATATAAATACTTTCTAAGAGGATAGGATTTAATTAGTATAAATAAATAAAAAATATTTATTGTTCTGTGAAAGAAGGTGTATTGATCCATAGCAGTCAAACAAGGAGGACCACATAGATATGCACATGAAACAGCTGCTCTGATGTGAGTGAATTTATGAAAACACAATTTTTGCTACTATTTAACTAGATCTAGCTTTGGTAACAGTAATAATTCTATATTTTGAAACTGTGAACCAGTCTCCTTAATAACCTATTGACTTTCAGATCTATCACACAGTGAAGAAAAACTACCCATGATTTGTGAACTGTCTGAATTTGATCAAGCATATCCTAACTGATAATGACAGAAACTTGCATGATCTGTTAGGTATGGAACATAAAACCTGTGTTCACTTCAGCTACTCTGTGAAGCCTCATAAAATTTAGAGAGTTACACTGAGCTAATAATATATTGCTGCATCAATTGAACCAAAAAATATGAATAAAAGTGTTCCTTTTACAAGCTCTAAAGCTTCCTGAAGGGAGAGAAGGGCAAGACAAGCAGGAAAATCAGATTTTTCAGTGTAGCCTAAGTAATAAGGTTAGAAGGGCTTTGTGCAAACTTGTTTTCTGAGGAAACAGCTTACAAACTGTGAATATCAGAAATTACTAACGTTTCAGTGTCACAAACTAGTGTTTTTAATAACTGACTTTAAAAAAAGGAAAACTGAACATAATAAATTTGTCTTACTCCATGATATGATTTTATAAAAATGCTTCAATATTGTATTCAGTTTTGCTACTAGAGGGTTGTGAGAAACAACTTTGTGAGGAAGATGATATATTTCTACTAAATCACTAAATAGACTGATTCCCAACTGTATTCATGCATGGAAGATATTATTTCAATACAATATAAGAAAGCAATGAAGTATATAATCTGTGTATGAAAACAGATATTATTCAACTAGGTGGATGTACAACTCCTTTTTGTTAAAAAGTACTTTTATGCTATTAAATCTGTATTTGTTTTTATGTTAATTTAATAACAGCAAATACATTTCAAGCACTCTAAGAATTTACAAACTCAATTACTTAAATTATTCTATAAAATCATAAATGTTCACTGATGTTGTGAGGCTCATCTCATAATTCTTCTCTCAGAGAAGCAAGTAAACATCCAGGATAAATGACTTGCCTATGGATACCCATTCTATGTCAGAGAAGTCCTTTAGGAAAAATCCCTATCCATTCCTGGTGTTCAAATCACTAAAATCTGCTTCATTTACAAACTGTAAGTGAACAGTCCAGGTAGTTTTTGGTGTAATCTTTGAACTTCCTCCAAAAACGGTGTTCAGAAGATAAGTGACTTACCTACCCTAAACCTTCTCTGTATCATATACTATCAAACAGTATTGCTAAGAGAGTTTCTGTAGATAAAATCTTCATGACAGTGTGACTGCCCTAACCTCTTGTCTAGACCTCTTATTTTCTAAAACTCACAGAAGTTGCAGAAAAAATATCAAAGTTGTACTCTTCTGTTGTCTTTACTCTCTCCCAGGAATCTGGGACACAATTTCTGACCTCCCAGCCATGGTTACTCTTCCTCTATCTCTCATTTTTAGGAAACTGTGATTTAGTGTATTCTGGCATCCCCAGCACACAGCAGAAGCACAATGCATTAGCACTAGTCAACTGCTGAAGCTTCCCCATATTCCTCAGCTCCAACTGGGGACTTCTCTCCCAGAGCTTTGGATCCACTATTGTACGACTGCCAGGACTGATGATACCATTGGAACAGGTTCTTGTGTGGCAAAATGCAGCAACCTCATGATGACCATGATATCATAGCAATTCTGGCTTAAGCCAGTCTGCTGGTCCCACAGCTGAGACACACTGATGGCAAGTGGCTCCTCACATTCTGTATCCTGCTGGCTAAGATTTAAGCCAGGATGTTATTCTGGACAGGTCAGATAAGCCTCAAGAATTGTCAGGTGATTTTAGGCTGATGCTGTGCAAAGCAAACCATATGTTGGCTGGTGTGAGAGACCAGCTTTGGCCTGAAACTCTTTCACAAATATCAGCCAGCATGTCCAGGATCATCTCCTTGTATTTCTCCATCATGGGAAATGTCAGCTGCTGATGGGACCCTGCTGGTGGTTACTCCCCAGTGGAGCAGCTGCTGTCAAAGATGTGTTAGCACAGGGGCATTCGAGGGCAAGGCAGGCCTGTGCCCTGCCCCCAGACATGCTTAAGAGTCCTTTGGAATGGTAAAACCGAAGCTTCAGACCCAGCTTTCTGGTAAATTTTGCATTACACTACCATTGAAGCAAACCAAACAGTTATACACACACAAATGAGCCCCTCCAAAACCAGTACAGATATTTGTTCTCTTTCCAATTGAGTTAGGTGAGAATCATGTTCTAAATTGCTTGTTTTTTTCCTGACTCATAAATTGCTTTCCTGCCTTAGCTTCAGCAAGAAGACAGAAATGCTTTTAACCAGAATACTCCTTGGTATTCCCCTGCAATTTGGATTCAATCTGCTTTGGGCTATGAAGCATTCAGATCTCCATGGCAGGTTATTCTGCTTCAGCTGATAGCTTATTATGCAAAGGAAGTGAACGCAACTCATGTCTCAGTCTCAGAGAATGTATAAATGGAGAGAGGCAAGAGCTTGACACCTCCTGCTACCTCCATCTACTTCTAGTGGAAGAGGAAGACACTTTTTGGTGGTACCTCATCTCAGAATAAATTAGAGAAGGCAAGCATTTAAATTTGGGTGGACCCGATTGCTCTCATAACTCTCAGGATTTCAGGGTCTGTTCCTTCCTGCAATAACTAGGTAAGGAGTTTAAGCAGATGGCAAACCATGCAGCTGCTGCATATGGTATGTACATACCTATGTCAGGAGAATCTGACCCTGGTTCTGACATTCTGGTGAAGCATTGTCTGTGTTGGATGAAAAGTATTTCACCCACAATGATCAGAGTTACGTACAGTCCTGGAATATCACTTATACTGATGCTTTCACTGATTGCAATAAAAAGGTGGCATTTTAAGAAAATTATATTCACAAGATAAGAGTTGAGAAGTGAGTTGACTTTTACTGTCAACTTTCAACTACAATTTTTCAATTCCATATCAATTACATTTTAATTAATATTTTATTTATAATTAATTTTAGTTGAGTCAAATTCAGTATTAGAATAAAAACACTGATTCAGGAAATTCTCCTCTACAAATGTATAACTAAATTTTTTCTATTCAAAAATATAATCTCAAATAGATTTTTATTCATATCAACAAATGAGAAAACATCACTTAATATGACATTATCTAGAAACTAAACTATATATTTTATAGGCTTATTGAAAGGAATATATGCAGTATTGTTCTACAGAACTATTCAGCATAATAGTCTGAAGGTAGACACTAGTCAACAGTGAGGTAGAAAGAAGTGATTGTTTCAAAAGTAGGTTCACTTTTTTATTCAAAAAACTGGAAGGGGAAAGCAAACCCACAGATTTTCTTCCCTTTTCAAACGACAGTACTTACGCTATTAATAAAAAATGAAAAATAAAAGTAAATATAGAAGTAGACCTACTAGGACTACAAGCCTCTTTTTATTCCTCATGAGACTAGAGAAGAGAGAAAGAAGGAAGGCTGTCAGTACATAAAAGTAAATATCAGATAAGAAAATCCTAGTCAATATATTTTTTTTCTTCAGTCAAGTTATTTTTAATACATACAGTCCTGTCTCTTTCTAGGAGACATATGTTACTGGAAAGATTAGTTTTGCAGTACCTATTGCTTCTGCCAGCCTGCATCAAAGTAAATTTAGAGATGTGCTGACAGTCTAATACCTGCTATCAGGTTCTACCTGTAGATAAGAGGTGAAAAAAACATCTGTTGAAGGCCACTCTTAAAAAAAAAATCTGGTTGGTTGGATTCCAGTAAGCTTCTAAAAAGTCAGTCGGTTGAGCAATTTCTTCTAATAGTCCAATGCTACTATGAAGGATATTGAAAAATAAAAATAATAACAATTAAAAAAATCCACCTTCTGATTTTAACATACAGTGATAATTTCTGACATTATCTCCCATAAGATTAAAAACAAATTAACTTAGAATCATAGAATCACTCTAGTTCTAAAAGACATTCAAGATCATCAAGTCCAATCATCAACCATCAGCCCAGGACTGCCCAGTCCCCAAGGGCCACATACAAATGTTCTTTGAATACCTCCAGGGATGGTGACTCCACCACTTCCCTGGGAAGCCTGCTCCAATGTCTGACCACCCTTTCCATAAAAATGTTTTCCCTAATGTCCAGCCTGAACTTTCCCTGGTGCAACTTGAGGCCATTCCCTCTTGTTCTATCATTTGTCTCTTGGGAGCAGAGGCTGGTCACCTCCTTGTTCCAACCTTATTTCAGGTAGTTGTAGGGAGCAATAAGGTGCCCCCCGAGTCTCCTCTTCTCCAGACTAAACAACCCCAGCTCCCTCAGCTGCTTCTCATAAGACCTATGCTCCCGGTCCTTCACCAGCTTAGTTGCCCTTCTCTGGACCTGCTCTAGTACCTCAATGTCCTTCTTGTAGTGAGTGGCCCAGAACTGAATGCAGTATTCCAGATGCGGCCTCACTAGTGCCAGGTACAGGAGGAATATCACTTCCCTAGTCCTGCTGGTCACACCGTTTCTGATACAGGCCAGGATACTGTTGCCCTTCTTAGCTATCTGAGCACACTGCTGGCTCGTGTTCAGCCGGCTGTCTACCAGCACCCTCAGGTCCTTTTCTAACAGGCAGTTGTCCAGCCACTCTTCCCCAAATCTGTACCTTTGCATGGGGTTGTTGTGGCCCAGGTGCAGGATCCAGCACTTTGCCTTATTGAATCTCATGTAATTGGCCTCAGTCCATCTCTGAAGCCTGTCCAGGTCCCTCTGTATCACCTTTCTGTCCTCAGGGAGATCAACACTGGCACCTAGCTTAGTATCATCCCCAAATTTACTGATGGTGCATTCGATGCCTTCATCCAGATCATCGATAAAGATATTTAACAGAACTGGCCCCAGTACAGAGCCCTGGGGGACACTGCTGGCGACGGGGTACCAACTGGATGTAACTCCATTTACTACCACTCTTTGTGCTCAGCCATCCAGCCAGTTTTGAACCCAGCAAAGGGTACTCCCATCCAGGCCATGAGCAGTGAGTTTCTTCAGGAGAACATTGTGGGAAATGGTATCAAATACTTTACTGAGGTCAAGATAAATGATGTCTACTGTCTTCCCCTCATATACTAGGCAGGTCACCTTGTCACAGAAGGAGATCAGGTCGGTCAGACAGGACATACCCTTTATAAACCCACGCTGACTGGACCTGATCCTCTGGTTGTCCTGCACATGCTGCGTGATCGCAGTCAAGATGATCTGTTCCATAACCTTCCCTGGCACTGAGGTCAGGCTGACAGGCCTGTAGCTTCCTGGATCCTCCTTCTTCCCCTTCTTGAATGCGATGTAAAATACAATGAGCTGAGATGCTGTTCAAAGCTAATGAACTACATTTGCATAAGCCTGATTTGGGAGATTTTCACCCTTAAAGGTGGCTGGATGGAAAGCAGCAAACATTAGCTAGAAACAAAAAACAGTAGAGGATGAGTATGCAAAAAAAACCCCAATTTCTCAGACATGCTCAGTTCTGACTTTTCCTTGAAAAAAGCAAAGAAACAAACCCTTTTTGCTCCTTTTGCAGTTTCAAATCAAATTAATCTAGCAAAAATTACTGACATTTCTTCCATTTCAGTTCTTCAGAAAAAAACTTGTGCCCTATTTTGCCCATTTCTCAAGCCAGACCCTTAAAAAAGTCTTCATAACATCCAGATGAGACCCTCATGCAATAAATGAATGAATGTGCATGCACACTCACACACCCCTAACTCCTCTTTTGTTTCCAGATCAGAAGTTATCTTCCTCCAAGGGAAGGTGAGAGAACAGTACACAGGGTAACACATAGCTATCCTCAGGCTCTTACTCTGCATTTCTCAGTTCAGTTAAAATCTTTCATCAAGTATGTAGCAACTTTGAGGAGGACATCAACGACTGCCCAGAGAAGTTGTGGATACCCCATCATTGGAATGTTCAAGGTCAGGTTGGATGGGGCTTTGAGCAACTGATCTAATGAAAAATGCCCTTGCCCACAGCACGGGTGCCAGATACAAAAAGTGTCTAGGACATCAAATGTGATATCTCATTCTCATATGGTATCTCATATATGTAATCCCATTCCAGGTAGATGCACAGAAACAGTTCCACCAGTTTACAAGACTGAATCAGATGTTGTAGGGGATGCCTGATACTGAGACCAATAACGACTAAAGGCAAACAGACAAAAAGGAGTTTCAAGGACTACTGTGCACGCTGTGAAGAAGAGAAATACACAGATTCAGCAATGCCTCAAGTGTCTCAAGGCCAGTTTAAGCCAATTTTCAGCATTAGAAAGAGAAACCATCTTGAAGTTGCTATCAAGAAATTAAGGAAATTGACTTTGTTTTGTTTTATAGCATGGAAACTATAACCATCAGTAACACCTAGATTTTACAGACTGTGTCTCTTGAAACAGCTGAAGGTCAAGGCAATAAGAACTGTTTGAAAATACTTCTCATCCAGACAATTAAAAGAACTGTGATCTGAGAACTGGAAATATTTTGTGAACTCATCCATTATTGAAGAAAAGTGTTGGCAGTGCAAAACATCAGGTTGGTAAAACTGCTTTAATAATTTATTGTAGAAATTTGCCTTACCAGTCACTTTCACAGAGTTTCAGCACAGTATAGTTTAATCACTAAGGACTGTAAATAAACTTTATTGTACAAAATAATCTCCTTTTTGTGTTTAGGTTTTAATTAAAAGGGATGCTTCTTATTTGCAGGTCAGTATGATGCTTTCTGATCATATTTTTAAAATTAATTTCCTTTTCCCTTAATTTTCATTAAACTTCAGTTCCTATACTAGTATTTCTTTTCCCATTATTTACTGTCAGAATGATGCACAGCTTCTAAAAATAAAAACTTGATTCTTACAAAACTATTTTCCTCAACACATTAAAATACGTTCTTTTTAGATCAGTTTGACCTAAGCCAGTATATTTCTTAAACCAAAATAAAACATTCCTTAGCTTGCCAGTGAACTGACTTACATGAGTTGTAGTTCATATCCCTCTTCTCACCAGTAAGAATTTCTCACCAGTAGGTATTCAGGACATTAGACATAACATGCAATATTGTCTTTTCCCCATTAGTTAGTGTGCCATGTATCACAGAAGGTATGCAAATGAAATGTAAAAATTCAGATGAAGAAACCCCTCACATTACACTTTGCTCTCTTTAAATGTCTCTGACTTTTCTTTAGAAACATCGTCGGATCTCTTTTGTTTTTTATTCTCAGTGCTTTTGTAGTCATAAAGTCTCTATACTGGGTGACAAGGCAAATTGGTTGAGATAACACCTCTTGAAAAGCCAGTTTAGTTCTTTTGAATAGGAATGATCCTGCCTGTACCAGCTCAGGTATTATGGAAAACCCAGGATCTACTGGTTATATTTGGAATGGTACAGGTGTACTTAGAAAAGTGGAAAATCAGCTTCTAAGACATCTGGAATTAATGTTGTTAAAGAAAAAGTCTGTATCTATAACATTTTTATGCTTATACCAGTTTTCAACACCCTCAGGCTCAGGGCTGGCCAACAATATTTCTGATAAGTAAAAGAATTCATAAAAAAATAGAAAGAAGAAATACAGTTTCCTTCCTGGATCATAAATAGAGCATTCACACTAATTCTTAATTTTCCAGTGTATGCATTTGATCTTTCACAACCAGATATAACTCTCAGTTACTGTTCTAAGAACTTATTTCTGTCTGATGTACAGGTTACTTATCTAGACACAACACTTTCTAGAATAGATGACATTAATATAATACTCGTGTTTTTTAACACATAACTTTGTTCTTCCGTGGTAGATATGCATGTTCTTGCCCCCAGAATTTATTTTATGATCAGTGTAAAATTACCACTAATGTATTACATGAAGGGTGGAGCGTCTCAGAGGTAAGCTTTAAAGAAACAGGATTAGCTAGAACGCACCAAGATAAGAAGCAATATTTTTAGTTTAAATCAGAATGTCAAACAATATCTAAAAAATACAGGATAATGCCCAAGAAGCAAATACTGCAAGAATATTGATTGTAATAAGGATGTTTCATGTTTTATGAAATTTGAAAAGCCCCTGTCATCACCTTTACTTAAAAATTTGGGACAGCAACTCAAAAATAATATCAAGAAATTCAGCTTTTCCAGCTCAAGACAAACTGATCTCATGGGAAGAATATGCAAATATTTCCATACATACAAAGCAAGTTCTCTCCAATAATACAGAGCTAGATATTAAGTGATTATTCATCTCTACAAGGTATTTGTGAGGCTGCATCTGGAGTACTATGTTCAGTTTGGGGGCTCCCAGTAGAAGACAGAGATTGCCAAACTGTATCGACTTCAGTGGAGAGCCTACCAACCTGATCAGGAGGCTGGAGCACATGATGTAGGATGAGGGTCCAGGGGACCTGTAGTTATACAGGATATGAAGCCACACTCAGTTCAGTGCACAGTGGAAAAACAAGAGACAGTGGTCATGATTTTCTGCAAAGAAAGTTCTGGCTAGATAAAGGGAAACAAAACACATCCATAAGGGTCCTTCAAGCATGGAATGAACCAGGACCTCCACCCTTGGAGACATTCATTACTGTGAAAGACCCTGAGCTACTTGACCAAACACTGACATTGGCCTTGCTCTCAACAGTGTCTCAGACAAAGTTCCCTTCTGGCCTAAACTATCCTAAGATTCTGTGATTCTAATGTGAAGAAAGAGATGGATTAGGTAGCAGGCTATGCTTATTAATGTAAAAACCCAGGAGATAAGCTGCATAAAGCACCTAGCCACCATTTAAGTGGAAACTGGTAGATGCACCAGAGGTCCCACTGACTAGTATCCCTCTGAACAAAAAACTGAAAGGTTCTCTCTCCTGTATTTTCTACTTCCTAGGAAGGTTGAAATCAGTTAACAAATAAGTCATCTTCAAAGCCTACTCAAGGTCAGTACCTCCGTCCGAACCAGAGAGGAAATTTGAATCTCGCTATCCTCCCTTTCATGAATTATACAAATTATGAATGAGATAGAAGACGCATTATATATTTTCAACACACAGCAAAAATAACTGATCTGTTTACAGCATTCACACTGATTCAGCATCACCCAGGGAGGTGACTCAAAGCAATTGTAACAGATCAGAAAAAAAGCTTTGGGAATTATGTTAAGAGTTTTTTAGTATATTATGATAACTGTAAAGACAGGAAGGCTAGCCTTTTACTGACAATTACTTTTCTTACTGAATATAGTCTTAAATGCACAATGATATCTCAGTATCTTAAATTATGATTTTATATTTGTATTTGATTGTTTACTCCTGGCAGAAATAGAATACTCCTTAAAACATCTAGGTTTGAAATGGAGACTGAATAGCTCTATTTATAAAATATTCATAGACACATAGATGCAATGTAAGCTTCCATATCCTACTCTACTAATGTGCTGTAAGCTGTATTTTAGACAGTTGGGCTTCAAGGCATTTAACATTTTATGTCAATTTAATTAACTACAAAAATATCTCACATGAACTAGATGGAGGCACTTCTCAACAAGATAGAAAGGTTGGCCACTGACTCACTCAACATAAGTAAGAGTAGAATTATGTAACCATAATTTGGTTGTCATTAGAAAGTTCACACATTCAGTTAAAATCTTAATATACTAAGATAAAATCTGTTGGTTTCATTTATATATGAAACAGCTATATGTAAAATATTTATATATACAGTTAGTAGATTTCATATTCTAGGCCTAAATCATGTTAACAAATTATCATCCTTTAATGCTATGCATGTAGACACATTGTTTTGCAGGTATGATGCTATTTATTCTAAAATATAGAGAAGATAGAAGAATCAACATTTTTAAAAGGGAATTCTAAAATATTTATTTTAGAGATGTTTTTCCATTTTCCCTAAAATAATGGAAAGAATGTTCTTAACTTTCAAATGAAAACAGTAAACTGCATTCATTAGACGTGAAAATTTTCTTTGTGGACAGTAATGTCTAGCTATTAATTAAAATGATTGCAAATGTGTTATCATAAATATTATCACTATTATACATCAGCAGTGTGGAATGGTGAAACAGTCAACAATATGCATGCAAATAACAAACAGTTTATGTCTTTTTCTTTTCTTGATAGAAACTAAAGTGACAAAATATTCACTGAAGGCTGGAATTACTTCACTCAGGATGGAATTGTTCTTGTGTAAGTAGGATCTTGATTAGTACCAGGAATCAAATATGAAGTCTGTCAAATTCATGCTTACTATATAACTTAATGAAAATACAATCAATTTGTGAAGGCACTGCATATCATCCAAAACTTATTCTGGATGAAAATTCCAGTAATAGTGAGCATTTTCAACTTTGAGGAAGTATATACAAAAAGGTAGCAAAGGGTAGTAAATTAAAGCTATGAAATGTATTCCGAAGAAAGTGTAGTTTTGGGACTACAATACAGCAAACAAGAGTCTCTGTATCTATGTTTTTCTCTCTTTTATATTAATGCTAAAGTATTTTCCTGTAAACTGCTATGTGACTTTTTTACTGTTAATTCTGGAGTCAAAGTTAAAAATAATGCATGAACAAGTATGTTATCTGATTGGAACATGCAGTTATAATGGCTGACCATAAACTTTTGGTACAAATAAGCAGAAATGTAGGTAGTTTGACGGAACAAGAGATGCTCATTATCATGCACTGTCTCAGTGCTTAGATTCATTTTTGTGAGCTCACACATAGAATAATAGAATCAGGATGGTTTGGGTTGGAAGAAACCTTAAAGATCATCTAGTTCCAACTCCCCTGCCATGAGCAGGGACATCTGCAACTAGACCAGGTTGCTCAAAGCCCCATCCAAACATGAGTTTGAGTTAAAGAAAGGGAGGATGAATCTTATCTATTTATGTCAATTAGGCTTCAAGGTTTTCATAATATCTTTTCCTGAGGAAGTCTCACTTGGAGTAAGAGCAGGAATTACTTTCTGATGTAAGTAATGATTCCCAAAATCTTTGAAAGCATTTTACACATTTACAGACTTTGGAATTAGTGAAGCTGGTGAAGGGATTTGAAAATATGTCTTATGGGGAATGACTGAGGGAGCTGAGGTTCTTCAGTCTGGAGAAGAGGAGGCTTGGGGGGACCTCATCACTCTCTACAACTACCTAAAAGGAGGTTGTAGTCAGGCGGGGGTCGGTCTCTTCTGCCATGCTCATAGTGAAAGGACAAGAGGAAACAGTTTTAAATTGAAGCAGGGGAGATTCAGATTGGGCATTAGGAAAATTTTTTCACTGTAAGCGTAATTGGGTATTGGAATAGGTTTCCCAGGGAGGTGGTAGAGTCACCATCCCTGGAGGTGTTCAAGAGGTGTCTGGATGTGGTGTTTGGGTGATATGGTTTAGTGTTGATGTAGGTAGGTGGTTTGACTGGATGATCTTGAAGGTCTCTTCCAACCTTAATGATTCTATTAATCTATGATTCTATGATTCAATAATTACTTTTGTGTTTTGCCTGAAAACTGTCTGATCTCATTTTCATCCAAATTCCAGAGTTCCATACATATTCCACGTCTGTGGCTATCTCTCCTGTCTACTGTATTCTAGAGTCTACATATATGCGTGCGTGTGGGTAGGTGGGTATATAAAATGTATGTAATTTGCAGTGTTGGTATCTACACCTTTCTTACAAATATAGTAAGGTAAATGTCAGATAAACTGTTAAAACAAGTATCTTCCATATGTTACATAAATTACTCTTTTGACACTCAATATGAAATGAGAAACTCAATATAAATAGTAATGTGCGAGTCAAAAAAGGAAAACCAGTAAAAGCATATTGCACCTTCTTATTATCATAAAATTATCAGTTTTAAAAAATAATGCTGTTTACTCCTCTGCCTTGTAAGAACATTGAGAGTCATCAATCAATATGAATAGGAGTGTAGCTGTATATTATAAGTAGTATATTATAGCCGTTCCATTGCTTACAGTGGCTGATAGATAAATAAAATGCCTATTGGCTGGGACATGAATAAGATGTTTGGTCAAATGTTCTGTTTAGCAGAACTAGTGCAATTTCACTGAAATGGATGGCACTACCATGGTTTACACTAGTGGAAAAATCCAGCCATTTTCTCCTTTTTTGTATGCACAATGCAGGAAAAAAATATATTTTACATTCATCTTCTCTCAAGAGCTAGCAAATGATTAAAAAATAAAAAGAATAAAACATGAATTTATTAAAATAGTAAGGCTCTTCTGAAATAATATAAAATTAGTGGCACTTGCATATGATTTTCCTGTTCACCTAATGAAAACAGACTTGGTAAAACTCAAAATACCTCAGCTAGCCTACTTCTCTCATTATACAACTTACTGAAGTGAAAAATGTAAATGTATGCTCTAAAACTAAAATCTCCATGGCTCCATCAAAAGAGGACTTGGTAATATTGTCTCGTATACTACTACTTTCAAGATATGTGTTTGAATGTTTTTTCTTTTCTTTATGAGGAATTCCCTCCCTATTTACTATTGAGACTATGCCCAGAGTGACCATTTTTATCTTAGCTTTAATCAAAGTACTGAAGTCCAGGTTGCTGTTTAATGTAATCATCATAACAGCTTGAAGTTAATACAGTACACAGTAATCTGTAATACATAAAGATACAAATGCACATACTTTTAAAAATTCCTTTGGTTAAGCTGTTCAAAATTCAGCATCAAATCTGCTGAAGTTAGAAAAAGTTTGAGTCCTTCTCACCTTAGCACACCTTGAAGAACTCTTGAGCTGAGTTACAGACAAAGGAGACTGATGTGTACACTTACATTTTGGCTTCCGGTAATATTATTGACTTGCTAGAACTTCAGTTATTCAGAAGTTGTTAAATACATCAAATAATAAAATGTCCATAATAATAGTAGTTTTTACTTCTCATTTTCAAAATATGAGTCAACCTGAAAGCTATAAATGTTTTTTTTTCTATTATTTTTTTCTGCTAAATTACTCTTTGCAACAAAAGCATAGTGTACCATACGGATGCTGAAAGGTGTTCCCAGATGATTTGACCCTAATTGAGAGTATTTAGGGGTGGGAGTGGGGACAACAGACCAGAGATGTTATTAAGAATTTCTCCTTTGCCTAAATTCTGTGCCAACATTGTGTCAACAAGAAGGGATTTATTCTATCGGACCTTTCTGTTCAGCTATGCACTTCCTGCTAATTAGATCAATACCTGTGTCTATTAGGAGCTGGCTTCATATTATTAAGGAAGGTTCATTTAAGGTTCATTCTGGTTACAAAGTAGTTCTTTTCTCATCTTTTAGAGTCCATGTTTTAGACTTAGTATTAATTTGTAGGTTGTAAGTGATCTTCATTTAAGATCTGTGTTTGGAACAGGAGTAGTTGCACCACTAAGCAGTGAACACAATGAATTAAGAATAATAATAATGCTCAAAGACATTTTATTTTGTTTTATCCCCTTAAGATGCATATGCACTTTCATTTATTACCAGCATTGGCATAACTTCCTGGACTTGCACGGAAATAAATCTATCATTATGGAAAATCTTTCTCTCTAAAAACTTGTCCCTTTCTTTAGAAATCCTTTTTCGATTATACACTTGGAAAAGGAGGAAGTATCTGACAACTGGAAAGTAGCGCAAGCCACCTGAAGACATCAACACATTTAAACACCTGACTATAAACAAAAAGGACTACTACTACATCACTATCAGCAATTTCTGTGAAGGTTACAAGATTTGTAGGTTATGAAAACCTTCAGCAATCAATTTTGGGCTAAAAAATTAATTATAACCTTTGTTCTGGCATATAAAGTTAAAATTTGGCTATTCTGTATTTAGCAAAAAAAACAATTCACTTTGTAGCCAGCCTGTTGTTCAAGTGATACACAGTTAGGCATTAGTGGTTAGTTCATAAACATACAGCTGTCATTGTTTATCACAGATTAAAACAGACTACTGTAAAATTTGCATCCTAAAAGTAGCTTTTCTGGCAGAATAAAAATTTGAGTGCATGTTGGTTTTGTTTTCCTTACTGTCATTGTAAACTACTATTATGTCCTGTGAAGCTGAATAAAATCCATCAAACTACTTCCTGTAAAGAAATTGGTTAAACTTTCCATTTAAGGGCTGGTCTTTGGATGACTGATATTAATTCTATGAAGTTATTTTTGGTAAATATTCTAAACTGAGTAAATGCCATGTATTATTTGATGAACTGAAGTTTCACATTTCTAGTTGCATCATACAGAAAAAAATAATTGGAAGAAAAAGATGCAGTAAAGACACTACCTACAAAATGACTTTTGGAGGTAGCAAACATTCACATCAACTTATGTTAACTACTAATTTTGTTTCTTTTTGTTTAGAGAGAGGAAGGTGTGAGGACCACATCTGAGACAATTTTGCATTCCATGAGATCTTCTGGTCACTTTCAAGAAGCAGAACATTGCTGTAGTGTAATTTTAGTCGTATTTTCAGTCTGTATCATACTTATTTTAATAGGCATTAGTTAACCTAGTCACAGCCATTTGAAGTAGTGAATTTCTATCTGTTGAGAAGGGCAGCTTCATGATTTCATATAATTTTCAAGTTTTTTGGACATTAAACATGGGACATGGAAATCCCTGACTTGAATTGATCTAATCTTTGTGTCTAACAGCCTGATTTTGATCTCTCAAGACACAATAACAAATACATATTTATTAAAAAAAACCTCAAAAATTTTATCTATATGTATATCAAAAGAGAGAAAAATATTTCTGCAGAGGACTACTTAGGAAAACACACACACATTTTGGCTATTATGTATTAAATGTATTAAATGATTTTTCACAGAGCTGAATGTATTCCTAACGTGTATCAGCTAACATAAAAAAGACTACCCAAACTTGTCAGTCAATATAAAATATATGAAGACCCAAAAGGTAAAAAAATGTTTTACCTAATCTACCTAATTCTTCCAGTCTCTTTTTCTGTAATCCTTTCTGTTGTTTAAAATAAGATCTGTTATTGTGTTATATGTCTTATTCCCACAGCAGAAAAGTAAAGATGTAAGTATAACATGTTTTATGTAACATAAAATAAAACTTAAAATATGCCAAACATGAGACTCCCTGTCCTGTTATCATTCATTAAAGAAATAAACAGGAGAAAGTAGCAATTTAAACTCCACTGCACTAAGAGGAAATAAAACTAAGTTGAACATCCTACTTCCTACAAAATTCCACATTGCAGTCTGAAGTAAAGCACACTGATGATAATAAACTCAAAGGCATAGTGTGATTTTCTTTCTAATGATATTCCCACTCCTTCCTGAAGGACAAATTAATGCTGTGTAAATAAGTCCTTCCTTGCACAACAAAATTAGCATGCAATAGTTTTATTACTTCCAGATTAGAGCAGATAAATGCATTTGCAGCACTTCAGCAAGTTGATTTCAAATCAAAGTCTGCTGTTCTAACTACAACACAATTAATGACTTCAGACCAAATATTTCTAGAAAATGCATTGTTTGTTCATCTTTATTCCTGAATTCTCATGTATGAAAAGACTAAAATGTAAATATTTTTCCACCATGAAATAATGCAGTTACTGTTTTCTACATTGCTCCTAGGTTAGAATCCACCATCTCTCTTGCCCAGACATTTTAACAGTAAAAGGATTCAGATGTTAAACATATGTAATATATTACTTATTCTTCAGTAGCTAGTTCTAAATAAAATCATGTCTGGAAATAAATATAATAGGATGTCTATAAGAAGCATGTACATTGTAAATTGATTGCAAATCTAGCTGTCCACTAATATGGACAGTGTTTTTCTCTGCAGCTGCATTTTTTAATCCAATTTGTTTTACAAGAAATAATGAGCAGTCTTTTAGAATTTGGGAGAAGAATTTAATTTTTCTAATTATCAGTAGGTATATTGTGGTACTTTACACTCGTGAAAGAAAGGCATCTACAAACTCTTAAACTTAGTTTCCTTTATTTTACAATCATACAATTATTTTCCAGAAAATCTAGCCTCAAGACCTAAAATCAGTTTACTGAACAGTGTTAATTTCTTATGAGAATAGCTTAATATATTGGATAACATCAATTTATTACTGGAATTTAATTTAGAACTTACTTTGATTTTAATTAGATTCTTTCCACATGTTGAAAAGACCTATATCTAACTGCATTCAACTTCACAAATATTTTTATGCTAATGACCAATTTATCAATTTTCTTCATAGGGATTACATGTACAGCATAAACACACAAAAGCAAAAGGAGTAAGTAAAACAAAACCTATTCAGCAATACTATGACACACAAAGGAGGTAAAAAGTTTATCTAATTAATTCACCCAATCTAAATAAAAAGAATATATGACATCTGTTTATAAACAACATACTGTTTATTATTGTTTAATCATATTGTTGAAACATTTATGGGTAATCAATTCACTAGCCAGAGAAAATAATGACCTTTAATATTTACTACTTCTAGCTTTATTAATTAACATTATTGATCCTCAAAACCTTTGTTTTGTGGGTGCTCTCCAAATGAAACTCCCTTTTCTAAAATGTGAGAGACAGCATCACAGTGCAGCCAAACAAATGGAACATGCATGGCAGCTGAAGAAGTGAAAATGTAAAGCAACATTAGGGTGCATGTTTTTCTGAGATCATCAACAATTCTCACAACTTCTATCATCGTTTTACAAGTTGAAGCATAAGCATTGGTAGAAATGGTCTGAAGTTTAGAAAATTAGAATGACTATGCTTCAAGTTTTTATTGGTTAACTCTCCCAAACATTAAGTGAAATTGAGAAAGTTTAGAAAAGCATGATCCAGATTTAAACTGCTTAAATTCCACCTCTATCATTCTGCTTACTTTTCTATTTTCTTGTCCTAGGCTGTCATACACATTTGGTCTAGAATAAATAATGCCATAGTATATGTCTAAATCTGAATTTTATGATAGATAGATGACACAACTGAGACTTACATAAAAGAAGATGAATAGCTGAAGATAACCTTGCAATAAGAAGAAAAGTCGCAATAGTGCAGCTGGACCAAACTCTAGGGAGTTTTAGAATCCTAGAGTCATAGAATGGTTTGAGTTGGAAGGGACCTTAAAGATCATTTGGTCCCAACCCCCCCGCCATGGGCAGGGACACCTCCCACTAGGTCAAGTTGCTCAAAGCCCCATCCAGGCCTTGGACATTGACAGAGAGAGGGCAGCCACAACCTCCCTGGATAACCTGTTCCAGTTTCTTACGACCCACACAATAAAGAACTTCTTCCTAATATCTAGTCTAAATCTACCTTCCTTTAGTTTGAAACCATACTCCCTTGTTCTATCACTACATGCCCTTGCAAAAAGTCCTTCCCCAGCTTTCCTTGAGGCCCCTTCAGGTACTGGAATGCTGCTAGAAGGTCTCCCCAAAGCCTTCTCTTCTCCAGGCTGAACTCATAGCCTGCCTCTCTCAGCCTGTCTTCATAGGAGAACTACCCCAGCCCGCTGATCACCAATGAAGCTTTTCTCTGGACTTCGTCCAACAGCTCCATGTCCTTCTTACGCTGAGGACTCCAGAACTGGACAAAGTACTGTAGGTGGGGTCTCATGAAAGCAGAGTTAGAGGGGGAGAATCACCTCCCTCGACCTGCTGCTTAAATTTCTTTTGATACAGCCCAGGATACAGTTGGCTTTCTGGTCTGCAAGCACGCGCTGCCGGCTCATGTTGATCTTATCATCAACCAACACCCCCAAGTCCTTCTCCTCAGGGCTGCTCTCAATACATTCTTTACCCAGCCTGTATTTGTGCATGGGATTGCCCCAACCCAGGTGCAGGACCTTGCATTTGGCCTGTCAACGTCCCTCTGGATGGCATCCCTTCCCTCCAGTGTGTCAACCACACCACACAGTTTAGTGTCATCAGCAAACTCGCTGAGGGTGCATCCGATCCCACTATCCATGTCATGTTAGCAAAGTTTCCAGGAGGATCTGCTCCATGACCTTACCATGCACAGAGGTGAGGTTGACTGGCCTATTGTTCCCTGGCTCTTCTTCCTTTCTTTCTTTTTTAAAAAAATGGGGGTTATGTTTCCCCTCTTCTAGTCAGTGGAAACACCACGACTTCTGAAATATGATGGATAGTGGCTTAGCAACTTCATACACCAGTTCCCTCAGGACCCAAGTGTGTATCTTGTCAGGTCCCATGGACTTGCACACATCCAGGTTTCTTAGATGGTCTTGAACTTGATACTCCCCTATCATGGGTGGTTCTTCATTCTCTCAGTCCCCACCACTTTTTATAAAGTAAAGGCTTGAAATACTTAATGTATGAGAAGTTGGAGGGGATGTTACAACAACTAAAGGTGTTTCCATGTCAACAGGAACTAACTTTAGCAATTGCATTTTGAAATGCCTCTGGAGCACAAGTCGGAGGCCAGACAAGATACAAGGAATTTAAAATGGCATTAATTGGCTAAATTTTGAGAACTGAATCTTACACTTTTTTCTTTACATCCTCTCTTCATACTTTCACCTCATGGTGTTTAGTGTTTTGACAAGCATTCCCACAAGATAAAAAAGGCTTAAAATTAGGTTCAAAAGTAGTAATTTTCATACTTTCAGCAACCCCAACGTCACATGCCAATTTCCACTATGGTTTTGTTCAAATTTATTTATGTGTCTGAGAAGTAAAAGAATTTTCAGAACTATATTTTAGGTAGTCTATAAGCAACTAGAAGAACAACTCCTGCTTTCTTCCTTGGAACTGTTCATCACAGTCTCACCTGAGGCCCGGGGTATGGGTCAAAGTAGGTGAACAAAGCCCTTGAACAGGATGAGTCAGCAAAAGAGGGGAAGAAGGCTGACTATCCTGCAAGTTCAGCTATGTGGGGCACCAAAGGGACAAACTGTCAAAGTAGAAGTCTACAGATCAGTGCAGCTACAATACAAAATAAAGTAACCACTTTCTCTCTTAGATTGAACAAAATAAATGCAGACACAATACTAGGAATAAAGGAGTCTTCCCAAAGTACTGTAGAAAAGTCCCATTTCCAAATCAGAAGTCCTTGCCTTGTTATGTGGAAATATAGACCTGGTAGAAGAGGAAATGGTGGCAGGTCCTTCTCAAAAGATGAACATGTGTCCTTTTGTACAAAGGATAGCCCTGCTGAGCTAGGGAACTCTTGTGAAAGGAGAAGGTTGGCTGTGAGGGTGAATAGTTCTGCTCTTAGTTTTGTTTGTCATCTCACAGAGAAATGCACAGTGACATGTTTTGAGTGCAAAACAATAGGACTGCACAGTGTCTGAATAGGTTTGTAGAAAATCCCAGGGTCATGCTCCATGGTCCTGTTACAAGAAAAAGGAAACTAGAACCTACAGAACCAAAATTGGACTGGGTTGCATAGGAAGCTGAAAAGAGGCCTTTGTGCTAGTATTCTTGAAACTGCTCCCAGGATGCAGAAAACAAGACAGAAATGTTATTGCAGGGCTAAAGTCAAAATACATGTTTGATTCACACAGTGAAAAAAAGAGATATAAAGATTATCAGAAACAGAATACATTTTTGGAAGGGAGGGAGTTCATTCAGGAAGGTCAGACTTATCTTTAACTATTATTAACTCCAAGTTGCTGGATATTCACATCAAGAGGATCATACAAGATTTTTACAGTTAAAAATGGGGACCACCAATAGATATTGTAGAATGTCTTCAACCAAGATGTGCTGCTTTGTTGTGCTCAGGATGTACCTGACAGCCACAAAGTCAAAATAGTCTGTATAGTCAAGTGAAGGATAGGACAGAAGTTGGAAATATTCAAGTGAGAAGCCACAGAGAATTGTCAGAAAACAGACAGCAAAACAGAGAACAGTGAAGTAATGATACATGTGAAGTCTAAGACATAAAATGATGAAATTATAAAGCCTGTTATGTGAAAACTTATTCAGAAGAAGGAAAAAATGCAAATTAGAAGTTGAATCTTTAGAGATGTTGTAGGAATATACAAGAATAAAATTCTTGAGACTCAGAACAAATGCATTAGAGTCTTAAAGAAATTAGGAAAGTCCAAAAATAAATCAATGTGGTTAAAGAGTGAGGATAAAAATGGCAATCAGAAATAAGAAGAAAAAGTGAAGCTGTGTCTGAGTGAGAAAAACTATAATGAAGGGATGACCATAAAATCTGGCATTTTAAGTCAAGAAATGTAAATAAGACAGGCCATTAAAAAGTTTTGGGAAAAAGTCTAAAAAGCACAAAAACTAGTAATTAATCCTTTTTAAAGCACATCAGAAGCAGGAAACTCATCACAGTTCCTTTAAGGTCAACAATGGCTCAAGGTATAAAAGAAGCACAAACAGCCAAATGAATGTTTTGCATCTGTGGTGACCCACAGTCTGGGGAGTTGCCCACATTGCCACTCCCTTTATTCAGGACATAGAAGGTAGAAAGGTGAAACTAAGGGTCAAGAGAAGAGATCATGGAATAAATAGCAAAATCAGTAGTAACAAGACACTAACACCAAACAGCGTTTATCCAAGAATTGTAAAGGAGCTCATGGGTGAAAGAACTTAACTGCTAATGATGATGTGTAAATTTGCACTTAACAGTGTCTCCACATCAGAGGCTTTGAGAATAATTAACCCAGCGAAAATTTTTAGGAGAGCTCCAAGGAAGATCTGGAAAACTGCAGACCTTTAAACTGTCTTCTGTACCAAACAAACTAGTGCAAATTACTCTGACAAAAAGTATTAGTAGTCCAATAAGTAAGATGTAGAAGTCCAATAAGTAGTCCAATAAGTAAGATGATAAGCTGACAAGAGTCAGCTTTCGAGAGGCAAGACATGCCTTGCAGATCCACTGGATTTTTTTTATGGAATTAACATCTTATAGTTTCCATCCAATCTGCTGTACTCAGGCTTCCATATGACATATGATAAGTTCCATCAACCACAGTCCATTAAAGAAATCAGGCTGTTGTTATATAAAATAAGTCCCTTACATAGAGCAGTAATTTGATGAAAAGTATGGCAAGAGAGAGCATGGGGTAATGCTGAATTATTGCAGGGAAAAGGTTTACTAAAAAAGTTAGGAATAAGACCTATGCTGTTTAAGAGATTCAGACCACAAATGACCCAGGAAGTGACTAGTGGTTTGACAAGTCTGTGATGACATTAAGCTATGCAGGATAATAAGGACAAGCACCATCTGTTAAGAGCCTTACAACACTGAGTAACTGCAACAATAAAATGGCATATCCAATTAAATGCAGAGAAATGCAATGCAACACAAGGAGACAAAAAAACCCCAAAAAACACAACTAAACAAACATGGGCTAACAATTGACTATTACTACTCCAGAATGAAATCTTAAGATTTTTACAGATTGGTTCTCTACATTTCTCCATCCTCAGTAAAAACAAATAACTCAAAATGTTAGGAACTATTAGGAAAAAAATAGAGAATGAGAAAGAAAATATTGTTATGCTTTCACATAAATTCACACAAATGCTATTCAAGTTGTGTTCCTTCCACTTCCAAGGAGACATATTTCAAAAGCAAAGAAACAGAGGGAAAAGAAGGATCAGCTAAGGTACAGAACCGGCTAGAAAAGCACAGGCAGCTGGAAAGATAAATACTAGAAATTTATATGATCTTGAAAGCAACTAGACAAAGCTACGGAAGAAAAATCCATTCAAGGTATGCAATCTCGAACACTTTGAAATGGGATAGTGTTCTAGGGTAGTATCATTACGTGATTGCCCTCTTAAATAGGCAACAGTTATTGGTTACTGCCAGAGACAGGATACTTGACAATATTGACTTTTGGTCTTACCTAAGGGCTTATCTGTTCTTACATATTTCTGAATAGTAAAACAGACAATATCTGAACCTGTAAAATCTTGATTCTTTTTTAGGTACACTTTTCTATTGCTTTTTTATTACTGGAAGTTTATGACTAAGCATGTCCACCATGCAGAGTCCAGGAATAGATTCATTATGGATAAAAGGTACTGTGGCCTTCTCCTGAATAAACAAAAACTGCTGTCACTTCTTTTTTTTAAACATATGCCTGAATACATGTTTCTTCAAGACACTCTGTAAACACATAAGCTAGGAAACTAGAGATCGTGCTGAAGCAGCTCTCATCTAGTAATGAGTCGGGCGCAGGGGGAGGGGGAGAAGGGCACAACAGAAGTTCAGCTTTGGTTAGAACTACAGATCTATTTTTGCTTCCCATTGCCCTCCTCTGTGCCTGAAGGTGGCAGCATCAAGATGCTAATAATCTAGCAGTTTTAATCAAATAGAATATCAGTTACTCTTAAAAAGAAATTTGATTTGATATTTAAAATTAATGGCTTAACTAACAGGTCCTTAAAGGATAGAGGGATTAAGGGCAATGGGTTATACTAATTAATTTAAAATAATGTCTCAATTATTTTGTTGCAATCCTATACACAGTAGGTGTTCAATAATAGTTTTTTAATATTAAATGCAAGATACTATATTCATATCCTGTTGCATGACAGCAAGCAGAAGGCATCATCTGTTTATTTTAATGTATATCTCTTTAGGCTCTATATGTAATTTAAATGTTGCTTCATCACTTCAAGAACTTCAACTGCAGCATACCTGGCATATTTCACATGGAAGAAAAATTGAGACAAAATTTGGGAAATCAGACACCAGGCTCAGCATATGTGTATAATAATACATCAGAGGTCTGAGTGCATGAGAAATAATGAGGTTCTCCATGTGGACTAACCTACATGTAGGTTTTCTGGTCTGAAAAATTCTTACAGAATTTATCTATGTCATATGCTTTTATAATAATAATATTCATAAACAGGAATATTTAGTTAAACACCTCAGAAGAGTTCATTGTTGCTGTGTTTTCAGACTTCTCACAAATCCTTCCACAGATAAACAAGAGCAAACACAAATAATCCCATGGAGTGGTGAGGAACGCTCTAGCCAAGCTAAGAACTCTTCACAGGATAGTCTTTCCCAGCTACTCCCACAGAGGGAGGAGCTAGATACTGGAAATTTGTGATATTAGCAGCTTGTGAATCTCAAGTTTACCACTTCACTGATAAAATATCTGGTTTCAGAAGAAAATATTCATGTGGCAGGATTCATGGGCTTTTTTTAGTTGGTTTGGTTCAGTTTGTTTTCCCCAAATCAAGGGATGTACAAAAAGAAGACAGCAGTAGGAAGAATAATATTGAAATCATAAAGTCAAGCACTCAAGCTGAGGTTCTGGTTGCCAGCAGAAAACTAACTAATGTAAATTGCTCAGACAGATTAGAATGTACTCCTTACCTACAAGATCACATACATTATTTATTAAACAATTCAGCTTTTCCAGGACACTGAATGGATCTCCCACAGAATCAAAGCACAGTAAAGAAGGAGGCCGCTCACTGTAGGACCCCTGTCTGACTTGTTATACAAATGGAAACCATATAATAAATAAAATAAAATGTTGTAGAGAGAAAAAAAGGATGGCTTCCTGGCTCACACTGTTAAATTCTATCCTACAGAAACAGTTTTTCTTCCTGAAGATTTCAGTAATTGAGGAAAGCAGATTTCTCATTCTTAATTAATACTGAATAGTCTTTTTTATTTTATTACCTGATTTAGTGATGTGGTCCTGCTAGCAGAGATGTTTCTTTCTCACAAATGAAATGGATAGAAATTTTCTATGAATAAAGCCTTATGCAATACTTAGGACACTGAGACACTAAGTAGTAGATGTTACCTGCATTATGGAGATCTGTGACCTTATGGTCTCAGTAATTCTGTTTCCTTTCTACAAATTGGGGTTAATTCTGCCCCTCACCCACAAGGATGTTACGAAAGATAATGTTTGTGAAAAAATCAGATAACAGTGATGCGCACCACCAAAGAGCTCTTGAGGAAATTAATAATTTCTCCCTTGGAGCAGGAACCAAACAGATTACAGTAAATATATGGAGCAATGCAATGAACAATGAGGAAAAGACCAAATATTGAAAAGCTGCTTATGAGATGAGCAGTATTTATTTTGTGTACTCAGTAAGAAAGGGATCCTGTAATTAAAGTCTGCTGTACTCCAGATGCAAAAAGGTATGAACTAAAGAGTGGAGAAATAATTCTGACTCCCCCCCCTAATGTCTGAGTTTTTTGCAAACATAATAATGTTCTCTTATGTTTTTAATATAGTAATGTTTTTTATCTTTTAGTACTATTTTTATTTTAATACATTGAAATTTCTGAAGCATTCTGAGATCCAATAATGGATGATGCAATGAAATATATATTTACTATGTTAAAAAGCCATATTGATAAAAAGAAAGAACTAGAATAGTGGCTAATTCACTGTTTGTCAGTAAGACCTTGAGATCAGAGCCAACACAAAACCACTTCTTTGCTGATAAGTGATGATCACTCACCATCCATGAGTGATAATATTGCAGAACAGAAAATACGTCAACTTGATTTTTTGCAGACCGCATGAGAGAATATAAACTATATTTAAATGAGAATATAAAAATGAACACATAATTAGTGCAGCATTTTCAATAAAGTTTTTTTAATTATGGAAGTTGAAAGCTGCAACTTATTACAATTGTAGGGAGCACATTTTTTTCCTGAACTCTTGTTACAGACTATAATACATTATCTGGTAATCTTCACCAATTACAAGCTAATAGTATTTAGGAAAACAGTGCTGTTAAAGATGTTTTTAAATAATCTTCAGTAAATGCAAGTTTCAACTTTTGCTCCAATTTTCAGGTTTCTAATAATAGAGTATTTGAGCCTTATAAATCTTAGAAATCTAATTAGACAATGTTAAGTTCTCTCTAGCTGCAGTCACAGATGTTTCATACTGAGAAAATCAGCAAGCCCCAGGGTTTGTTTGGTCTAGTACAGTGTCAAATTTTCATGGATAATTTAATAGCTAATAACTCTAATTCTTTTCCTTAAACCAAGAGATGATAAATAATGATTGCTCTAAAGTTATAAAATTAACCCTCCAGGCTAAAAAAATTTTCAGGAATCATTGGGGAGATTAATATCTGGTACTAAATGTTTCTTTATTACTAATTGTCCCCGAGTTGTATACTGCTCACAATATGAAAGAAAACACAAATAAATCCACTGAAATATGCGGTTCATAAAGAAATATACATCAAGGAAGCTATACATATCTTTGATCTCTTACACACACTGATTAGTGAAATATTTTTATTTTTTTTATTGGGTTCTAGTGACAACAGTTTATGGTCACGTCTGATATTTTCTCCAACAAAATAGCAATTTCTATCTAGAAAAGTGAGATTTTCTGTTTTCAAAGTTGTTTTTTTTTTTAAGACCTTTTTTCTCCTTTGTAAAATTGTCAAATAAAATATAATAATTCCTGTTGTTTTAAACAGAACTAAACATACAAAGATAATTATTGAGTTTGTATTTGTGACTGAATTCTGTGAGAAGATATATTGTGGGTTTTTTTCTGAAGAACATCAGAATAAGAATTAGCTGTTTTTAATAAGGTTAACAGCAGGTTGGGGCTTATTTGTTTATATAAAATCATTAGTAGAGTCACAGTGTGGAATGAACTGGGTACACCAGGTGAACAATGCTCTATTGCAAAGGTTTCCCAGATTCTTCTAGAAAAGCCATCCCATAAACAACATGAGTTTGCTGATAATCATCTATTTTCTATGTTCCACCAGACCAGTTGGTAACAGTTTTTCTCTCTCCTTTTTAATGCAGAGGAGATGGCTTTAGTTTTAAGCAGAATGGAAACAGAGTGCTGGCAATAAATAAAGAATGGGAATACTGCCTAAATGTGGAAATTCAGCAAAATTCTGAAAACACATTAATTCTAAAGACATACTACAGTATTTGGGAATAGCAGTTTATTTAATCAAAGGTTATGTGCAAAATTGTGATGAGACTCCTAGAATTATGTCATCACTGGAAAAAAATGGGTCCTGAATATACAGTCTTTGAGGAAAATGTATTTCAACTGGTCATAAATTACCAAAAGACAAAACTAGAAATTTATAAACAACCATTTTTCATCTCTGCTTCTTGTAACTGCTAGTTTTAATTACTCCAGAGAAGCACACCATAAAGAACTCCAAAGACACAAAAATGCATGGTGCATTACGAGGTTAATAATAAATAATCTTTCAATTTGATTAATTCAGAAGTGAAAAGAAAATAAACTATCCAAATAATTTCTAGTGTTTAAATTATCTGGGAAGACTATAAAGAGTTCAATGTTTATCTGAATTCAGTACGCAGATCCAGCCAGAGAAGCAAACAAGATGTACAAACATGTGCAAAACAATACGGAGAAAGATATAAAGGATGTTCCAATACCATTATATATATTAACCTTTAGCTTAAACCACTATTTGCACTATAATTTCTCAATTTCAAGAATCAGATGCTACAGTTCAGAAAATGATGAGGACACTTGCCAGCTACACTGAAAACTCAAGAATAGAGATCAAAGACACTATGTAAGAACATACAAATATAAAAAATAATAATACAGAGAATTTAGATAGCAATTTATGTTCTCTGTCTCTCAGTACAAAAATAGTTGTTTCAATAACTGAAAGAAAAAAAGAATAAAAGAGTTTGATGTGACAGAATTTCAAATCTATTTTATATTAAATGTGTGTGTACACTATCTAGCCATGGAAAAACTTTTATTTGCACAAGACAGTCAGGTAATTTCCTGATTATATCCATGCTTATTGTTCTCATTTGAGAATGTAAAATGCAACATTATCCAGCCACTGTGTCAACAAAGAAAAGTCTTTTCACATACATTTTGCTTTTAAAGCTAGATGTTGTTTTGGACTCATCTATATAATTGATTTTGAGATATTTGAAAGGCAGAAAAACTTTCTTCTTTTGATTCCAGTTCGTATTTTTCCATTCCCCAATGCTAGTAAGTTTGTTAAGTGAAGTTTCCTAGGATCTGATGGAAAAAATTCTGAATATATATATATACATATATATATGTAAGCTGATAGAATGTTCAATGTTCAGTTTCTGTATGATACACTGATATAAATACTGTCTACAAGGCAAAAAGTAACAGAAATTTAACTTTGAGCTTGCTTTGACAATGCTCACATACTAGTTTGGAAAAAAATATAATAAAATAATGTGATGACTCTTCCTTAGGTTTGTGTATGCATTCTCAAATGACGAGTTAACCTGTATTATTCAGAACAAAGAGTTGTGGTGCTGCTATAGAAGTGTGAAAGTCAGTTGCCAAGTACACATACCCCAATATGTTTGATGGGGACTTTGATCATGTCTTTTTCTTTGTGAATATTCTGCATTTATTCTGATAGTAATAAATTTTCTAAAAGTTTCTAAAATGTTGCCATTTCTAATTTAAATATAATTTAAATACTTTTTTTTCTGACAATGAGGAGGGATCTCCCCCACAACACACCTAGGAATATTAAACTATAAAGACTATAAAGTCTTTTACATTAGTATCAAACACTGCTTTTTTCTCTTCTCTACAAATCTTTTTGGAAAGAACAATGGAATTATTAGCATATAATGAAATTAAAATCAAATGTAAGTCACAATTTGACAAGACTACGAAATAGTCTACAGGATAATTTTTAATAATCTGCACCCACGTTCTTGTTACATCTTCTAAATGCTAGCTCAGCCTCAAAATCAGCTGGTTTATGCTCAGAATTCAAAACCTTTACATTATTTTGTAATTAAATCTATCTTGGGTAGACAACTCTTCTTACACTGGTCTACATTAGTTTACAGGCTTAGGTACATAAATAATTTAGTGGTTTAACTCAGCTGAGCTGTGGGAGCTGTGTGTACAACAGATAAGCAAATTCAGTTAATATAGATGGCTATTTAGGGACAGCAAAATACCTTTTTTCCTTGTATTACCTCTATTAAAGACTGTATACACAGGCAGTTGCTGTGTCCCAGTAGATATATAAGGCAGCATAGTAACTGGCTTCCCTTCTCTTGACAAAGGTCTCATGCAATCACTTCTGTTCTGGTTTTTCCTCTTACACAGACCATGCCAGTTTACATCATTTCAGGTGTTGTGGAAGTAAATATCCTAACCTGACAGTATCTGTCTCTCTAATTCCAGTTGACACCAAAAAAAAAGTTTTTTATGAGAAACATATTACTGAAAAATTAGCTACATATTTAACTTTTTCCCTGAAAATACATGTCACACTGTCCAGCTTCTGTAGTTTCAAAAGGCTCTGATCTTTGAAGGTCTCTTTTTTTGTCTCCTATTACATCTAAGAAATGTCCTTCTAAAAGAAGTATGCATTGCCCTTATTAGCTTTCCCAGCTCTCAGAGAACTACCTCCACACCTGGCTGCTTCCCATTCTCTATGTTTTAGCTTAATAGTCCTTATCAGGAAGATGTCCCCAAACCAGAGCAGATTTTACTTGCAAATATTAAAAAAACCAATATAGTTTATACATCAAACAGTCATTTTTAGTTCTTGCATTTATTTATATTCTTTTGATTTCTCAGATTTGAAAGCATTAGCTGTGTCTGGTATGATGTTTTATGAACCCTTCAAATACATATTCTGCTTTCATATACAGGACAGTGCTGAAAGTGTTCTCTTTTGTTTCACACTGAGGTGATATAGAGTTCCTAATAAGTTATGTATCTATGTATTTATATAGAGAAATAATGATGTATGTTTCGTATAAAAACTACAATCAGCAAGAATTTAATCTTCCTCAGGATTTGACTTGAGTGGCTCTGTTGTTCCAAGAGCCCTTGTGTCTAGCATGAGTGCGAGTCCACTGCTCCTCTTCCAGTGCCTAGGGATGGGTGGGATGTTACCCCTTTCTCCAGAGGGACTGGGGAGACTAAATACACCCTAGGGTTGAATGACCTAGAACTCACTTTGGAAAAAGGACTTCAGCAAGCATGTGTTTAGACAAGCATGTGTTTAGAGTGTTTAGACACTCTAAATTTGCCTGCTCCTAGGTATGAGTATTACCTACAAGCCAAAGGAAAGAGAAAGCTGATCCTCTGGCTAAGGAGCTGTTACCAGATAGCCATTTGAATTTTCTTTCCTGAATATATTGTGGCAGCATTCCCCCATCAATTTTTTTGCCTTTCTGTAGATTACATGAAGATTTTTCATCATCAGAAAAGAATGAGACCCGCATCTATACAACTCAAATCAATTAACAGAATTTCTATGTCATAACTTGCAAAAAACCCCAGTCAATTAAATGCAATAGCATTCCTTCATTGGTAAATTGCAGAAGAAATTTGCTGCTTGGGAATTATTCCTCTAGAAAAGCTGATTTCTTTATATGCATAATTTTAAATATTTAAAAGCAATTAGGAAATATACTTCATAAGCAATTTTATTTTTTTTTTTTAATACACAATAATTATTGCTTTAAAACATTTTGCGATTATGCACATTCTTACTTTGACTGTTAAAAGTAGTTATTCTTTTAGCCTACCAATTCTGGGGCTTTGAACAAAGCCCTTACAGCAATTAAATCTAGTCTGGCACTGTCAGGTTATCAGTTGTTGTATTATAAAGTGAGTTGAAAGTGAATTTTGAGTTATCAGTATCTACAGTTTATTCTTTTGCACACTCAGAAAACTTGATACCTTTGCAAAGCGTTAACTGCCCTTCACTCATTCTACATATCTCTGCTTGGGGAACTTCAGCAGCCACCCAAAGATCATCTCTGTTAGAAGAAGAAAATCCCAATCAAACCAAGCTCTTACTTGTGGCTGGGGTGAGGACAATGCTATTGAAGGCCCAATGTTGATGTTGTTTAAGAACTGTATTCTATTAACCTAGTCTTAGATTTCTTTCATCATTTCTTTTCCCAGCAACAGCACAGAATTGTCTGGCTGGTTATATCTAGAATGTACCTCTTTACCAAACCAACTGTATTAAGCCACCAAAACAGCATGCACAGGCACATGCATGTCTAATCACATTTCTTTGCTCAATGATAGTATTATTTTTAAAGTTACACATTTTCTGGATTTCTTAAAGCTTTTCTGAACATAATCTTTATTTCTTGTCCACACACAGAGACAGAATGAGAGTAAACAGATCTAAGTTTGATTAGATACTAGGAAAAAAAATATACCACAAAGCAGGGTCAAATACTGGAACAATTTGCCTAGAGTGTCTTTGGAGTCTCCTTGAAAGTGTTCAAGACTCAAGTGGGTCTGACCCTGAGAAATTTGATTTAATTAGACCTGCTCTGAGCAGGCGCTCGGACTAAACCCCTGGAGGTCCTTTGTAGCCTCAATTATTCTACAAATCTGTGAGAACAGTTGCCTGTGTTTCCCATTAAAATTATGAGTGCTTTAAAAGATCTGAAACTGCAGAAATAGGGTGGTAAGGAAACGAAGTATGAATGTAGCCTAGCAATAAGTCCAATTCCTAGAGAGATTTTGGCCCTTGCTGTCAATACTTACTAATTTTATTCAATTTCTCTTGAAAACAAAATACATAAACAAAAATTAAAACCAGGATTCATACTTTCGATCTAATCAGAAGATACAGAGACCAGCTCTCTCTTTGATGTCATGAATCTTAAGACACCTGTGCCACTTGATTTCTGCATTTGACGTCAGTAAAGGCACAATTAGATATTAAGCAGAAAAAAGTGATTTGACATCTGAATCCTGGAAAGGTCTTTAGGCCATGAATACTAATTTCACAATTATGTCTAATACAAAGTTACAGGCTGGTTTCAAGTCCAAGTAGGATTCATGAAAAGCACCTTTCTCCAGCAATTTGTACAGTTTAGGTATCTCCTATTCAGTCTTCTAGCGACTGTGAATATTCAGTCCCCATGTAGTTTAGACTCAGATTTTAAATTGTGACCAAAAACGGCACAGTGAGAAGAAACTTTCTGACTCAACTACCCTGACTGAGCAGAAAGGTGGATAAGACTATGCAGCTGTCCTTTCAGTTCCCTCCTTTTCTCCATAGCTCTTTCATTCTATTTCTCCCTGTAAAAAAGCCCAGCTCCCAGCCCTTCACACTGCCATCCAGTGACCCAAGGTCCAGTCCCTGGGGTTCTGCAACTTCCTTCAGGAGGCAGTTGGAGCCAGGCAGTTGGATCCATCTGTGGTCTTATCCCAGCCTGCTTCAATGACTTTATTTTCATAGAACCATGGAATGGTTTGGGTTGGAAGGGGCCTTTAAAGGTCATCTAGCCCAACCTCCACGTAGTGAGCAGGGACATCTTCAACTAGATCAGATTGCTCATAATATTTTCCAACAATATTCTGTGGTCCATTTCAAGCTGCTGTTATTTATTGACTGGGGTTATTTGAACTGTCCCAAATCAGGGTAGAAATATCTTACAAGCATGTCTGGTGGTTGTATTGTAAGCTGTTATAATAAAAGTTAAAGCAAAATGTATTGAAAAAAGTTTAGATACAAATCAATATGTGGAAACCTGACACACAGATTTTCCCCCATAGGGAAGGCAATACGTCTGCTATTGTATTTGTAAGTAAAGATTTAATTCAAATAAAGTGAAATTATACTGTCATTTGCAGAAAAACAAAAAGTAATGTTCAATAAGACACTCAAGAGATGTGTTCTAAAACACCAGTGGCCAAGACAAAATGTCAAAATAGCATAAAAATACAGAGACTACAGATTTATCACTTTATATTACTTTGTAAGATTTGTTAGACAATAAAGGGTGACATTACATTTTTATAACAGATATCTTTTTGAAAAGCATATATATATAATATCTTTCTGATACTGTTATTTTGAGAGGTGATTTCAAAAATATATATGCACCATTTCATAACTGCAAGCAGAAACTTCATATATAAGGTACATGTACATCATTTAATTCTTTGTTTAAGGGCTTGAAGTTCTTTATAATTATAAAATACTTTAAACAGTGTCATTGACAGTGAAGACACCTACTTAATAATTCAAACAGGATGCTGCACTCTGAATGTCACATCAGGATATCGACATTTTTCTGGCAGCTGAGATATTCCCAGACTTCTTATTTAACATCATGATTAGGCGTTGCCTTATCACAATCTACACTGTGTAGTGTCTACAAATAGCTGTCTGAAGATTGGAAAGGTTACTTTGATTTAAATACAACTGATAGAATGCTCAGATATTTTGTATTTCTGTATTATAATAACCACTTATGTAGAACAGGTTTTTTTATGCCAAAATTTGGATAAAAGCTGCTTTGAATTCTACAGGAGAGATTAAACACACCAGTGAAGCACAAGCAAAGGAAAAGCGTGAATTTACACTGGCCTTTGGTAGCCCTTCTCTGAACTGCACACAACACAACATGGGTGGGGGGTTGCCATTGTTGGCTTTGGGAAGTCTGCTCTACCTCCCCTAAGATGTATGTAGCCAGTTAAAAAAGAAGGGAAAGGTTCATGGCTCTTCACCTGCACTAATACATGTGCACTATGGGCAAACTTTCCAGCCATATAGATCTTAAGTACATTTCGAAAATTCACATTTATAAAGTCGTATATATTTAAAGGAAGATAGGAAGGACCATAGTTCATTAAAAACAGATATTAAACTCATTTATTTCTGTAATCACAAACTAAGTATCATACACTGTGTAAATGTTCTTTGGGTCAAAGGTCTTTTCTTCGGGGGTTCTCTGAAATAAGCGAACCCATCTAAGATACAGTGGACTTACCATACCTGGTAGAATATATTTTCAAGATAGAAAAAACACTGATAGAACAAGATAGAAGAAACTCTAATGTTAGCTCCCCTGGCATTCTAGCTAAACAAGCTAAGGATCAATCCTGTAAGGAAAGTCTTTTATAAATTAGAAAGAAAAGGATAGAAATGAAAACAACCTATGGAGAAAAGACATATCTCTCATTAAAGACTTAGAATGAATTTTAAAAAACACCTGAAAAGTCAAACTATCAACACATGACTAATTTTTATCAATGCAGTACAAAGCATCTTATGTAGCTATACAAACAAACTATATTTCAAATTTTAGTATCTTTTTTTTACTTGAAAGCAAGAGCAACAGGTTTGAGCTGCAAACATGAAAAAAATGGTTTCCTGAAATGGAGGTGCAACAGAGGCTAGTTTATAATACTGTCTTCAATAACATCAAGTGACGACAGGCAAAACTGAGTTGCTAATTTGTAAACTCCAATCTTGCATTCTTTTTGCTCTCCAGAATTAATCTAATTAAATACATTTTATGTTTTTTTAAAAATTATATGTGAATGAAACAGTTATCTCTATTGGTATTAGACTATATCAAATTAGACTACATTAGACTATTAGACTTATAGCAAATCAATCTAGCTTTGGCCAAAATAATTTTTAAACAATTTATGCAATACTCAAAGCTACAACTGTAGGTATCATAGGTCTTCTACCGCCACAGCCTAGTTCTGCTATAACAAAACTATTATTTCCTG
The DNA here is from genome assembly GCA_013398125.1 of Aegotheles bennettii. Classification (NCBI taxonomy): domain Eukaryota; kingdom Metazoa; phylum Chordata; class Aves; order Caprimulgiformes; family Aegothelidae; genus Aegotheles; species Aegotheles bennettii. The sequence continues at coordinate 30,455 of VZRW01003868.1, read as the reverse complement.
CATCAGAAAAATTCAATAGCCTGCTGGGTTATGAAAACACAGTTTCTCCAGGTGAAGTCTACCACAAATTGTAAATCAACATGTAATGCTAATTGTTGTATAATCATGGCCAGTACTGTTAATCTGATCAGTAAGTAAAACTTCTCTTTGTACTTCATGAATTTCACCATATAAGCTTCTAAATAACTAACTCCTCTGGAAACTATTTTATGATGTAACCTTCTGATAGAGAGATGAAAGAAATATTCCACGTTTTGTTATTTGCTTATTTAAAACTTAAATTTAGGTATCTGTTAACCACTAACATTTAGCACAGAGGTACTACGTCTACAGAGCTGAAAGATACAAATTTTAACATTGAGATTAAGAAAATGCCAAATCAGGGTTTCCTACATCCTAGATAAATTCTAGAATCATTGAAATTAACAAAAAAATATAAACCAGTATCGTCTTTGTCTTAATGGCTGTTTCTTAAAATAAAACAGTCAGACTTATTTTGTTCTTTTGTGGAATATGGACAACTGTTTGTACCCAGTAAGATTCTACAAGTTCCAGATTCTGCATGAGAGGAGTCACTAAATGCTTCTCAGGTTTAAGAATTAAAACACATCATCATGCTGAGCATTCCCTGACTTTGTATGTCTCCTTGCACAGTGTGTAGATATTCTGGTACATTACATTGAGACAGGCTGCAGAAACTAGTCAGTGATCCAAAAGGACTTATTTTAGTCTCTGTGATTTGTTTTAGGAGACACACTGTCTTCAAGCCAGATAGCGTAGAATTTTCTACAAACATGGAAATTTTATTTCACCCCTCCACTCTGTTATTAACTTCTTTTGTGCCTGCCTGTTAATTGAAATTGTAGTTTACTGTAAAATGTGTAAACAGTTCACATGACTGCTAACTGGAGTAAACAAAATCCATGTATTTTTACCTTAAAGATAACACACCTGTTAAAAAACTAGTTCAAATATAAGACATAAAATCTTGCTCTGCTAACACCTAGAATGAGACTTACTGAAAAATCACCAAAGCTGTGCAATCATTTTGAAAACATTAGGTATAGAAAACCAAATGAAGCATTTCTCAGAAATTACTGCAACTGGAATTCCAAGAGGAAAACATTTTTGTCACATTAAGGCCACATACATAGTATTTATTTTAGATTCATTTGTTTAAAAGCTTGTTATTTCTTCAGTGTACAAGCACTGTTTGGGTCATACATAATAATGGATGGGTGACTGAAACATAATGAAACAAACAGAAACTAATTTGGAAGAAAGAAGCACACTTTATGTGTGATCAGAACATCACACTTACAAAAGATGATGCAGTAAGGGTTAGACATAAGGATTTAGACCTCCACAGCTTTCTTGGTGGAGGCAACTGACATTAAAGAGGACCACTCTCAGAAAGAAGAAATGTAAAGACAACCATATGAACTTTCTATGTTTCCAAAACATTTAGAAAGCTTAGAGAAGCCAAGATCTCAGAGGTAAAAAGCCAATATAGCAGATAAGCTGACCCTGCATTTATATTTTTATTTCCATTTACTAGTTCATGACAATATACAGTAAAAACAAGTATATTATCAATTCTAAGATAGCAAGACTGCATTAGACATTGAACATTTTGTGGATTAGACAATATTGATAATATTGATTTATTCTAATCCTCACAAAAGAAAGAGCTTCAGTTTTCTTATACTAAGTCAATGAGCAGATGAAGGAGGGTTTTATAAAGAAGAATTGTACTATTCTAGGTGTAATTTAAACCTAAAAATTTCCTAGCTTTTTGTTTGTTGCCCAGTCACAGCTGTGGTAACTTTTAGCGGACTATATGCATGCATCTTTTACAGGTATTTCACAGTAATGACATCAAACCTACATTCTTCAAATAATATCATCACTATTCACATTTATCTATCAAATGGTACATTTAAAATATGTTCTTTTCCTTTAACTCAGTGTTTTTGCATTACATCTAGGGCAGGGCTGAGTCAGTCAAGATAAGATTTAGACTTCAGTCATAAAAAAAATACAAATACAGGAAATACATTCCTACCTTCAAGTAAGAATAGAGGGCTTGTGATAAGTAGAAAGTATATACTACAGAAAAGAATAATAGTAGAACTCATAAAGACTGTAGTTTTCAAAACGTTTTGTAAAGCTTTTCAAATGTCATTTATTTTATTAAAATTGTAGTCCCTTGGCTGACAGCAATATTTCTTGTATTTTTTGAGTTCCAAAATACTGGGTCTTGAGAAAAAGGGGAGATGAGTAAAAAAACTCTGTCTCTCTTCTCCTCTCTCCCACTGCGTTGTTGCTGCAGGTGAACTTTTTGCTGCTGTTCTGAATAGTTTGTCATATAGAAGTCCTTTAAAATCCATAGGAAATAAAATAGAAAATTCAAAGGAGATATATAAAATAAATAGGAAGGTAGCATTGAGTGCATTCTGGCACTTAAATGTTATTTTGCATTGATACTTGTGGAATAGTCTTTTCGTAAAGAGGCAGCCATTAATTCAATTTATATCTTCTTAGAAGGGACATATGCCCTCTCATTTGGCCTACATGTTAGCAGCTAGTAAGTAGCAAACCAAATCATACGCTACTAGTTTAGCTTTGCCCAAGACAGGTAATTTGTTAGACTGCAATTTTTCCATAAAGAGTTATTTATAACTCACTATCCAGTAGGCTGACACCTGGGGTTGGCAACACCTGGCAGTGCTTTTAATGAGTTCACCAGTGTTTCCACTGAAACTGCTGATTTTAGTAACTGCGATGTTACATTTATTGTTGAGAGAAAAAAAAAAGTACAAAACTGAACACAATGAATTGAAAAGGTCAGTAGAATAAGTGTTACTTTCTGTGCTAATACAGTTAGTCTGTAATTGATAAAGAGAAAGGAAAACAAAACAGCTTATGCAAAAATTTTCACTGACATAAATTCACAATAATATCTCTTTCATAACATTTTCTGTTACAAATAAGGTACTTTCCACTCATGAACTTTTTAAACGGTTAATAAATCTTAGTCAAATTAACTTAAACAAGACAGTTGGTTATCCTCTCATTAAATATTACTTGAACTATAGATTCCTGGTCAGTAAACATTTGAAAATAATTCAGTTGGTTGACTGAAAGCTTGACTGATTGAAAAAACAAATGGGAAATGAGATTTTCACATTAGCTGCAGGCTTGGAACACATTTGGCATCTCTAGGATCTGTGCACTTGCCAAAGGATACTGTAATCCTAAAACTATGGCAAGGCTTTATTTGAAGGATACAAGAACTCCTGACAAGCCTCATTCAATGCACCTTAGCAAAAGTGTAACTGTAACTGAGGACTTACAGGCACTGGTTTCACTGTTTTCAGTGATCAGGCTTTTATGTCTCTGCAAATGTGTCTGTACCTGCCATCAGCACTGATACCATTTCTACCTCAAATCACCAGCAGTTGTTGTCATTTTTTTCCCAGAAAATGTATTATTTTATAGTGTTTTATGCATATTTGGCACAAATACTTAGATATTATTCTTTCAAAAGATCTGCTGCATGCAAGTTACATTTTTAATGTGTTTTAAATACTTAAATATATTTATAGAAAATAAATGGTACAGTCATTAATAATAGTGTTTGTTCTAAAGGGTTATCTACTTTGTTCTAAGTGCCTTGTAAAATCTATCATCAAACTTTAGCGATTATAATAATTCCCCTTCTCCTCAAACATTTCTACAACTTTTTAGCCATGATGATAACTTTTTCCCTAAAGCACAGGAAATAGCAATAACCAAGGGTTGTTATCTATTTCTAGATAACAGATAATATTATCTATTAAAATAGTATAAAAAATTAATAGATCATCTATAATATATATCACAAAAATATTATAAAATTTTTATAATTTATTTACATATTATTCTGGACCACTACTAATATAATGCTATAAATATATTATTTTCTTTTTTAATTATTGAAAACCAATACTTTCATAAGTTGAACATGAGAATAAGTTCATTTTTCCAGTTGTGTTTTGACAGCTGTAAATGCCTATTCAACATGGATAGTTTACCTGGATGTCATTAGGAAAACACCATTCTACATTCAGGAATAAAACTTAGTATGTGTTTTGTGACAGCAACAAAAAATATTTTAGAAATCTCATGCAAAACAAACTGAAGACAAAGACATAAAATTAATTATCTTTAAAATAGCTTTTCACAAAATTTGAGTTCTGTGAATAAAGCTTTGTTCCTTTACAATTGTTGAAGTTCACTATGAATATTTCCTGGAATCCAAAGCTGACAAATTTAGAATAGAATTAGCTTTTTATATATTACAGTTAAAGATTGCAAGAGCCTTGTTTGACACTGAAATTTTAAATAAAATCAGAATTCACAATCAAGGACATTTTCAAAGTAATTTTAAAACTATGATTTCAAAGCATCATTTTATTTTATACAATGGAATATTCATTTGAAGAAACTAAATATAGGATATTGCTTTGTTCTTCCTCATTCTAAGAATATCTTTGGTAGCTCAAAAATGCTCCATAATTATCCTGTCACACAGTGTTCCCAGATGTAGGGCTTCCAAAATGCAATCCTATTTATCTGCACAGCTATTGCGAGAAAGTCTGAAACTTATTAGAGAATATGAAATAAATTCAGTATTTCTTATTTAAGTATCTTATATAAATATGTACACTGTCATTTAGCACTTAAGTAAATTAATCTAAAGACAGTGCCAAGTTTATAGCAAATGAAATAAAAGGAAACTACTGTAATTTATGGTATAGATTGATGGAACTTACTATCATAACACTTATTTTTCTACACTTTTATCAGTATTTTATGTCTAAGGAAAGAGAAATACACTGTAAAATCACGACAACTAGTAATGTTTTTAATTTTATGGCACATTTAATACTAAAGATCTATCAGAGTACTTTATGAAGGTAGTGAAAAAAAGGCATAGCACCATGTAAACAGTAAAATATGCAAAACCAAATAAAAAATGATATAACATTAAGTTTATGGTAGAACCACCCCTAAGTTAATAGTAAAAATGAATCCACAGTTATTGTTTCACTGATTCTAAACTCTGTGATTATAGTCTTCATTGGATCTCCTTTGGCATAAATTCCACATAAAATTCAAGTACACTAATATCAATAGTTTTTTCATTAGACCCTGCAGATTTTGATCAGACTGTATTTGAAACAGCTTCATTAAAGTAAATAAATGAGGGAAATAGTAAACCATTCAGTCAGATTTTCTTGAGATATCTATAGGGCATCTACACAGGTACTGTGCCATCACACCTGAAGACCGTTTTAAAAACAGTCACAGATCCTATCAAGTGTCATAGACACGTAAGATTATGTGGTAAATGGGAAAAAGTAATGAAAACCTTTACAAATGAAAACCTTTAAATACCAACAGTTGAATATGAGTGATTAACAAGAGAAAGAAGTCTAACTTAGTGTGTATTGTTTTATGAAACAGTCATAGCAGAGGCAAGTTTCATCTTATTAAAAGAAAACTGGCTAGAGCCAGTCTTAAAAAAGTCTAGATAAACAGAATGTATCTATACTGGGGTACAACCTCTTGGGAAGGGTAAGGAGAGAAACAGGCATTACAGAAGGCATGTCTTAGTTAACAAAAGTTCACCAAATTCTATGGAACTCTTGAAAGCTAGTAGATACACACATGAGAAAATACTTGGGAAATAATGGAGTCCATTGAAATATTTGCTTTTATAAATCAAGCTGTTTCTTTTTACACGGTATTGTAAACTGAGAAGTGGAAAAAGGGCATAGACTTGTCTCATAATACAGGAGCTCTTAAGCTAGATCTAATGATTTACTTAACTTATGTTCTAGTTAATTTGTCCCCAGTTTAGGGAAGGTTTTGTCTGGACCACATCAGATTCTATTTGCAACTTGCAGCAGGACAGGAGTTGGTCTTCACTTTTGCTGCAAGTCCTAAAAGTTGCAGCATTGCCACTGTTTGTTTTAAATCAATATTCTCAGGACTCTTCTTCTGAAATGCTTTAGAGTATTTAGCTACTTATTCTCAGAACATTCTTTTCAAATAACATATGAACAATCCAAAAGAATGGGGGAAATAAGAAAAAAAATTACATTTTGTAAAGTAAGTCGTCTTAGTATATAATTAATGATGTAACAATCTTCCTTTTATGGGAGTGTTGTAATTAACTCTCAGAAAACTGCAGATGTCCATGCAGCCCCAGTTTGAAGGCGAAAAGAGAAGTGGGGAAAGCTCAACAGCCACACGAACAAAAGCAAATTGTCCTGGTTTCAGCTGGGACAGAGTTAATTTTCTTCCCAGTAGCTGGTATAATACTGTGTTTCGGATTTAGGATGAGAAAAATGTTGATAACATGCTGATGTTTTAGATGTTGCCCAGCAGCGCTTACACTAAGTCAAGGACTTTTCAGTTTTTCATCCTGACCTGCCAGTGAGGAGGCTGGAGGTGCACAAGAAGCTGGGAGGGGACACAGCCAGGACAGCTGACCCCAACTTGACAAAGGGATACTCCATACCACGTGAGGTCATGATGAATTTGCTGAACATTAAAAATGGGGGGAGTTCTCCAGGGGGTGTTGGCTGCTGCATTATGCATCACTTGTTTTGTATACTCTTTTATCATTATTTTCCCTTCCTTTTTTGTCCTACTAAACTGTAAGCTTTACCTTTTTTTCTGATTCTTTCTCCCATCCCACTGGGGCTGAGGGACTGAGTGGCTATGTGGTGTTTAGCTGCCTGCCAGGTTAAACCATGACAGTCCTTTTTGGTGCTCAGTGTGGGGCACAGAGGGTTGAGATAATAGTGACATTAGAGAAAAGCATGTTGAAACAAATTTATTATGTTTTCATTATATTAGTTTAATAGTCACTGGTCACAATGTTGATATATTTGCCCTCAGAGTTGTTGTGCATGTTCTCACAGTTGTGTTATGTACCACTTATTCTTGCTCTGTATCTTCCCTGTTCTGCTGTTTATCTTCTCTGGGGGCTAGATTACGGTTATCATTTTGCTGCACTGTGTAACACTGGTTTATGATAAGATAAAATTACAGGTCATGAGGCTATTCTGCATTGCTCTTACGTCCACACTTTGGGAACCATCTCTTGGAAACTATTAATAATTATACTCTTTACCTTTTCTCCTCTGAGAGCAAATCTATGGGGAAGACAAGAAGGGACACTTTGCCCCACTCCTTCACCTTCCCCTCCTCCTCCGGGCTAGTTACAATAGCTCTTGAGAATTTTGAATATCCTCGAATTGTCCAAACCAGCATGTTCCTATTGCTATATCTCCTGAATGTGTTTCAGGTGTTGTTTAAGGTTAATATTTAAGAATATTACCCAGAGATCTGCCCCAAAGCTGCATAGTTATAAGTGGCAGAGTGCATGGGATAGTATGGGCAGGTACCTTAGACAGTGGGCACCTCCAATGTTATGGAACTTCACCCCTGAACAAGTGCAGAATCCTGAGGAACTAGTAAAATATTTGGAAAAAGTATGCTGTCATCCTGGAAATTCCAGAGAGACACAAATCACTTCAATGTGCTGGGGCTTGGCCCATGCCCACCAAGCCCTGTTCGACACTATTCAGTACGATCAAGGGGAAGAGGTGGTCTCTGGATCTGATGATAAAATGACAGGTGACAAGCACTGTGGCTATTCCAACTCCCATGACAGGTACTGCGGTTACTCCAACCTCTGCAACAGGCACTGCAGCTGAACCAGAAAACCTACCTGTGCCAGTATCAGCTGCCCCTATACACAAGAAGAAATACTGGATGTAAAGGTCAGCTCATTTAGTAAGGGAAGAAACTCCAACTAGGAAAGGGAAAGAGGAAGATCTTGACAAGGCAGGCTAACCTGAAGTAGGGCCATCAGAAGAAGAGGAGGAAGAAGAGGTAGAACTCATAAATGAATTCTGCCTCCCCTCCCACTGGAGGGGAGTGAGTGAATGGCTGTGCAGTGTTTAGCTGCCTACCAGGTTAAACCACAAAGCAAATATAATACACTAAGAAGCATTTAGTAGAGCTCTACTTATAGCTCCCTTACTCTACTGCTCTCCTCAATTGCTAGTGAATTTAAAGCTGTAAGTCAGTAATTTATAAAATCGGTATATTTTGCATCAATTAGTGAGGTTCTGTATAGATAATGGAGACATTCGCATGTATCCCAAAAAGCCTATGTCACAAGAAAAACGAGTGCAGCATAATGCCACAAGGAAATACTGCTCTAACATAGTGTGGGTATAAAATATAACCCCTACATACTGACTTAGTCACTACTTGAAAATACAAGTGTTTGTATCTGGTTATTTGTGGCAAACTTAATCTCAGTCAAATTCTGTCTTTGGTTTGATATTAAAGATCTGGGAAAAATGGCTGATCTTATACTGACATCTCAATATTGTTCATATACTCAGCAGTCACTTTGTTGTTTTCAAAATGTGTTCCAATGTTGATAGTTTTAAGGTGAAGCAGTACTTCAGAGATTGTACCTTCATCTTGAATGATTGCATATTTAAGGTTTTTTTCCAAGGGCTTTCTTTGAGAAATAAAAGCAGGGACACTTGCAGAATTCACACTCTTTATGCACAGAGTAAATCATTTAAATTATTGATGCTCTCTATGGGAAACAGAATATATTCAGACCTAAGGCATTAGAAGAGAAAGATAGCTACTTTAGATTTATATCCTCAATAGAAGATACTTTGAAATTTCTAGACAGGACTTACTGCAATATCTACTATTATACTATCATTTCCTGACAATGACAACACAGATTATTCAGTCTGTCCAGAATGAAATACTGGATGTAAACTCGTTTCCCAGGAAGATGCTAAGATGGGGCTAATTTACAACTCTTCTGCTTCCTGTTTACTCTGAAAGTTACTTTGTGTCTTACCTGGACATAGTTGACATTTTACCATTTACTAAATATCTTCTGTCTTATTCAACAGCCATCTTATATTAGGAGAGGGGAGTGAGCATTGCCTCATCTTTACAGGCTTGTAACAACTGTAACAGTTTGTAAGAACAATTTTTTTCTCCAGGTTTAACAAGAACTGATAACAGTGATTATTCACTTTCTCAGACAACTATAGCTGTGATTCTGTTCTAGTATGCATCTTTATCTACAGTAAAGGCAATAAAAGATTCAAACTTGCAATTTCCTGTATACAGTTTTATGAATGTACTTCCATGGAGTTTTTGTATTTTTTAATATTCTTGGTGTGTTGGGTCTGTGTGGCAGGGCTTTGGTAGTGGGGGAGAGCTGTAGGGTTGGCTCGTGTGAGAAGCTGTGATAAGCTGCACCGGCTCCAAAAATCTGGACCCTCCTCTGGCTAAGGCCAAGCCCATCAGGGATGGTGATATTCCTCTGCTATTAACATATTTAAGGGTTAAAGGAAACTGCTAAAAGATCTACAAGGCAGAGAAGAGGAGCAGGTGAGAGCAATACCTGAGCAGAGATACCAAGGTCAGTGAGGCAGGAGAGCAGGAGGTGCACCAGGGCAGAGGTGGAGGATCACGGTGGAGCAGTCCATGGAAGACCATGGTGGAGAAGATGTGAACCTGCAGCCACAGAACCCTATGCCAGTGGATGTGGTTGCCCCCAAAGAAGACCGTGACTCTGTATGAAGCCCGTGCTGGAGCTGTCTGTTCCTGAAGGACTGCACCTGGTGGGAGGGACTCACGTTGGAGGAGTTCATGAAGGACTGTCTCCCATGGAATGGACCCTATGCTGGAGTAGGGCAAGACTGAGGAGTCCTCCCCCCTGAGGGTGAAGGAGTGACAGAAAACAACATGTGGTGAACCAACCTCAACCCCCATCTGCTGTCTCCCCTGTGCTGCTGGTGGGGAGAAGGTAGAGAAATCAGGAGCAAAGAAATTTGGACCTGGGAAGAAGGGGTGGGGTAAGGTATTTATTTTTCAGATCTGGTTTTGTTTCTCATTGTCCTGCTCTGATTTGATTGTTGATAAATAAATTGATTTTTTCCCCAAGTTGAGTCTGTTTGGCCTGTGTCCATGAGTGAACCCTACCTGTCTTTGTCTTGATCCACAAGCTTTTCATTATATTTTCCCCTCCCCATTCCACAGGGGGGGGGGGGGGGGAAGTAAGTGAGCAGAAGCGTGACTGGGCCTAAACAATGACACTTGGATGCAGAAAATGTTTTAGCAAAAGGAACCAATGTCAGTCTAGTGCAAGTTAGTAACTGTTAAGAAAGTTTTAAAAATAAAACTATATTGGATTTCCTCATGTGATACATATCCCCACCACTCTTTTCCTTTGACTCCCTAATTCAAGATATTTTCAAAAGATTTTAAGTATTTGAATATTATGTTCTAAGAGCATGGCTAGACGGAGGAGAAGGATAATAGCAGGAAGTTATCAGTTGCAATATCACTTTTCAGCTCACGTGCAATTATTTCTGTTGTCTACCTCTGTATTACCATTTTGATCTGATTTAGCCTGAAATTGACTCCTCTCTTTTTCTTTACTGCTTCTAAGAACATCAAGAAAACTTTTTTTGAGCCGCTTTCAAGCTCCGTCACCATCACTTCAGTAAAGGAATCATGAAGTTTCTTATCAGGCATGTATATATATATATTTATTTAATAAACATAGAATTCCATTGATAGCTTCATTTCATATAGTCAGGATGTCAAATTATGTTTTAAGATTAAGGTAATTTTAAAGGACAATGGTGAAAATATTGCATAATGGCATCAAATTCTTCTTCGTGGTACCTGAATTCAAAAGAACTATTGCTCAGAAAGTTATGTTTTGATGGATTCATTACAGCATCCACTAATCTCAAGAGAGGAAACAAAAGCTCAAATAACTGGGGAAAATACCGCATATGAAATCCAAAGGGTAAAAATAGCTTTCAAATAAAAGACTTGAGTAAAAAGGCAGTACAGTAGCAAAACCTGCCCCCATGTTTTTGTGTTACTTTGGGGAGGAAGAGAACACAACAGTTCAGAGAAAAATATGAGTTCTGTTTCATTTGATCATTCCCAAAGTATGGGGTTTTCTTCACATTAAAGCACCTTGATAAAAAGAGGAGTCAAAGCTGCAGAAACAAAAATAATTATAAAAAATATCTAGCCTAGAAAGTTAATAATTTGTAATAGTTCACTCTACTTACAGTTAAACTATATTTTCATATTGTTTAAAAATATCTGGTACTATAGTGGAATTTCAGTCAGTGTAAGTAGCCTGTGGTCAAGGAAAGCTTTCATCATTTATAGACGCTTGGTGAACCATAGCCTTTTCTGTTGCATCCTGACCTGCAGATTGAGTGCTCTGCCTTTATCACTCTGAGATTGGATTACTCACTGAACCCTGCACATGGTTGCCTACAAGCTCTTCTGTTACTGAAGTGCAGAGGCAGAATTTATTGTGTTTATACAATGAAAAAAATCTGTCTACTGCCCCTGAACTGATAAGAAGGAGTTAAATACTAAATGTAATTAGCTCCAAATTCAGGATGTTACAGCAGACCTGGAAATAGTAATCTTTCAGCATCTTTTATTATTGTCTTATATCTTGAAGTTGATTAAAACATGAATTCTGATCTAACTTGAGAAATAATAGCAAGGAACCTCCAGACTTTTGGTTTGGAATATCCCATTGATTTGTAATCTTTTGTCATTTGATAGGTATACCAGTTTTAAAATGAAAAGAGGATTAGAAGATGAGATTACATTTATATGATAATGCTTCTTATTTTAAAAAAGAAACATTTCTCTAGAACTGATGATGAACAGTTTCAAGAGTCTCAGGGTGAACACATACAAATGGCTTGATCATCAAACCTACATTTTATCTAACAACTATTGCAGTATGACAAATAAAATTAATTCAAATGAAAAACATTAAAAAAAAAAAGCTCTGAAATTAGATCAAAGTAAACATTATAACAGTAAACAATGCCTAAACTAATTACTAATTGCTGCTCTGTAGCAATTCTTGAAGTCCAGCCTGTACCCCATGTTGTGGTTACTTGGACCTGCAGAGTATGCCCAGTGTAGGGCTAAGCAGGGCTGTAGGTACATGAAACATAAGTCACACAATGGAAAAATTGGAACTGAGACACTGAATGGAGCAGCTCTCTATTTTTCTCTAATTGTATAATGAATACTCAACACCAGCCTTTGGCACACCAAGTTTAATTAATAAATAAAAAGAATAAAAATAATGAGAATAGCAGAGCAGCTTTTAGCTCCAAACAGTTAAAACTCTCTAGACAGCTAGATAAAATTAAAATTATGCCTCAATTTACAAGTGCATGCAATGTATGCATATCCAGAAAGACATGTTTTAGAAAGTTGCTTTTTTATAACAAGTGATTCTGATGTGCTTTACAGATTTAATTTGATTAGGTTAGACACAGAGTAAAATATCAAAATGAAACAATCAAATTTTCAGAACTACTGTATCCCACACAAGCAGGAAAGAGGAAAAATGTGGTTTTGATGAGGACATACAGAAAAAGAAAATGTGAAACTATCCATAAGTTTACGACAAATTTGCTCTGAAAAACACCTCTGTACCTTTGGATATAAAATGCAGGCAGTAAATAGTCTGCAAATATGGACACACACACATAAAAATAACAGCATGACTAGTTTGTAGTAACTTCTCATCAGGGCAAAGGATAATGTTGAAACAAAAGGTGATTATACTAACAGTCTGAAAGTTAGTGACCTATTTATTGTTTTTTCATTGGATACTAGTGCATCAGCTGTTATGGTACCAGAAACAACATTAGAGCCTCTAAATGAAAGCAACAGATATTAAAAGGCAAACAATTCAAACTATGACCTTATTTCCTCTGAAGACATACAATAATTAGATAACAGAGAATTGGAAAAGATAAGATTTGTAATGGCATCATGAAAAAGGATACCCATTACTGGCTTAAAAGTCTGTCCAGACAAAGTTTTAATCTAAAGAACATAGCAACTGAAGAGGAAGGGAAATAATCCAAGTGAGAAAGAGCTTTAGAACACTTAGCAAGGAAAATGTAAAAAAACACACAACCATCCTAGTTTTAATGTCCTCTAGAAAAGCTGAGTTTTTCCAAGCTTTTAATTAAGAATAAAATCTCTTGGACTTTGCACGACAGTGCAACTCGGCTTGCTGCTCAGGAAAAGCTAACAGCCTTACAAAGAGGAAAACACAGTGATGTAGGCTGTTTACAATGTTGTGGGGTTTTTTTTAAGTAACGTGCCTCTCAGGATTCTCACCAGTATCCTTAGCAAGATAAGTATGGTTTATGCGCAGTAAGTATTAATTTTGGAAAACATGGTTTTCATAGACTTCCATTTGTCATGTGCTTGGCTCCTGAGTTTTTCACTGGAAAACTAATTTTTTATTACCTCCTTAGATGAAATTTTGATCTGAAGGAAAAGAATAAGCCAACAATCACAGTGACCAGAGACTTTGAACAGCTTTGTGAAAAAAAGACATCAGAATAAAGTTAGCTAACAAAACCACTAATTCCATTTGCTAAAATTAGAAGATATTTAAAGTGCAAAGTATATTTGTAGGATGCACTAGAAGGAGACATTGCTGACTGATGAATAAATAAGGACTGGTGAGGATATGAAAAAACATGTCTAAATTACCTTCTTGAACAGCAAGCCCAGGGGCCCTGCTGTATAAAGTCCAAGAGACTTCACTCTTACTAAAAATCTTGACAAACACAGACAATTAATTAAACATATATGCTTCCAGACAATAAGAACGGAATTATCTTTAAAACAGATGTCTTCAGAAATGGTACTAGCATGGCAGCTTTAAACTACAGCACAATATATTAAGTGTCTGCATGAGGAGCGCAGGGGCAGATAGTGGGGCAGTGACCTATTTGTCAGTAGTCTCACCCATGACTCAAAGCCTAGAATTTTAAATTTATGAGGTTACTTTGGCCTTTGTTCACAAATACAAACATTTCATATCTTTCTTTATGGGAGGCACAAACTACTTATTTCCATTGCCTCAGAGCACCTGACAGCCTTCCTAGTCTTTTGAGAGAAAAGGGAATTATTTTTCTGTTACAAATGTATCCTGGAAAATAAATGAAGTGTAAGTTTTCTATCACTTAGACTGTGATTAATTTGCTTACAGCAGATTTTGTGTTGCATTTCATTTGCTTAGGGCTAGTTTCTGGCACTGTCAGTTACACTGAATCATACAGAAACACTCAGTTATAGAAAACAGATGATTTGTTAGAGCCATCGCAAGTGATAACATCAGCATACATAAAATGGTCTTATATTCCTTTGAGTTCCCTCCTGAGAGACAATTTCATAACGTAAAGGAGCCAGACAATTTAAAGCTAAGATAAGTTTCCTTTCTCGTTGATTGGGGGCTTTGCTATCTGCATTCACCACCTTATTAAAAGCTGCAAAAAGTCATACTGAAAGGTAGAGTAAATGCAGGTGCTGGAAAGACAGGAACAATGTGTGATCAGTGACTTCTTATGCATTAAGGTATTAAGGGCCTCAAATCCTGGATTCTGATGACCGGTTATCTTATCCAGATGTGATACAAGTTGCAAAAGTTCAGAGACTTTGATGGCTTTCAAGGGGCTGCTTATATCGCCCAAGTGTCTCTGGGCTGCAGCTCCATTGCCACAGATGCAAGGGAAGGTTGTTAGGCTGTATGGAGATAACCATACCATCATGCCCAGATATTCTCTGAGTAGGAAAAATCCACAGTTGTGTGACTAGAGAAGTTTTACAGCCTCTTTCAATTCTTTAGCCTCTAGATGTACAATAACTGGTTCAATTCTTTGAAAACAGACTACTGAATAAAATTAATGTGTATTTCCTTTAAAGAACATATGAATTTAAAAGATGACTTTCCTCATACATTGTACACTATTTGCTAAAAGGTCATGGACCTCTGTTAAAAATAGTTCATTCTGTCAGGAACTTCCAATGACAGAAATATCTATTTACACACACAGAATAAATGTCTGGAAATGAGGTACTGTTCTTGGTAGCTCTGAGTACTCCATAATTACCACTAGTATATAACCAGTGATTCCATCTTTGCATGGTGAATAAAATAGAGCAAGTATATCCATTGCATTAATAACTCATTAAAAGATTAAAATATCTCATTAAAATTAAATTAAAGCCTATTCAGTTCATCAGAACGTTTGGACACCCACCCTCAATTACAGCTGGCAATCTATATGCCCCATTAATAAGCCTCATTCTTAGTGACTGCTTTGTCCACTAACATAAGTCACATCTACACGTGTAGATTTGTCTGAGTTCTTGGCTTACGAACCAAGCTGTCTTCAGAATAAACTTTCTAAAGACTAAAATAACATTCACCTACTGTTACAAGAAATATATTGGACTGCCCCAAGTGTTGTGCCTGGTTGACTAATGAAGAAATACAGCAAGATGACTATCAGCATGCTATAGCTATTAGCATGCTATATATATTGATGCCTCGCATATAGAAAGCATCACCGTTCTCGATGAATGTAAAACATAAAACTTTGCATGTTCTAAGAAATAAAAATCTATTCAAAATCATCAAAATTCAAATTCTTTAATTTTGCTGATCTATTTATATAATTAGTACTAAATTACAGAGTAATTTCTACCTGTATCTGACAAATATACAGGGAATGGATAATTTAGACTTATTAGGAAATATAGAATCATAGAATCATTAAGGTTGGAAGAGACCTTCAAGATCATCCAGTTCAACCGCCTACCTACATCACCACTAAACCGTATCACCCAGTGCCACAGCCAGATGTCTCTTGAACACCTCCAGGGACAGTGACTCCACCACCTCCCTGGGAAACATATTCCAATACCTAATCACCCTTACAGTGAAGAAATTTTTCCTAATATCCAATCAGAACCTCTCTTGTTGCAATTTAAGGTTGCTTCCTCTCATCCTTTCACTATCAGCACAGCAGAAGAGACCGATCCCCGCCTCACTACAGCCTCATTTCAGGTAGCTGTAGAGAGCAATGAGGTCCCCCCTAAGCCTCCTCTTCTCCAGACTGAACAACCCCAGCTCCCTCAGTCATTTCCCATAAGACATGTTTTCCAGTACCTTCACCAGCTTTGTTGTCCTTCCCTGGACACGCTCCAGCACCTCAATGTCTTTTTTGAAGTGAGGGGCCCAAAACTGAACACAGCACTCGAGGTGCAGCCTCAACAGTGCCAAGTATGGCAGAACAATCACTTCCCAATTCCTGCTGGCCACACTATTCTTGATGCAGGCCAAGAGGCCATTGGCCTT